>JANAVB010031218.1:6076378-6394143 GCA_029216955.1 Iris pallida
TGTTTGCTCAAATATCAAAAGAAAGGCGTCATCAAAGAGCTCTTGGCTTTCCTATTTTATCAATGTAATTTTTATATTTATTGAGTCTAGGAATACGATGTACACGGCATCGTACTGGCAAATAGGCTATCCAAGAAACGTTTTTAAAATACCCTTTTATTTTGAAAACAAGCCCACTTACAAAAGTCCAAACTACTTCCTAACTGCTTGACTTTTCAAAAAGCCCAAAACTAATTTGCAAAAACCCTGACAGAACTCCAACAGAATTCAGCCCGAATTCGGCCAGAGTTCGGTTAGTGCCCGTTGGATTTTGAACTTGGTCTTCCCGCAGTTACGGATCTTACCGAGATTTTCTCATAGAGTTCTGTCCGAATTCTACCTGAATTCTGTCAGAATTCTGCCTTTGGAAAAACTATAAATAGAGAAGGATTTCGATCATTTCAACACACCATTCACTTTTATATCTCTTTTCTATAAGCCTACTACTTATTCCAAAGTATTCTGAGCTATTCATTTTCAAATCCCAAGCCAGTTACAATCCTCTAGTCGATTTGCCAGTGCGGTACGGTCTAGAAGTTTCAGAATGATTGTAATCAGAGGCTTGATTGAAGAAAGATACTTCATAATTGAAGTTGGTCGAGTACTTCGGATCAAATTAAAGCTCGCGTTGTAGAAGTTGCAAGAACTTCGAATGAAAACTTGTGGTAATTTTCCATAGTGGATTCAACTGGAAACTAGAGTTCTTCCGACTGGACTAGTCATCACAAAAGCGAAACCAGTATACATCCTTGTGTTTGCATTTGCTCTCTGCTCTCTATTTTTTATTTACATATCTGTGATATATATTATGTGATCTTGCTGCTAACATTTTTGATTAGCTAAATTTTGTTGCCTATTCTATTCATCCCCCTTAGAGTATTGTGCTTTACAATTCGTTCCTACAAATATCACATATGCACTATTTAAATGTTATAGATAATTAACCAAAATTATAAAGTTTAGTTTTGAAAAATAAATTTATCATTCAAAATATAATATGAAATCTCAATAGTAACAAGAATTAAAAATTCAAAAATATCCATGTTCCATGAAAGTGGTGGTTACAACCTCCACGAGTACTCAAGAAAATACCAGTCCCTTTTGGTGCATCGGGGCCATGTCCATCCTTAGTGGTACCCCAACACACTGGTTGTCTTCCTCAATGCCGGCTTGTTCCATAGTTGGAGGGTTAGTCGGGGAAACTGTATCCATAATAGCATTACTACCAAGAAATCCCTTTACAGGGACATTAAGGGATCCTATATCTCAGATATAACCAAGCGACCATCAACATCTAGGGACCCTCCTGGAGCACCTTGAGCATATATGACTTCACAGAGAAGCGAGCGAAGAAGAAGTTATTTTCTTTGGAGAACACTTCTACCACTCTAATTGACTGCCATACGCATCTCAAGAAAGTCATTACCGTGTGATAGGACGATCGGGGACCTACTACGTACAAGGCCACCGTCTTCTACCACTCCATCATGGAGATGGCCACATCTTCGACCGTGATATCTTATACATGCTCGCCGTCGATGACAATCGGTTCTTCCTATATCATTTTGGAGTCGAAATTCACTATCATTGGGAAGCAAATGCTAGACCAACTTCTAGGGTTAGCAACAGTGAAAAGAATGCCTCTGCTCTATATAGGGATGTTTCCCTCCATTCCCTTAGGAACCCGTATAATGCTACATCATTGACATATTCTTTACACACGTAACTGATATAGCACCCTAAGGGATGCTCCCTTCCTTCGGTACTCGTGCCCAAGGGATGCTTCCCTTCCTTTAGGTATTGTTTGGGAAGGGATGAAGATGAGGGGAAGGAAAATGTTGAGGGAAAAAATGAGAGGAAAATAAAAAGTAGTGGTGTTTGGAAAGTGGGAGAGAAAATGAAGGAGAGGAATTTGAGAGAAAAAATCATATGGGCCCCACTCAAAAAATTTCTCCCAAAAGTATGAGGAAAATGGAGAGGTTTGAGAGGATATTGAAGAAAATTACCCAACTACCCTTCAATAAAGTAAGTATTAATTATGATTTTTAAAAATCAAAGACTAAATGGTAATTATACTTTTCTCCATAAACAAAAAAAATATTTTTAAAATTTTCCTTCCCCTACTTTTTGGTTATCCAAACAAGTGAAGGAAAAATTAATTTTACCTTCATTTTACTCTCTCCATTTTCCTTCCCCTCAAAATTTTCTTCCCCCCTCAAAAAACTTTCCAATCACACTGTTAGTTGCAATCAACTATTGTACCACCCGTTTGGTGGGTCCTCTAAGCCACCTCCCCTGCCATTAATAGATCGATTGAGTCATATTAATCCTTGATCGCCCAAAATAAGTTTATTGTCATTATCGAATGACAGAAGGAACTGCCATAATACGGTTTCTTATAATTTATTTGAAAAATAATATTTAGATGAAAGATTGTATGGATGGGATACATATGATTTAATGCTCGTTCAACGCTAAACTTGATCTCAATCAGAGATGACAAATGAAAGGGTTAGGGTTGAGACATCCCCCTGATGTTGGGACATGGTTATCTTCTTTGTATTTCCTGAAAGACACCAATTAGTTTGCATAGGCCCTTTAGCCTACATCGCCTTGACCTATGGCTATTACCCATCAATTAAGATGGAAAATCAAATGCATCTACCCTATATGTTTTTAGCTAGGTTGGCTAGTCATTCTAATTTAAAGGCATGGATTAAGGAAGCACTTGATAGATCATCTAACCTTTTGAAATCCAAAGGGATAATGAAGCTATCTACAATAGGGATTTCTAAATTGAGTTTCTATCCTACTTGACATTGTACAAATTTTCTATCCTAGTTGGTAGAGTTTCTACATAGAAACTGTATAAAATACACTCTCCAATGGTTTTCAATTTCTATCCTACACGACATCGTCTAATATTAAGATAGAAAATATTAAATAGAGGATTTTATGATTCAGTTTGAAAGTATGGCCCAATATTAAGATAGAGAATTTCTACGAGAGTTTCTACATGTAGAAACCCTCATAGAATTCTACATCCTACATCAATGTCACCTAGGATGGAAATTGGAATATAAACAATTGTTGGGAGAAGTTTTTTCTTAAAAAAGTTTTACCATAGAAATTGGGTCGATAGAAAACCCTATTTGAGACGGCCTTAGGCATCTGTTGATATGTGGGCCTTATGTGTCTTCCAATTTGTCACCTTGAAAAGTTAATCAAATTATTATTATTATTTATTTTTAACTCCTACTATTAATTGGAAAGAATAATCTGCTTTTTCGTATATTTGAACTCATCCAACCAAGATGTGTTATGTCTCCATTTGTAAACTACTAGAACTAGAACTTTGACTAACACAAATTTTGAAAATCATAAGTGCAACCTCGAGCCTGAACTGGGCTTATATTTTGAGCTTCAAATCAGCTCAATTATTTCAAGCCGTTCTTAGGTCATATACAATTAAACCTCTATAAATTAATATTTTAGTATCAATTTTTTCAATTTAATGAATATTAAATAATCAAAAAGTTAATAATTTATTAGTTTATCGATTAATTAATAATTATTAGATATCTTTTATTTTTTAAAATATTGTACATTGTATTTAGTTTCTCGTTTTATGAACTAACAATTATATGTATTTGTCTAACCAAGTAAATTCATAAATCTACTTATTTTTTCCAAAAATATATTGTAAATTATTTAATATACTATTTTATTTTATAAATATTTAATCAAGCAAAAAGTTTTACATAGTTTTTCGTTTTACGAACTAACAATTCTATGTATTTATTTAAACAAGTAAAATTCAAAAATCTGATTTTTTTTTTTCAAAAATAGATTACACACATTATTCAATATACTATATTATTTTATTTTATTGAATAATGTGTGTAATCTATTTTTGAAAAAAAAAATCAGATTTTTGAATTTTACTTGTTTAAATAAATACATAGAATTGTTAGTTCGTAAAACGAAAAACTATGTAAAACTTTTTGAAAAACCTCGGATATGGCTTCCCTACAGACATCGAGTCTCTCCGGCGCCATCATTCGACAGACCAACCACCTAAAGTTCTCATGGAAACGCCTCGCTCGCAAGAAGAACCAACCCAATGCTCCCAGTCAACTCCCCCCAAGCAACCCTAAGAAGCGTACTCTTTCGTCTCCCTCGGAAGCTCCCTGCAACAAGAAGAGAAATACTCACACTTACTCCCACGTGGACATGCAACAGGTTATGGCGGCTGACCTTCAACAGCCGCAAGGACCATGTTAGTGCTATCATGGAACTGTCGAGGTGCGAGAAATGTCTCGACAGTCCAAACCATTAGATCATTTCTCTCCGCCACCCGCCCTTCCATCCTCTTCATCTCAGAAACTATGTCACACCCTTCCCACACCGATACCACTCTCCCCCACCTAGGTTTTACAAATTTTTTTGTCGTGCCACCTAGAGGTCGATCCGGAGGCCTGTGGTTGGCTTGGGACTCCCAAATAAATGCAAAAGTTTCCTTCTCATCTCACAACCTAATTCTCCTATCTATTGAAGCAAAGTTCGACATGCCGGCTTGGAATCTACTATGCACCTACGGCTGCCCCAAGAAAAATGAGAGGCCCAAGCTATGGAAACAAATTACAACAATGGCAGAATCCTTCACCGTGCCTTGGTGTTGCATTGGCGACTTCAACGCCACTCTTGTTCCTGAAGACAAACAAGGCGGAGGAAGATTTGATAACCAGGCCGCTGCTGAATACCGAAAGATGATGGATACAAACGGGCTCATTGACTTAGGATGCAAAGGACCAGCTTACACATGGACAAACGGTCGGAGTCCTGACTTTCACATTCGGGAACGCCTCGATAGAGCCCTCGTCTGCCCTCAGTGGTGTTGCAATTTTCCCAACACAACTGTCTCGACTCTTCCGAGACTTAATAGCGACCACTCGCCGATTCTTCTCAACACCAACAACAGGATTAAGAACGGAAAAGGAATATCTCGGTTTGAAGCATACTGGCTGAAGAAAGAAAACTTTCCGGAGTTTCTCAAAGCTACGTGGGATAAAGCGAACAGCCAGGTACATCGCTCATTTATTCAGAAACTAAAGTTTACTCTTGCAAATCTGCACAGGTGGAGCCGTGCCCGGTTTGGACAAATCAGAGTCCGCCTCTCCGAGCTTCAGAGGTATCTCCTAGAACTCCAATCACAGCCTCCGACTCACCTTCACCTTCAAAAGTAACGCAAAATCAACGCTGAGATCAACGACCTTCTTGCCATTGAAGAAACGTATTGGAGGCAAAGAGCCAAGTGCAAATGGATTAGCGACGGAGACAAAAACACCAAGTACTTCCATACTAAAGCTACTATCCGGAAGAGGAAGAACGCCATTCATGCCCTGCAAACTCCTGACGGCGCGTGGGTGCAGGACCGAGCTAGTGTGGCCAAGGAGCTCATCAACCACTTTGAATCCATTCTTTGCAATGAGGAAACCACTACAATGGATGAATTCTTTCAAGTTTCCTTGAACCCGCTATCAGTCGAAGAGAACACATCGATTGGCAATATTCCCAATCAGGATGAAATCAAGCTAGCTATTCGTACTATGGGAGCACTCAAAGCGCCAGGTCCTGATGGGTTTCCGGCAGCCGTTTATCAACAACAATGGGATATTTTGGGAGATGACTTATGCAAAATGGTCCAACAGTTCTTCACTACAGCAGAACTCCCTGAAGGTTTGAATCACACACATATCGTGCTGATACCGAAGAAGGAAAACCCCACTCTCCCTGTAGATTATCGACCCATAGCTTAATGTAATGTTGCTTATAAAGTCATCTCTAAGATCATTACTAATCGACTGAAGCCTCTGATGAACAAACTAGTCTCTCCTTATCAAAACGTGTTTATTCCAGGGAGGCAGATCACAGACAATACTATAATTGCACATGAAATCACACATGCCATAAAGTACATGCCAAAGAAGAAGAATGCATACGCCCTCAAAATTGACATGTCCAAGGCGTACGATCGATTATCCTGGCCGTTTATACAGAGTGTTCTCCATGGGATGGGCATCCAGGGGCGCAGCAACGAGATCATCATGAGCTGCATTACGACACCATCCTACTCAGTTCTCCTGAATGGGAAGCCAGAAGGATACTTCAAGCCAAAAAGAAGAATACGCCAAGGGTGCCCTCTATCACCGTTCATCTTTGTCCTATGCTTAGATATTCTCTCCAGACTCTTCAGTATTTATGAACAGGAGAACCGCTTCATCGGAGTGCGACTGAGTAGGTACACCCCTTCAATTTCACACTTACTATTTGCAGATGATATACTTGTGTTTGGGCAGGCCACTAGCTCCTCGCTCGATGCGATTCATGACATTCTGTACACCTTTTCCTCATGGTCTGGACAAAGGATAAACTACACAAAATCAAGCATCCATTTTAGTAGGAATGTGCCCCCTGACGAACGCACAAGACTGGCCGCCTCCCGCCAATTCTCCATCATGTCCGAAGATGATCCGTACCTGGGATATCCTCTTATAGCTTCCAAGTTCAGGACTTCTACCTACTCAAGGCTGCTAGAGAAACACAATGCAAGGCTTCAGGGATGGAAGTCCAAACTCCTTTCGCACGCGGGACGGACCACGCTGATCAAGGCAACGCTGGGGTCTCTCCCGATTTACTTCATGTCGGCTTACATCATTCCAAATGACTCCATAGCGAAGATGGATAGACGACAGAGATCCTTTTGGTGGGGTCATGATGCGGAGGATAAGAAGATGCACTTTTTGAGTTGGAGGAAAATAGCTCAACCAAAGGAGGAAGGGGGAATTGGGATCAGAAATTTGGAGTGGGTCAACAAAGCTCTTGTAGGTAAGCTCCTTTGGAGATTTATGGACAACCCGGATCTCCTCTGGGTTCGCCTTCTCAAAGGACTATTCCTACAAAACCGATCCATATGGACTGTGAGTAAATCCAGTAGAGCGTCGGCAACATGGTCCAGTATATTGGTTATGAGAAGCATAATGAAAGATAGTGTCCTATGGAGAGTGAAGGGCGGGTGGATTAATATACTTGATGAACCATGGATTCCGGATCTCCCGGGTTATCGCATATCTGACTGCAGATTGTCTTCAAACCATCCTAAGATAGTGCGGGAACTCTTCGATCCTCTAAAGCGAGAATGGAACATCCCACTCATCCAATCCATTTTCTTCCCAGAAGAGGCCACAGCCATTACAAAGATTGACATCTCTGATGGAGACGGACCAGATGCACTCATATGGACAAAGTCCCCCAATGGCATTTTCACCACTTAAGTCACTATATGAAGAAATTAGGAGGCAGACTCCCAACTCATCTAGAAGCAGATCAGACCTCTCCGTATGGAAAAAACTATGGCACATCAAGGGAATTTCGCCTCGAATCACAGTGTTCATTTGGCGACTTTTTCATAATGCCCTCCCTCTCTTTTCGGCCCTCAACAAACGCATGCCAATGGTGAACAAACACTGTCCGTTCTGCCTACTACACGATGAGGACTTAAACCACTTATTCCTCAGGTGTAATGTGGCAAAAGCTGTATGGTTTGCCAGTGCGTTAGGCCTACGGATTGAGGATCAGATGGAGATTAAAGTTCTTCTCCAGGAATGGCTATCGAACCCCAAGGCAGAAGAAGCTCTACGAAGAGGAGCGGCAATCCTATGGGCATTGTGGAAAGCTCGATGTGTTTGCGTATTCGAAAAGGAAGTACCTAAAATCTTCAGAATTGTGCAACAAGCCGAGGCAATATACAAGGCTTATGATGGAAAGTGCAACGATGCTCAAGAGAATCTCGATTCGTTCCGCATACCCGCTGGCTTGGAGAGGTGGAGACCCCCTGATATGGGGCATATTAAAATCAATGTGGACGGAGCGGTTGCACCATCCTCCCTAGCAGCAGCAGCTGTAGCCAGGAATAGAAATGGCGAGTTCGTTGCGACAAAAGCATGGACACTTCCAACCGTTTCTTATCATGAAGAAGAGACGAGCTTACTCGCAGAGCTGAATGCTATACTTCAAGGAGTCCTGCTTGCGAATAAACTCAATCAGAATGATTTCATAATCGAAGGCGACTCTCTCAACGCCTACAGGATCTGCACGGGCACGAAGGACCTCACCCCTTGGAGGTTGCATGATCTCGTCTGTTCTATCCATACTGAGAAGAAAAAAGCAGGCAAAAACTTCATTCACTCCTTCACGCGTAGAGAGGGGAACAAGGCGGCGCACATCCTGGCTACCCATTCCCTGAAGAACTCGTGTGATGGTATCATGGAAGCACCATTAGCTTGTATTCTCCACCAACTTGAGTTAGATGTTGAGCTTTTTGTAAGTCATAACAGTGAGATGCATTAATAAAGGCTACTATTACTTTCAAAAAAAATATATATATTATTTTATTTTATAAATATTTAACAAGCAAATATTCTATTTAAATAAACATAAGCCATAGTAATACAACATAGTATACATACAATAATAACTTCTCATCTTAAAGGTTTAAAGAAATCAACAAGGACGGATGAAATGTATAAAATATTATGTGAGTACAGTAAAATGCACCAAAAGTAACTGCAACAATGGCTATTAGAATCACTTGCAACTGAATCAAGGGCAACATTAAATACAATCAAATAAAAAATATTGATTAGGTCTTATTTTAGGAATGTCTCGTAAGTCAAATCATAAGCATTATGTATATCAGTAAATTATTAATTTATATATTACGTTGGATGAATATAATTTTTTAAACATATTATCTTATATGTTTAATGAATTATTAATTTAATAATTTTTTCCCCAAGTCAAGACCTAGTGAACAAAACTAGGTCGTCAATACGACGAGCAAGCCCTCAGTCAATGAATGAGATAAGCAAGGTAAGGTAAGATGATAAAATTATCGAAATTGAACTGGAGGAAAGGATCATTTTAAAAGTAGATTTACTGATAAAAAAAATTTCTTATGATATTAACATCTTTTCCTAAAAGAATTCAGGTGTCAGGTATAAATGTGTAAACCTCAAACAAATCATGTACGTAAATGTAATATTTAGAGAAACACTTCTGGAGACCTAATATCTTGGCAATAATCCTATTTATTCGGGATCAGGTTTATACTTAATGGGCGGTGCTTAGATTTATCCATCTCATTAGTATCAGGAATCACATAATGATGTGATATAATCATGATAACACATGAGTTGTTTTTCGAGTTATCGAAATCAAGTGTTATAATAATTGTCGTATGACTTGAAATTTTTTAAGAATATCGAAACCAGGCTACATTGGACATTACAGGGCCAAATTGGGGATTCGGAATCCAATGGAAAACAGAAAACAAGAAAGTGAGCTAAGCCTCACCTCGGACATCGTATGGCCGTACGAATGTCGAAAACAGGAACTGATCAGTTTTGTAAATATAATATTGCAAAAATTCCAAAGGTGTGATCCAAAGATTTCTCTCCCATTCCAATGCAATTCTAATCTACAGTGTACTCTAAGTTATGGTTTAAATTTAAATTATATTTCGTTCTTAGTGTGATAGGAAACACACATAAAACGAAAATAAAGTTAAGCAGAAGATTTCTGTCTTTAGCAAAAAATAATGTCAAACTAGAATTTGTGTGCCTAAGGTAACACTTTCAAGGATTTCAGGATTAGAATTGTACTAGAAAATTGATAAAATTTAGGAACTAGGGCTTAACCATTTTGACTTTCCAAAATTTGGTTAACTCTTTAGAATTTTTCAGAAATTTCGGCAGAGTCTCCTTTGTATTTTGGAGCTCAAAATTTTTACAATACTATAAGACACATCCGAAGCAACCCTCCGTAGAATTGAATCCTGGGTTCGCCGACCCCTTCGGTGGAGCAACTCTCAACACCGGTAACCACGCAGTTATAATATATATGAAATATTGAAATAAAGAATTTACTTCATACCTTAGCGAGCTAGCTATCTTATTTATTTGCAATAGTGTTCTTTTGGTCCTACACAAGCTCAAGTACACAATTTTTTTGTAGAAATTATATCGGACAAGTTTCTAAGCTCAATCACATAATGAATAGATTTCCAAATCCAACTCTAATATGTTCAAAATCAATCTATACTTACTATGTACTATAAACTAGCTTTTAGGAGGCACAAAATAGTTATTTTAACTTGAAAATTTATGTGGGGGTACCTTAATATACTGGTACCTATAAATATCTATTTTAACCAAGTGATCACAACAAAATATGTCAAATAAGTATATTTTCAAATCTGGACAGAATTAAAATATTGTGTTAAATTGATAAATTCTCAAACTTATATATATTTTCAAATCTGGACAGAATTAAAATATTGTGTTAAATTGATAAATTCTCAAACTTATATATATATATATATATATATATATATATATATATATATATATATATATATATATATATATATATATATATATTCTAACAACCATCAATATATAGGCATATGCATACATTAAAATTAATATTTTAAATATAATTTTTAAAGGTATATTTATTTATAAGGATAGATTTTTTTAAAAAAAATTATCTCTATTTTAAAAAATAAATGGAATAATTTATCTATCTCTATTTTTAAAAATAAATAAATCCCTCTGTGTTTAAAAATAAATTGATAGATAAGCCTTATTTTTTAAGATAGTGATTTGTTTGTTTTTAAGAGTAGAGAGTAGAGGTTTAAATATTAAAGAGAAATAAATTCAGAAGAGAAACATACGTATATTTCGGCCAGATATTTTGAGTTTCTATTCTCTCCATAATAAATTGGTCTATCCCGTAAACTCTTCCCGTAAACTTATCCCGTATAAGAAGGGGGCTTTTTTTTTTGGAATAAGGTAAATATTTTATTCCTCGCGAATCGCGGTATAGGTAATACGGTACATAATCACACAGCCTCCCCAAAGACTCATGGGGTCAAAACAGATACATCAAAGTCAATATTGTGCAGAATCCCAATCGGAGGGGTAATCAGACCCTCGAAAAAGCGCCTGTTCCTCTCCCTCCAGACATGCCAGACAGTAGCAGAGAGTCACAATCTGACCTGTCTGGCCCATCCAGCATCCATACCCCTGCGATCCATGATCCAGCTAAGGATCCCTCTAATATCTCTGACGCTGCCAGCACCTCCCGGATATCTCCTACACTGCTCCGACCAAATGTGCTAAGCGAAAGGGCACTCAAAGAATAGGTAGGTCATAGACTCGTCCTCGTCAGAGCATAGAAGACACCTCGAGTCTGGGATGGGCACCCCAAACCTAATGAGTCTATCTCTCGTCATCAATCTCCCGAGCATCAACCTGTAAGAACAGAGCTGCATCTTCCGGGCAATCCCTTTTCCTCAGATGAAATCTATATCCTCCATCCTGTCATGTCGAGTCCTAACCAAATCATAACAACTCTTGAAACTGAACCTGCCAGGCCCCCCAGAAGAGGCATGGACAGCCCAGTTCCAAGTGTCCCGAGACTGGCTAGTATCAATAGAAATAGTCCGGATCTCCTCACCAAGCTGAGCTGTGAAAGTGTAAAGCTCCGGTCTCCAAGCACCATCTCGAATGATCAGACTGCACTTCAGCCCTCTCGAGGCCTCTCTATCATGCAGAGGTCCCAAATACTCCAGAAGGGAACGATTGCCCAACCATGGGTCGAGCCAGAGATCAGTGGAGGAACCATCCCTCATGGATCGACAGATAGCAGTCTGTAGAACGGGTCTACATTTAAGTATAGCCTTAAATGTGACCGAGAAATTACTATTAATCCTGCTCGTCCAGAAATTGGACCTCCTCAGGTATCTGCTCGCCATCCAGTCTGCCCAAAGTGATCCCCCTCTAATGAACTGCCACACCATCTTCACCCTAGCAGCCTCCTTCATAGCTCGGAGAGATCTCAACCCCACTCCCCCTTCCTCCCGAGGCCGGCAAAGTTGAGTCCACGAAATCGCATGCATGCCCCCCCTCCAAAGAAAGTCCGCACACATGGACTCCACCTTCGTGATAGTAGCCACAGGAATCTGGATCGACTGCAGCCAGAACATAGCAATGCCAGCAATGACAGATCTCAACAGCTCAATCCTGCCACCAAAAGATAGTCCTGCAGCCTGCCAGCCTTCCACCCTCTTCTTAGTGAACTCCACCAAACTCTGGCAATCCTGCTCCCTAGCATAATTCACCGTCAGTGGGACTCCCAGGTACTTCACCGGCAGCTCACCTTTCTCCACTCCCAGAACCAGAGCCCGCTCCTCCTTCTGAGGGCAACTAGAGCTGAAATAAACTCTACTTTTCTCTCTATTGAGCTTCAGCCCCGAGAGCCTCCCGAACTCCTCTATAATGTCAGAAAGAGCCCTCATCCCTCCCATGGACGGTCGGAGAAGCACCAGTAGATCATCTGCATAAATCAAGTGCGAGACCACTGGATGGACAAGTCTAAATAGAGGAACAATCCGCCTGCTGTGCACAGCCAGGTCCATCATGCACGTAAAATACTCCATCACCAGGGTAAACAGGTACGGGGATAAAGGATCACCCTGCCGCAAGCCCCTGGAGCTGCTAAAGAATCCATACGGAGTGCCCTGTATAAGAACCGAGAAGGTGGGGGAGCAAATGCACTCCCTCACCCTCGCTACCCACCTCTCATCGAATCCCATGGCTAGCATAAGCTGGCAGAGAAAGTCCCTGTTAACTGTATCATACGCCTTTCTCAGATCCAACTTCACACAGGCCTTCATCCCCCCAGGCTTATTGAACTCACGCACCATCTCATGAGCAAGAAGGCTGTGCTCAGCAATCGATCGACCCTTAATGAAGGCCGCCTGATTCCGAGACACCAATCCCTGCATAATCCCCTCCATCCTCCGACACATAAGATGAGTAATTATCTTATAAAGATAATTACAGCATGCAATCGGTCTGAAATCTGCCAAAGATGTCGCACCCTCCTTCTTCGGAACCAGGGTCAGGAAAGTATGATTAAGCTCCTTCAGAAGCTTACCTGACGAGAAGAATTCCTGTACCGCCTCAAGAACTGGGAGCTTCAAAGCTCCCCAATGTCTCCGAAAAAATCCACTGGAGAAGCCATCTGGCCCTGGAGCTCTGTTGGGATCAGCCTTCATCACAATGTCCTCGATCTCCTCCATCCGAATCGGGGCCAAGAGACGCCTATTCCCATGTTGCGTCACCAACCTCTTAGGAATCAGAGGTGGGAACGTAGTGGGATAGTCCTCCTGATGATACAAGTCCCGATAGAACCTGACTGCTTCTCTCTGGATCTCCACCGGGTCCCCAACCAGCTTGCCCTCGCCATCCAGAAGTCTGGGAATACTATTCCGGTGCTGGCGAGTCCGGATAACATCATAAAAGAACTTAGTACATCTGTCCCCATCCTTGAGCCATGAGCATTTCGCCCGCTGAGCCGCACTAATCTCCTCCTGGAGTCTCAAGGAATTGACTTCTGTACTAAGATCCTTCTCTCTAGCCGCCAGCTCCCCACACAAGATGTCAGCCTGTAGGGCCTCCTGAACCTCCCGAAGCTCAGCCTCCTTGTCTGCCAGTGAAGAACGCGGCCTCTTCTTCACCCAGTCCCGAATACCCCTCTTCACCTGCTTGAGCTTGTGGACCATGCGAAACTGTGCAGTGCCCTCCCGGGAGTCCAGCAGACCTCTCGCAACCACCTCCTCATAATCCGCCGAGAGGTACCAACTGTTGTTATATCTGAACGGTCTAGCTTTCCAGGTGGCTCTCTCCAATAAACCCACCCGAATAGGAGAGTGATCACTCGTCTCAGCCGCTAGCCCCTCCACCACCACATTAGGGTAATAGCGAAACCATTCGCTATTCCCCAAGGCTCTATCCAGCTGACATGCAACCCTGCCCTTGGACGCCTTGTTGTGCCAGGTCCAAATGTGTCCTGCTCTCTCCAGCCCCCTCAGCCCCGAGATGAGTAGGCACCTCTGAAAGTCATATAGAATCGAGTCATGGGCTTTATATATATATATATATATATATATATATATATATATATATATATATATATATTCTAAATGGACATATATATATATATATATATATATATATATATATATATATATATATATATATATATATATATATATATATATATATATATATATATATATATATATATATCGAAGTGTCCATTTAGAATATATATATATATATATATATATATATATATATATATATATATATATAAATATATATATATATATATATATATATATATATATATCTCGAAGTGTCCATTTAGTGTCCTACATATGGTGTCAAGATACGTGTCCATGACATATATATAAATTCCTTGTTGTGTTCATCCATATTTGTATCTATTTCTAACTGATTATAATTTCTAATTTAACCAAATAATGATAAAGGAAAATTGAAAGAGAAGCCAGGATGAGGACTTGTCTTTGTCTCTTGGAATATACCTAGGTTTGACCTCAACACTTCCAATTTCTGAAACTAACCAAAATCCATAAATGAATCCAATTAACAAAATTTGACCTAGGGTTAGATTGAAAAAGAAAGTGAAGAAAATGGGGGTTTACCTAGACTTGGAAGATGAAAGAGAAGGAGAAGGAGGTTGTGGTGTTGTAGGGTGGGCCGGCGGCGGCGGACGGCGTGGCCGGCGGAGGCAGCAGCGTCAACCGCAGCAGCAGCAGGTAGCAGCAGCAGCAAGAAAAGAGAGAGGGGGAGGAGGAGGAGAGGAGTAGAATGGAAATGGAGGGGAAGAAGAGGAAAGAGGATGAAGAGAAATGGGGAGGGATATGTGGCAATACATGGAGCCATTCTCTTCATGCTAAAGCCATGTGTCATAACCCATGCCACCTATCTTCCATATGTTGACACCTAGCATACCTAATGAGGTGGCAATTCTAATTTGCAATTGCAAAAAAAAAAATTTATCTAGGGTTAAAATACAAAATTTATATAAAAGAATTTTAATTAAAACCATTATTATTATTATTATTATTATTATTATTATTATTATTATTATTATTATTATTATTATTATTATTATTATTATTTGTTATTAATATTATTATTACAAAATTAATTAAGGCATAAATGTTTTAAAAAAATATTTTATGGAGTACGACTATTACAAATATACCCTTGGGCTTTGCATATTTTTACTAATTAAAATTGTCCATTAAATTAAAACGGGTCAACTAGGTAATTAGGGAGCTATCTTTTAATCTTCCTAAATTATATATATAATCTATATATACTACTATATAATGGAAAATTTTCAGTTTCACCGTGAAACTTTTTTCCCAAATATACCTTTTCATATGTTTACTTAAAATTGTATATTAAAGTTAAAAGGGACAGATAGGTAATTGTGAAGCTATCTTTTAATCTTCCTAAGTTATATATATAACAATAAATTTAGAATAATTATGGTGGTTGTAGTCTTCCTAAGTAATCTTAATAGATATTAGAATAATAACATATTTAAGTCTTCCTAAATAATAAAAAATAATATAATAATATATACTAATAGTATTTGTTTTTTTCAAGTAGAATGAAATACGTACAACACACATACATATATACTAGTACAGATAAGGACATTTTTGAAACAAAAACTTTCACGGTAAAATTTCAACCTTTTCTATTACATAGTAGTATAGATTACCTAACTACCAATGTCAAATTTATGGCTAATTAGAGTTTAGACCCTGGATTTTATACGAGTTTAGAGTTTAAACTCTGACATGTCCAATTGAAAATTTTAGACCATTGGATTATTGTTTTATTTTTATTTTTTTTATTTCTAGTCTATATCAGGGCCGACCAATGACCAGGACAGCCAGGGGGACCGTCCAGGACACATGAAGTAGGAGGCCCAAAAAATAATAATTTAGACATATACATATATCAATAATTTTGTAACTAAAATAGAACTTGTATATACAATAACCTCTTTGAATACAAAATAATTGTGGTAGTGTTTGTTATGTTAGACTTGTATATAGGAGGTTTTAGGTTCAACTCTTGGTGGCAATATTTTTTCAATTTACTTTTTATTTCAATTTTAATTCTTTTCACATTATATATGGGCTATATTTTAAAATTTTGCCTAGGGTCCCCATTAATTCAGGGCCTGCCCTAGTCTATATATGAATATTTCATTGTCAAGCATGGAAGAGAGGGTATAATGGAATAAATTAAACAAATAATAAAACTATAGTGTCTAAAATTTCTAATTAGACAATTCGAAACTTAAACCCTAAACTGGTATAAAATTCAGAGGCTAAATTCTAATTAGTCTTAAATTTAGTGAACGATTTTAATTAGTAAATATAGGTAAAAGCTAATTTTAAAATAAAATTTTGTACAGAAAACTTTTTCTTCTTCTTATATAGTAGAATTTGAAGCTAACTTGGGTTGTGATGGAAGAAGATGGATGAAACGCCAGGTAATTTTAAGGATGTTGATGGGCTAAAGAATATAAATTATATTCTTGGGCCGTTTGTTTGGACCGGGCAGTTGTTGCTTTAGATTCTCTTAGCAATCAATTACTTGATTCCCCCATAACCCCTCCGCTGCTCCCTCTATAACCCTCCGCCTCTGCGCCTCTACCAAGCAAGATTGCGGGCGTGGGTCCAAGAGAACAAACATGCTTAGCTCGGGCACCATTCAAAGAGAGAAGGAATTTCCATCCGCACCTGCCAAAACGAAGGTTAGACACACCCCTCGCACCGACGCACGCATGTTGTTTGTACTTTTGCCACTGACAGCACTCTGGGAGATGTCTCGTCTTCGTTTGCAGTTACAATAGCGTGTGTTTGTTCTAATTGGAGATAATATTTA
This sequence comes from Iris pallida, assembly GCA_029216955.1. Classification (NCBI taxonomy): domain Eukaryota; kingdom Viridiplantae; phylum Streptophyta; class Magnoliopsida; order Asparagales; family Iridaceae; genus Iris; species Iris pallida. The sequence continues at coordinate 6,093,325 of JANAVB010031218.1, forward strand.
GACGGCACATGTTCGTTTGCTAACTAGTTTCGCTAGAGCATTTCTGTTGAGTATCCAGACGAGAACACATTTGTTTGCATTTCTACACTTTGTTGAATAGACATGAACAAAAATATGTGTCCATTTTTGGTCCCTGCCGAGAGAAAACACATTGATACAGAGGTTGTTCCTAATGATACAGAAGTGGTTCTGAGATATTATTTGGCAAAATGTTAATGGAGTTTGTTGACTTGAAGTTTTCGGAGATTATTATTAACAAGTCTTATACAATTGTCGGGATTGGTGAGGTTTGTCATAAAAATGGTTGAGACGGGAAGACATTCGATTTATCCATTAGCATATGTACTATACTAATAGTTCCTACCAACAGCAACTGTCAGTGTAGAGAACATTTACCCATGTAGTTGGAAAATAATCCTAAAGCATGCCGTCAGAAAAGACGTAAAAACTAAAGATAGAAATTGAAAGTAAAGGATTTTAGGCACGTTACAGTCGTTGTCCTTAGAATATATTTTCGGCCACACGAATAGTGCAACAGGAAGTGACAATCTATCCCCGAGATATAACGAATCCTGGCGATTAGTGACACCGTGCATCCGGTGGCGAATCCAACGAATGATCACAATCTTGCCAAGATGAGGAGATGGACGGAGACAATGTTCTAAAAATCCGCCTAGGCGGCTACCGGCCAAACCGAGAACCCTATGTTTAGCACCCTTGTGCGTCTGTTCGTACATATTCGACGCCTAGGAAGACCTGTTCGGGCCTTTTTTCAATGCTTAGTTGTATTATGGTTATGTTGTTTGGGTTTTCAGATTGGATTTAGATTTATAGCATTGAAATTTCAAATTTCAAATATTATGAATTGTATTATGGATTTAGAACATGTATGGATTTCAAATTTCAAATTTGTATTATGGATTTCAAATTTCAAAATAAAAATCCAGTTTAGCGCTTAGGTGGCCTAGGCGCTATGCGGCCCTCCGTCGTACCGAATCCGTCTAGCGAATTTTAGAACACTGGACAAAGATGAAGATTTTGGGGAGTTTCTGGTTCTGGTCGTTTTTCTTCTTTCTCAAGTGAGTTTTTTCGAGAGAGAAGATGAAAAACCAGAAAATCTATTTTTAATCTGATCTCTGGATCGTGTCCAGGATTCCCATCCTACTAATTCCATAATGAGATTACATGAGAATAGGTCCAGGGAAGACCAGCAACCAACTGAATTTAAAAAGAAATAAAAGAGAAAAAAAAAGATTAGGAAAGTATGTTATACCTCTGGCCCGGTCGTGACACGCAAGCAAGCAAAGTGCTAAGTGCACGACTAATTGCTAAGTGCGCGACTAATAAATGTATTAAAAATGCGTATTAAGTTGCACACCCGCTTATGGGTTGCAAGGGCTTTAATCCATCCCCCACAAAATTCACTTAAGCAATGAAGTGGGTTTAGCACTTTAAACAAAGGAGAGTGCCCTCTCCTATCTGATGTGGGACTAAAATAACTCATTTTTGAATCCCATAGGAAAATAACACAACCAATAATTCCCCACGCGATTCAATAATTGGGAAACAAAACAATTACTAAAATATAAAATAATAGAGGTGTAGGAAGGCACACTTTCACATGAGAGTTACCAACAGTTTTGCTATATACGCATTTATCAGAATTATTAATGGCAACATCATAAGATAGAATTACCTTATCAAACTTATAATGCCATTGCGTTGGCACTTATTTCAGACCATAAAGAGATTTAATTAACTTGCATACGTTATGTTCTTGTCATGGAACAACATACCCTTCCGGTTGTTCCATGTAAATCTCTTTTTGTAAATCTTTATTCAAAAAGCAGTTTTTACATCGATTTGATGAATAAATAGTTTATGAACAGAAGCAATAGCTATTAACATTATGATTGTGACAATTCTAGTAACGGAAGAATAAATATTAAAAAAAGTTTACCCCTTCCCTTTATTTGAATCCTTTAGCTACCAGTTCGGCTTTGAATTTTTCAATAGACCCATAAGGTCTTAACTTCTTCCTGAAGATTCATTTGCAATCTATTGGTTTGCATCCAGTAGGAAAATTAACAAGATTTCAGGTTCTGTTAGACATAATAGAGTCTATTTCACTTATGGCTTCTTCTTTTTCCAAAATAAGGAATCCGCAGAGGACATAGCCTCTCCAAATGCTTTCCATGATGGAGGTCGCTTGTTAATGAATGTAGCAATAAAAAAAATCCCCAAGAATTTTGTGTGTGACATTTCATGCATGATGGCTTGCAATGTGTTAGTCAGTTCAACAACAGGCATTCCATCTACCATTTTAAATTCTAAGAACCTATCAACAACATAAATTTCAGAACTAGCTGTTTCATTGGAGTATTTTTTTGTCGAGAGCTTCCCAAAGTTTTACGGATGTGGCAGTGGTGCAATATATATCTTATAATGTATCAGATAAGCAGCTAAGGATCTTACTATGGCATATAAAATTGGTTTTATTATAGGGCTCTAATTCAAAGGTTCTAGCGGGCTTATGCAGATCTGGAGAAGTTTCTGGTTCTTTGAGAACCTTAGCAAAATTTAGGCAAGTCAGCCAATGGGTTGTCATACACTACCACATTTTAAAGTTTTGACCATTAAGCTTCTCCGATTTGGAGGAGTTATGAATATTACTCGACAATTCCAGTGTTGCAAAAATCCGCCTAGTCGGTCGACTAGGCGGTGGTTGGTCACCGCCAACTCGATTTGCTCCATAGTCAGCCCAGAAAATCGAGTTCTCCATTAGTCGGTGAAATTCGGCCGACTATGGCAAGTCGGTCGACTAGGTGGTCCCTAGTTGGCTGACTAGGAGTCGGTTAAAAAAAATGCGTCAGAGACCAACCCGATCCGAGATCCAGTTAAAATCCCCCCTAAAATGAGCAGTCTTCTTTTCCCCCGAAAGAGCAGCCACAAAATAGAAAATAAGGAGGAGAAAGAAGAGAAGGAGAAGATGATTAAAAAAAGAATACTCACCCGTAGACAATGACATCCAATTCATGGCTTTTTGTTCTTGCGGGTTTTTTGCTGAAATTTGTGCAAAATTGAAATGTCAACAATGTTTTAGTATAATGAAATTTGTGCAGAACTGAAATGTTAGCAATGCTAGCAATTTTTTACTGATTTCTTTTGCAAATAACAACGAATAAGAAACTACTTGCAAAAAGTATTTTTTTGGTTTTGTTTTTTTTGATGTTTTTATAGTTTTTTATTTAAATGCTATTAATATGATCCAATTATTTTATTTATAGGATACTAAGATAGGACTATTTCATCGGCTGCTTCAAACTTCAACGTTGTTGAAACGGCAAGTGATTTGAACATTCAAAATATTTTAAAACGTGCATTCGGTGATGTTGGATGGGAGTTTGGTGAACTTGTGGATGCTAAGGCATTAGATCGAGTTAAATGCAAGTTTTGTTTGATGACATATGACATATATTGCATATATAAAATATATATATATATATATATATATATATATATATATATATATATATATATATATATATATATATATATATATATATATATATATTATTTTTTCATTATATATATATACATTTTTAATTAAAAACCTCAAATCGATTAATCCAACTAATCCGATTAATCCCTAGTCCCGCGAACCGACTTACGGCCGACTAGCTATTTTTAACAACCTTGGACAATTCATCTACAGTTACGGTATTTCATCATGCAATAGAAATTTTGAAAACAAAAAAATATATTATAGGATTGTTCCAAAATAATCCTAAAGCATGCAATTAGAAAAGACGCATAAAGATTGAAATTGAAAGTAAAAGATTTGAGGCACGTTACAGATGTTGTACTTAGAATATATTTCGTCCTCCCACGAACAGTGCAGCAGGAAGTGGTGATCTATCCTCGAGATATAATGAATCCTGGCGATTTTGACACTTGTGCCCGTTGGCGAATCCAATGAACGATCACAACCTTGTCCGGATAAGAAGATGGAAAGAGGTGGAGATTTTGGGAAGTTTTTGGTTCTGGTCATTTTTTTACTTTCTCAGGTGAGTTTTTTGAAAGAGAAGATAGAAAAGCAAAAAATATTTATGTTTTTAATCAGATCTCTGGATCGTGACCAAGATTCCTATTCTACTAATCCCGTAACAGGATAAGGTGAGAACATGTCAACGGAAGTCTAGCAACCAACTGAATTTGAAAAGAAATAAAAAGAAAAGGGGGTTAGGAAATTGCAGGTATACCCCTGGCCTGGTCCGCTGGGCCTGTTTGGTAAACTGTAAGTGTAGGAAATTTTGGATTTGGACTTTCATGGATGGAAGAAGAATTCACTTTCTTGTCCCCTAGTAGGGGACAAATGTGTTTGGTTGGAATAGGAAAGTGAAAAGTGGAAAATAAAAATCAAACAAATGTGTTTGGTTGGAATATGAAGTAAAAAAATGGAAAGTGAAAAAGTATATTATATTTACTGGAAATTGCTGAGAAACCCAATTTCGGGGTGGGCTTTTATGAAATGCCCACCCGCTGCATAAGTTTTATGAAATACCCAGAATTAAGTATTTTCACGTTAAATATTCCAAGATTCCCTTTTAGATGCCACCCGCTGGAAAATGCTATTTTTATAATACCGAAACTACCCCTCCGCGCGAATTGGTCATCTATATGTATTTGAATTCAAAAAACTCAGATCTGGATTGCGATTTTCGTCTTCTTCTTCTTCACGGGAAATCTGAATTCCATTGCTCTCATATTCAGCAGAGATCGCAAAAATCGTTCGTAGTTCGATATGTTTTTCTTCAGTCGAACTCAGATCATCGCTCGTCATCATCATCACCATCATCATCATCTTCATCGTGGAGACATTTGAAGTTTTTCGACGATTAGGTCAATTGTGGAGAGAAGATCTTTCTTCTTCTTTTACATAAGAATTATCATCGTTTTGAAAGAAGAACGAAACTCTTTATTCATGAAAAAACTAAATTAACGTTTTAACACTGTAAATGACCATTCTCCGTGTAAACTAACACGGAGAATGCCATTCTCCGTTTTATTTAAAACGGAGAATGCCGTTCTCCGTGTTTCTAACACGGAGAATGACCATTCTCCTGCGTTTTAACACTGGAATGACCATTCTCCGTCTTAATTAGGACGGAGAATGACCATTCTCCGTCTTAATGAAGACGGAGAATGCCATTCTCCGTTTTATTTAACACGGAGAATGACATTCTCCGTTTTATTTAACACGGAGAATGACCATTCTCCTGCGTTTTAACACTGGAATGACCATTCTCCGTCTTAATTAGGACGGAGAATGACCATTCTCCGTCTTATTTAACACGGAGAATGACATTCTCCGTTTTATTTAACACGGAGAATGGCATTCTCCGTGTTTCTAACACGGAGAATGGTCATTCTCCTGCGTTTTAACACTGGTATGACCATTCTTCGTGATAAATTACACGGAGAATGGCATTCTCCGTGTAAATTAAGACGGAGAATGGTCATTCTCCGTTTAATTTAGCACGGAGAATGGCCATTCTCCGTCTTAATTAGGACGGAGAATGCCATTCTCCGTTTTATTTAACACGGAGAATGACATTCTCCGTTTTATTTAACACGGAGAATGGCATTCTCCGTGTTTCTAACACGGAGAATGGTCATTCTCCTGCGTTTTAACACTGGAATGACTATTCTCCGTGTAAATTAAGACGGAGAATGTCATTCTCCGTGTTACTAACACGGAGAATGGTCATTCTCCGTGTAAATTAAGACGGAGAATGCCATTCTCCGTGTTACTAATACGGAGAATGACCACCCTCATGCGAAAATTAACATTTTTCGTGTTCTAAACGGAGAATGGCCATTCTCTTGCATTTTATGGTCAGCTGAAACTTTGGAGGGCCATAACTTTTGACTGGGAGGTCGAAACGAGGTCCCGTTTGTCGCAAAATGAGCGTATCGTCGAGGAGACTGAAAGTAACAGCTTCATCGTTAGACGGCCTTCCGAAATTTTAGAATCGCAAAAAAATGATGTTTGGACCTCCGTTTTAGCACTTTTGCCGTTCGTCCCGGTCTTTCCAAAATTTTTCGACGAGTTGAGGAGAAAACCTAGATTCGAAAGTGAGCAGCGTATGGAAGAAGATGGAGTATTGAAATGTTTTTTTTAAGAGCAGTTTTGTGGGTGTTTCCAATAAATTAAAAGGAAGGGCAAAAGGGTCATTTGGAACCCGCTTTGGATAAGTTTCTCTAATTCTGGGCACGCGATGAAAGTTTTTTTAGCGGTGGGTTTTACATAAAACTTTTTTAGTTTTTGGGCATTTCATAAATCTTCCCAAATATTTACTAACTAATTAAGAATATATAATTAATGAACCCAAAATTAATTACAAACGTCCGAGCTCTCTAGCCTAGTGGTATTAGAGCGGACACCCGGAGGGGCCGGCAAGGTTCGAGCCCCCCAATTGTGTGTGTGAGTGTGATTTCAAAAAAAAAAATTAATTACAAACTAATTAAGAATTAAAATTTTATAAATTAATAAGTAATAAATTAATTACCAACCAACTAACAAAAAATAATAACAAAATTAATAACAAAAGTTTTCAGCCACCTAGCAATAACAAACAATAAATTAATACTAACTAAAAAAAAATAGTTAAATCATACGTTGTTATCAAATAATCTGTTATTAGAAAGCCTCCTACAGAACCCTCTCTCTCCTTCCACGTTATAAAAAATTTTCAGCCACCTATTTCTCCCACACACGTTGACCCCCCTTTTACAAACCCCTTCTCTCTCCTTCCACCACCACCACCATTGCCGCCGCCGCCGCCGCCACAAAGCCTCCTACAGAAAATTTGAACGACAGCAGCGGCAGAGACTCCGGAGCTCCGCGAGACCGAGGCGTCGGCGTCGACTTCTACAGCCTCCTCGACGGCGGAGGAGCCGGACGCCGGGCAAGGAGGCTGGTTGGGGGGGGGGGGGGTTGATGGTGGCTCGCTGGCAGGTGATCGCAGCTAGTCCTTATTATTATTATTATTTTTATTTTTGTTGTTGTTGTTGTTGTTGTTGTTGCAAATCCATACTCATAATCCTCCACATCCGGATGATAATGGAGGAAGTGGAATTTGGATTTTGAGGGGGGACAAGCAGGAGACAGGAACTGCACTTCCTGATTCTCTCCCCAAATCCATTTCCAAAATACCGGTTACCAAACACTGAAATTTGTGGATTTTGGATCACTTCCTATCAAAAGTTAAAATCCAATCCCAGTTCCCATTTACCAAACAGGCTAACCAATGAAGTGTGTTGAGCACTTTAAACAAAGGAGAGTGCCCTCCTATCCGATGTGGGAATAAAATAACTCCTTATTGAATCACATAGACAATTATATGTTGCTCCAAACAAGCAACACAACAAACAGTTTCAATGTAATTTAGATGTTAATTGACAATCTTAAGATTTGTCGTTTCAGTTTTTGCAAAATCTGAACTTCATGATTTTGGCTTCCTCCGGGGAAAAAAATCTTGCTTCTGCCACATCTTGTAGCTATTTTATGTTCAAGAAGACGGACTCAAAAATCAAGAAAAAAATAGTTTTAGCTCGTATTTAACTTCTTCGTAAAGCTGTCTAAGACGGATCCTGACTGGATATCGACCCGATCATCCATTTAAATGGCTTTGTGTTAAGTGCTTTCCCTAGCAGACCCTGGATTGAAGAAGACGAACCATGATTTGCCATTGATGAACAAGAAATAAGAGAATGTAAGAGAGATTGAGGAGAATTTCTAGGGTTTCATTTATTGAGAAGAATTGGGGAGGAAGAAAACATTCAGAGATCTGAGAATTGGAAAGATAGGATTCAGAATATTTCTTACACACCTTTTCCTTCGTACCACTCACTATTTATATCAAATACTGAATGAAAAAGCAGGCTAACTAATTGATGAGCTGGCTAACCAACTGGCCTAGCTGGCACATGGGCTAGCACCGGTTGCAATTGTGAATAGGGGCCCAATATTGCTGACTAGGTAAAGCTGACTGGGCCTTCTTTATTAGCTAATCTTCTGATACTCTCCTCTGCTACTGATATAGGCTAAGCACAAAATGAACCAGAGCTAAAGGAAGAACTCGAACAAGGGCTAGGGACTGAACAGGAGCCAATGGAATGATGGCATGAGTGATGGAGCTTGGTCCCTATCAATACCCTCCTCTCATTTTGACCTTGTCTCAAGGTCAAAGAAAGGATACTCCTTTATGAAAGATTCATATGGGACCCAGGTGGCAGTATCCAATTCACCTTCCTTCCACTGTATCAAGAGGTCCACTGCTGCCCTTCCTTTCCTCTGTACTAGTCTCCTTTGCAAAACCCAATCAGGTTCCTTCACCACTGTCTCCTCTTGCTGGGGAATGCCATTTTGTGCTGCAATTCTTGAACTCAGATGCTTCTTCAGTTGTGACACATGAAATACTGGATGCAAGAGAGACTCACTAGGTAACTCCAGCTTATAGGCTACTGAACCTACCCTTGCTAGCACCTTATAAGGTCCATAAAACTTAGGAGAAAGTTTATGGGGCCTTCTTTGAGCCAGGGATATCTGTCTGTAGGGTTGAACCCTTAAGTATACCAAGTCCCCAACTTGAAACTCCCTTTCAGTTCATGTGTATCCGCATACTTCTTCATCCTGTCTCGAGCTATCTTTAAATTCTCTTTTAGTAGCAACAAAACATTGTCTCTGGAACTCAAAGCTTCTGCTACCGTGGGATCTTTGGCAGTGTTAGGTAGATAGGTGAGTAATGTAGGGGGAGCCCTTCCATAAACTACCTCAAAAGGGGTCATTCTAGTAGAAGAATGCCAATTGGTATTAAACCAATATTCTGCCCAAGCTAACTGTTTACTCCATTGTTTAGGTTGGTGGCTGCAGTAGCATCTCAGATATCCCTCTATGCACCTATTGGTGACTTCAGTTTGGCCATCAGATTGGGGATGATAGGCTGTACTGAATATGAGTTCAGTCCCTTGGAGTTTAAACAATTCCTTCCAAAAATGACTAGTAAAGATGGGATCCCTATCTGATACTATAGATTTAGGAACACCATGAAGTTTGCAGACCCCATTCATGAAGACTTGAGCCATTGTTTCAGCAGTATAGGGGTGAGTTAATGCAAACAAATGAACATATTTAGAAAGTCTGTCCACCACCACTAGGATAGTAGTTTTCTGATAACTCACAGGCAGTCCCTCAATGAAATCCATGGACACATCCTCCCAAATCTGTTCTGGAACAGGCAGAGGTTGTAGAAGTCCTGCTGGACTTGTATTTTCAGACTTGTGTACTTGGCAAACTTCACAGTTCTTGACAAATTCTTGTACTATTTTCTTCATACCTGTCCAGTGGCAGACCCTTCTTATTCTTTGTAAGGTTTTCAGATAACCTGAGTGTCCCCCACTAGGTGTATTGTGATGCTCCTTCAACATTTTAAACACAAAAGAAGAGTGTGGATCCACTAACAACCTCTGTTTGTAATAAAGCAGGCCATCTCTAACTGAATACTTCACATTATCCAGTTGACCCTGGTCCCAGGCTGACAACTTCTGTTGATAATACTCTGAATGAGCCATTTCAGTCTTGAAGTCTTGCAACCAACAAGGAATGACAGTAGTAATAGTGCTCAGTTCTGCTTCTCCCCTTCTTGATAAGCTGTCTGCTGCCTGATTTTCCCTGCCCTTTTTATACTCTACCTTATACTGATAGCCATGCAACTTGAGTACCCATTTGTACTGTGCTTCAGTATAGATTTTCTGTTCTAACATATACTTCAAGGCCTTATGATCTGTTCTGATGATGAATTCTCTTCCCCAAAGATACTGAGCCCATTTCTTCACAGCTAATAGAACAGCTAACATTTCCTTTTCATATGTTGAGAGTAAAAGTGCTTTACCTTTTAAAGCTTGACTGAGATATGCAATAGGTTTTTCATCTTGCATCAATATAGCCCCCACTCCAAACCCTGAAGCATCACACTCAACAATAAACTTCTTTGTAAAATCTGGCATGATGAGAATTGGAGGTTGAGTTAAGGCTTTCTTCAATCTTTCAAAGGATTCCTGTGCTTCCTCACTCCAGCAGTAAGCATTCTTCTTAAGTAAGGCAGTTAGAGGACCAGCTATGTTCCCATAGTTCTGTACAAATCTTCTATAGTACCCTGTCAAGCCTAAGAAACCCCTGAGCTCCTTGATAGATTTTGGTTGTGGCCATTGGATTACTGCTTGTACTTTCCTGGTATCAACCTCCACACCCTGATCTGAGATAACATGACCCAAGTAGTCAACTCTATTTTGAAAGAAGAAACATTTACTTCTTTTAATTCTCAGTTGATGCTCTGCCAGTTTCTGAAAAACCTTCTCCACATGCTCCTTGTGTTCCTCCCACCATTGGCTATAAACTAAGATATCATCAAAGAAGACTAGAACAAATCTTCTCAGATATTCCTTGAACACATCATTCATCATAGCCTGGAAAGTGGATGGGGCATTGGTTAAGCCAAAAGGCATTACCAAAAACTCGTAATGTCCTTCATGAGTTCGAAATGCTGTTTTTGGAATGTCCCTCTCTGCCATCCTGATTTGGTGATAACCAGCTCTAAGATCCAGCTTAGTGAAGTACTTAGACCCATGCAATTCATCAAACAAATCTTCTATGAGAGGTATGGGAAATTTGTCCTTGAGTGTGAGTTGATTTAAGGCTCTGAAATCAATGCACATTCTCCAACTACCATCTGCCTTTTTCACCAATATTACAGGTGATGAATAGGAACTAGAACTAGGTCTAATTATTCCTGTGTCGAGCATCTCTTTGACCTGCCTTTCTATTTCATTTTTTTGCATAAAAGGGTGTCTGTAAGGTCTACTACAAACTGGTCGTGCACCAGGCAGTAAGGGAATATGATGATCATACCTTCTTTGTGGGGGTAAGCCCCTTGGCTCATCAAAGAGGTACTTGTATTTGTTCAGCAACTGTTGCACCCCAGGAGCTAATTCTTCTTCAACTTCTTTATCTTCATGTAAGGCACATAACCGAATGAGGTAAATCTGAGGTCTTTGTCTCATGTCCTTTCTCACTACTTCTGTCAGATTTTCCCCCTGTTGTTGAAGTCCTCTGAACTGATAAGAGATTCCCTTCTGTTCATACTTCATAGATAAGTCTTGGAAATTCCAGACTATATCCCCTAATGTACTCAACCAACTTGCCCCCAACACAATTTGACAACCAGTGATAGGTAAATGCATCAAATTGGTTGTGATCTTCTGCCCCTGACAATCAATGACCACTTCCTTGCTCAGCCCTTGACTTTGTACTTTCTCCCCATTAGCTACTAACACATCAAAGACTTGTTGTTCATTGATAGTCAAACCAATTCTAGAACTGAATTTACTGTCAATGAAGTTGTGTGTGGATCCTGAGTCTATCAGAATTAGGACTGGCTTGTTATTCAGAGTACCTCTCATCTTCATGGTGTTATGGTGAAGGATTCCAGATAAGGCCTGCAGAGAAATGGAGAAGGACCCCAGGTTGTCACAAATAGCTAGGTCTTCCCTGTTCTTTTCTTCTTGTGCAGAGGGATAAGCATCCCATTCTTCATCACTAGATATCATATAAAGCCTTCTTTCTTTACACCTATGCCCTTTGAACCACTTTTCTTCACACAAATAGCATAATCCCAAATTTTTTCTTCTAGTTAATTCACTGGGTGAAATTACAGTAGGTTGATTATTGAAGGACTGGGAAGCTTTTGAGGTAGTACCACTCTGTGCAGGAGCACTATTCTTTCTCTGTTCTTCAAAGCTTTGAGAATTTGTCTGGAATTTGGAATTGCTACTGTAACTTCCTGTCTTAGCAAAGAAAGAATTATTCTTAAAATTTCTCTTCATGGCTAACACCTTGGCTTCATGTACTCGAGCTAATTGCATAGCAACTTGCAGTGAGGAAGGTACAGCTAGTTGAACTTCAAATCTGAGTTCCTCTTTGAGTCCACCCATATAGTGGCTAACTAAACAAGCTTCACTGATTCCCTGAATCCTTTTTGTTAATCTTTGGAACTGGGAATCATACTCATGCACACTCCCTTCTTGTTTAAGGAGTTTTCGTTCAACCACATGATCTGTGAATTTGGAAGGTCCAAATTCTAATTTAATAGCTTCTTTGAACTCCTCCCAGCTCAGATCTTCCCCTTTCATCTTCATCACCCAGTCAAACCAGTAGGCTGCTGTACTCTTCATTTGTACTGAACAAACCCTTACCCTGTCTTCGTTTGCCACATTATAGTAATTGAAATAGTGGTTTACTCTGAGTAACCACTCCTCCACCTCAGTAGTTCCATCAAATTCTAGTATTTTCAACCTTAATGTTGGTTGATTATATGTTTTCTGTACAGCAGTATTCGAACCACCAGTTCGAACAATTTGGTTGGAGTTTCCCACAGGAACAATTTGATTCCTCTGATTTATAATGCCTTGAGAATTAGCCAGAGAGGTGTCTCCCTGATCTGGAAAATTAGGGTTGAGAGGTGGATCCCCTCCACGTCTGATTCGAATCAATTCATCTAAGATCTTATCGACCTTATAGCTCAGTTGATCGAATTTACCTTCCAATGCTTGAACTCTGACCTCGCCATTGATGATGGAGCGAGAATTTGGGGATCCCTGCCGAGATCCGTGATAGCTCCTCTGATCGTCCAGCCCTTCGACGCCAAGATCCATGCCATGCTCTGATACCAAATTGTTAGGTGCTTTCCCTAGCAGACCCTGGATTGAAGAAGACGAACCATGATTTGCCATTGATGAACAAGAAATAAGAGAATGTAAGAGAGATTGAGGAGAATTTCTAGGGTTTCATTTATTGAGAAGAATTGGGGAGGAAGAAAACATTCAGAGATCTGAGAATTGGAAAGATAGGATTCAGAATATTTCTTACACACCTTTTCCTTCGTACCACTCACTATTTATATCAAATACTGAATGAAAAAGCAGGCTAACTAATTGATGAGCTGGCTAACCAACTGGCCTAGCTGGCACATGGGCTAGCACCGGTTGCAATTGTGAATAGGGGCCCAATATTGCTGACTAGGTAAAGCTGACTGGGCCTTCTTTATTAGCTAATCTTCTGATACTCTCCTCTGCTACTGATATAGGCTAAGCACAGAATGAACCAGAGCTAAAGGAAGAACTCGAACAAGGGCTAGGGACTGAACAGGAGCCAATGGAATGATGGCATGAGTGATGGAGCTTGGTCCCTATCACTTTGCATGCACATAAAGAAATTGGAATTTGACTATGAAATGGGGATGGCATTATGTAGTAGTGCTAGTTGTTGGCTATTTGGAACAAGATATAACTCGCAAATTAGGTGCGGATTTGTTGGCCGGAATTCGCCGATGGGATCTCGAAAGATCTAGAGTTGAAGACAACACAGTGGACTGCACTTTTACAAAAAAAAAACAATAGCACCAATTGTGGGAGAAGTCGATGGCAATGTTGATGATGGTCTTTCCTAAAAATAGTCGAAAAAGTAAGGAACAAAACACAAATATAGAGAAAAAGGAATATATTAATGGAGAAGTAGGATAGATGAAGAATAAAATATCTAGGGTTGACTCAACTAAAGTTTCCTTTTAACTAATCTCCCATTCTATAAGTCATGTGTACAATCATATATAGGCTATGTTGCATGGACATGGATATGACACGACGCTTTACGGGGGCGAAAGGGATTCGGCACCTATTTTGTTGTGTTCTAGTATATCTTGGTGTGTCTGTTGCGCATCCGATATGTGTCTGATACAACTCAACACGGACAAGACATAGGCTTACCAATGAATTGACCTCTAAGAAACAAATCTTCAAAGATATAACCTAATAAAGAAAATATTACGTCCCAATTTATTTAATTCTATCTATAAGAAAACTAGATAATGCAAACTCAACAAAACTAGAGTCATATCCTAAAATAACTCGAACTCCATTCAGTTCTGGCTTGAAACCAAGTAATGTTTCTCCATCACCCTCTCTCTATGATGGCTCCCCTACCCCACGTACACTGCACTTGGCCCAACTCTACAGAGACATGGGCGCGTAATCCAAGGAAAATATTAAGGGTTGGAAATTTTAAGTGAAGTATTCTCTTTTGTACCGCACATAAAAACAGTAATACCGCAACAAAAAACAATATTTGCAAATGAAAACAATATATAGCAATGTAGAAAAAAAAACCTAAACTCCTAGTTGTATAATGTTTTTGTAATGGTTAGGAAATGGTTAAGGATCGAATTGGTTTATTGTCCAAGTTACATCAAGAACAATTAATCAAGAGAGGACATTTGGGAAATGAGATATTCCTATATATTATGTTGGAAGTATTAGTCAAATGATTCAATGGTTGTTTACTTTTTCAAACTGAAAAGCATAAATAATCAGAGCGATAATGACAATAAGTAGTGCAAGAACAATAAGAAGCACATAGCAACAAAAATAAACAGTCAGGATATATCTTCTACATGTTACATATATATAGACATATATACTTGATGAAAGAGACTACACATTGAATTACTTTATGGCTAAATTTTAACTTGATATCCTCAACTATCCATGTTTGGCAACTTGATACTCAGAACTTTCAAAATAGCCAACTTGATACCATCAATGTTTGAATATTTTGAATTTCATACCCTAAAAAGAAAAAAAAAATCCGAAAATACTCCTGCCCCCTCCATTCTCCCCCCCCCCCCCTCCGGCAATCCCCTCTCTCTCTCCGGCGGGGAGCGGCAGCGAAAGCAGCAAACGCGTGCGGGACAACGCGTGGGTGAGAGCGCAGCAGCAGCGGGGTGGCGCGCGCGGGGGGTCGGCGCAGCAGTAGCGGAGCGGCACGTGCAGGCGACGCGCACGGGGGCGGCACGGGAGGAAGGGGGGGGGGCGAGGGGGATGGTGGTAGGGGCTGGGAAAGAGAGAGGGGGGTATTTTGGGAAATTTATTTTTTAGGGTATCAAGTTGGCTATTTTAAAAGTTTAGGGTATCAAGTTGCCAAACATGGATAGTTGAGGGTATCAAGTTAAAATTTAGTCTTACTTTATTTAGTTGTGTTTGATGAAGATTTGTTTAGCATAACAACCGTTTTTTCTTCATTAACAACAACAATTAAATCAGATAGGGCATTCAAGGAAATTAGGCTTACTAAGGGATATATTTAGGGCTGCAATTGAGCTGAGTTGAGCTGAGTTGGGCTTGACATGTTTAAGCATGTTTCATTTATGGCCTGAAATTATTGAGCCTATTTCAAGATCAAAATATCGAGTTGAGCTCGAGCTTGCACTTGGATCTTCAAAACATTGTTCAAGCTTGAGCTTGACGAGGCTCGTGAGTAGTAGTTACTCAGCTATTCGAGAAAAAAAAAAACCATAGATCATTGATTAGACTAGACTTGCTCCTTCTTTTTCTTCTTCTTTATATAGAACAATACGTGTATTTTCTTTTCTTTCTAGATAGTTTCCGTGATGTCAAACTAGTCCCTAATATCTGAACTTGTCTCATTATGGAAAGAATCTGAAGTGTGTTACAAAGAAACAAAGCCTGAACTTAAGGAATGTCATTTGCCTATGTCTGTAAGGCAAACATTGAATGCTTGTTAAATCCTTGAGACAACACAATATACATTTCCTTCCTCTTGTTCAAAAACCGTCAATATTATTACAACTCTCACTTAACCAGTGTTGCCTAATTCGCCAACCCCCCTACGTCCCACGAATTGGGACGAACTACCCCGAGCGGGGTGCGTTCGCGACCCAAGTCGCCAAATTTCATGACCCAAACGAATTGGGACGAAAGCTCCCGAACGGGGTGCGTTCGCGACCCAGGTCGCCAAATTTTGCGACCCGAACGGGGCTCAGACGGCCGCCTAGTGGGTGCTATCAGGTGCTCCATTAATTTGTTTTAGTAAATATGTGTCAATCTAGTTGAATCCTGAATCATCCAGGATACGATGACATGAGTTCTGTTAAGCATTTGGACCATGTTTTTTTTTCATGTACCTTTTTCGAGTTCCTTCGCTATTAATAAAATTTACTCATTAAAAAAAATTGACGTTTATGAAAAAAGGGCACAACTTTTTTTCCCGCCCTGGGCCTCTTAAACCTCAGGACCAGACCGGCCTGGCCCTGCCCTAGATGTAACATTATCCCTAGTCATCAATATGAGATTCAAAATTAGAAACAAGTCATAGCTTTGCTATGTAGAATAGGGACATGACTTTAGGTTTTAGAGTTTACAATAAGGATAAAGACGGGCATTTAAGTAAGAGGGGAGATGTATCTAGGTGTAGGGCTGCAAACGAGCCAAGCCGAGCCAAGCTTTTGTAAGCTTGAGCTTGGCTTGACTAGAATTAATCGAGCTCAAGCTCGAGCTTGGTAAATTTTTTATTTTAGAGCTTGAGCTTGGCTTGAGCTTGTTTATATTAAGCTTGAGCTTGGTTTGGTTTGAGCTCGAGCTTGGCTTGATAAGTAAGCTTGATTCAAGCTTGATAAACAAGCTTGATAAACAAGTTTGATAAGCTCAAAATCGAGCTCGTTAATCTTGATTTCAAGCTCGCTTAACTTTATTTCAAGCTCATTAACCTTGATTTCAAGCTTAACGAGCTCGATTTCAATTTAGTTAGGTTTGAATTCAAGTACCTGTGATATTATTAATTCAAAAGTTCCTTAATATCAATTATTAAGGACATAAATATATAATGCACACAAATATATATATATTTAGAATTCAACAAAGAACAAACGAGCTTCTAAACAAGCTCCTAAACGAGCTTCTAAATGAGCCAGCTTGCAAGCTCATCAACGAGCCAGCTCGCGAGCTCAAACGAGCCGAGCACTTCTAAGCTTGAGCTTGGCTCGTTTATAAAATGAGCTCGAAAATGAAGCTTGAGCTCAGCTTGTTTACTAAACGAACCGAGCTCAAACGAGCTTTTATCGAGCCGAGCTTCGAGCAGCTCGCGAACGGCTTGGCTCATTTGCAGCCCTATCTAGGTGTCAGAAACAAAAGATAAAAAGGGTTTATATTCTATGAGAGACAGGGACGGCCCTGGCCCAGGGCCCCCTGACGAAAGAGGACACCAACATGGAATTGTCTATAATAAAACTAATATGTATCATGTGTCATTTTTTAATAGAAAGCATTGTGGTGTAGTGGTTACAATGCTAGACTTATATTTAATAGGTCATTGGTTCAAATCTTAACTACAACAAATTTTTGTTTTATTTATACTTTTTTTACATTATGTATGAGGGCCCATTTTGTAAGTTTCGTCTCGGGCCCCCAATTGCTCAGGGTCGGCCCTGATGAGAG
Source organism: Iris pallida (assembly GCA_029216955.1). Classification (NCBI taxonomy): domain Eukaryota; kingdom Viridiplantae; phylum Streptophyta; class Magnoliopsida; order Asparagales; family Iridaceae; genus Iris; species Iris pallida. Next base: position 6,110,731 of record JANAVB010031218.1, read on the forward strand.
ATGAGGGGCTGCCATTGGAGGAGATTTAAGGTGGCTGTTGTATTTGAGGCTAAGAGGTTAGAGGAGGTTTGAGGTCGCTATTGCATTTGAGGGTCAAAGGTTGGAGTAGATTGAATGGAGGTGTTGTGCAAGAGGTTGGAAGTGATTGTGGATATGGGGGTAAGTTGGAGTTTGGAAGAAACAAAGATAATATGGGAGAGATTCAAACTGTTTATGGATATCTTTGAAAACGTTTTCTTATATTTTGGGTTCCAAAACGTGTTTCCATTCAAATGAAAAACTATGGAACAAATGGCGGAAAAACAAACGTGAAATTTTTATCCAGAGAATACTTCAGTTATATAAAGGCCGAAAATGGAAGTGGATAATATTTTTCTTGCATGCTGAAAATGATGAAGCTATCCAGTACACATACTGATGGGGCACGTGGTTAGAATAGTTTGCAGTATCGACAGATACCGATCCGATACGGCCGATACCGATACGATTTGGCACGTCCTGATCCGATACCGACCGCTACCCGATACTGACTGATACCGATATTGGGGGTTTCTTTTTCGGTCAATTTGACAAAGAAAATTGAACCAAAAAGACCAATCAACAAGTGTGTAAAAGCATAATAAGGTTGTAAAAGTAAGTAAAAGAAGAAAACTTATCTATCGCATGTAAACCAATCGGCAACGATGACTACTATTTCATTCAATTTCAAAACTAGTAAGAAATAACGCTGAAAATACTTAAAATTATGCCTAAATGTATAAAATATATTTTCTAAAATGATAATAATTTATTAATAATTGTTTGCTTTCCGATACCAAATAATACGATACTCTGATCCGAAACCGTCGATCCTGCCGATCCTGCCGATCCCAATACTCATAGGAATGGTCCGATACCGATATTGCAACCTTTTAGGCCTCCTCAATTGAAGCTCTCATTATCATCGTGGAGCCATGATAGAAGACGCATTGGAAAAGAGCTCAACCCTGGAAGGATTCAACAAACAGCTCAGAGAAACTCCATAGAAGAGGACCCAACAAGTCAACCACCTACAGGCAAAGCCTTGCAAGAGGCTTGCAGTATTAAAGGCAACAACTTACAGGGTGAAGACACCTAGTGATATTAATGCTCATCAGAGTGCACAAGGCAAGACCATCCAATTTGGTATTTTATAGAGATACCGGTCGATAGGCTTCAGCTCATGTTTTATGCTTTATGCCAGTTATCTTCTGTCCTCTGGAAGATTAAACAAAAGGGTTTACATTCCGACCATAACTCGCAGGTTTTATGTTCACGCTTCAAGGACCAAGGAGCACCGGTGAACAAAGTAGAGGTTTTCAAGTTGCACCACCTAATGGTGTTTTTTATGGTGGACGCTGAGGATGTTGATCCAATACTGGATATTTCTTTCACCATAATGACTAGATATGTTTCCAATACTAGGATATAAGTGAACCATAGAGAACCAAAATTCTGCTATATCTTGGTTGCATCTAATTTTATCAAATACATATGTTGATTTTCTGCTCGATATGAGAAAACTTTGGTGTCAGCATGGTATAGTAATTACTAAAGAATGCTATGACAAAACAAATAAGAATTATGTTGTATTATTTAATAACTTAGTGACACAACTTGAGGATTGCCTATCAGTAACGATTCGAGAAGCAATAGATTGTTTAGTGGAACCCTTTAGAGTGGCTAGGGTTTCAATTGTTCTTGGACGATTGGATACCATGATCAAATTAGGATATTTGGATGAATTCTCGAGGTGGGATGGTTGCTTGGTTTATGTCGAATAAAATAAAAGGATGCCACAGACATTATCAAAATCAAATATTATCAAATTCCAAGTAAATGTTTGTTTGGGAACAAATAATATTATTTTTGCATAGAAATGTGAGAAAAAAGATGCACATCAAAGTTGTTGACATACATCCTCGAGTTGCTCTTGCATTTTAGCAACTTACAAGTATTTGATAGTACTATTTGCTCTACATAAGTAGTTGATTTTCGTAGGGTTACCTTGGTAGTTATCTTGGCAATAAAGAGATCCTACCTTTCACTACTTTGTTTGCACCATTTCTCTCCACATAATGAAGAAAAAGATGCTCTAAAGGTGTGATAGGAAGCACAACTGTGCACCAATGGTCGTCATTCTATTGTGTCAACTCTCAGGCAGTTGATCGAGCGATCCAGAAAACTAGTTGATCCATCTTCTCTAGACAAAATAGCATAGTTTGCACTATCTACCGATACAGATACGGTTTGGCATGTTCCTGTCCGATACCGACCGCTACTAACCGCTACTGATATTGATCGATACTGACGTTAGAAGTCTTTTTCCCAGTCAATTCGATACAGAAAATTGAATGAAAAAGACCAATCACAAGGGTGTAAAAGCTTAGTAAGGTTGTAAAAGCCTCTAAATGAAGAAAATTGATTTATTGCTGGTAAACCAATCAGTAAAGCTGACTATTACTTGCTCAATTTCAAAACTATTAAGAGACAGCACATAAAATACTTAAAATAATGCCTAAATATATAAAATATTTTTTCTAAACTTTAATAATTTATTAAGAATTATTTGCTTCCATATACCAAAAAATTCGATACTCCAATTCGACTGGAAATTGTTGATACCGCGATAATGCTGATACTGATACTCATAGGAAAGGTCCGATACCGATTCTGATACCGAGAAAGCGAACCTTGCAAAATAGTTGGATTCCTGCTGTAGTCCTGTTGATCAGCCTGCCAACCCAGTTTACCTTATGGTCTCTAGCTTTAGAAATATGTCATAGTTGTTAATTTTATAATTGTTCCTTGAAAATTCAGTCATTGTTATGTCCAATTAAATCATCTCAAGTTTCTTTTATTTGTGGACTTGATCTCATTGTTACGTGAACTTTATATCTGACAAAGATCCCTGCATCCTCCGGCAATAATTTCCTCCAATCTAACTTTTTTTGCGACCAACAAAGCCACCTCCAGTGACCTCCACCTTGACTACTTTCAGATTATAATCAAGTAGATTTTTTAACTTAAATAAAATAGACATTTTTTTGTCCAGAATGATGATCATGGTCTCTTTTGCTCGCCTTGACAATCAATTCAAGCAATGGGAGCCTAAAATCAACGACCTTTGCACTCTGTTCGACCTTCGTCATCGTCCGGTTCTCTTCTCCATAACATCAGTTATTGCTACTAACATTGTCGATTTAATAGCTGTAATTACCATTTGGTCCTAGGTCCGATACCATTCAAGCCTATTTTTCTCTTTATGAGGCTTGTGACACCATATTTAATGAATCCTATGGATACTGCAGTTGTTTTCACATCACAGCCATCCTTTTGGCAAAACCTTTTAAGGCTAGGGGTGAGCATTATTCGGTTTTGGACTGAGAACCGAACCGAGCCGAATAAGAGATTCGGTTCGGTTTGAGGAAAAAAAAAATTAGATCCGGTTTTGTAAATACTAAAAGGAAAATTTCGGTTTCGATTTTGGATTTCGGTTTCTGTCCAAAACCGAAAACCGAATAAGACTTGCACATTATAATCGATTTTGTGCATATTTAATAATTAAAATTATGTATATTTTGAAAATAACAATTCCATAGATGTATTTTAAAGCTCAACTTTAGTCATTTAATAGGCTTAATTGCAACTTGATACTCAACTATTCTAGTTTTTTAACTTGATTCCATAAACTTTGATATGCATCAACTTGATACCCTAAAATAAAAGGGACAAAATTACCCTTACCCATCCCCCCACCCCCCTCCACCCTCGGCTACCCCCCCCCCCCCGGGTCGGTTGTACCACCTCGCCCCCCCCCCCCCCCCCCTCGCACAGACTGCTAGAGCCGCCGTCGCTACTTCCCATGCGTAGAGAGAGAGGGCGCGGATGGTGCAGCCGTTGGGGATGAGGGAGGGGGGACGGGGGTTGCAGCTGACGAAGGGGGGGCAGGAGGATGCATCCGACGGAGGGGGATAGCCGGGATGGGGTTGAGTTTGCAAGGGAGGGATAGTTTCGTCTTTTTTAAATTTTGGGTATCAAATTGAAAATATTCAATAGTTTATGGTATCAAATTGTCGAGTAAAAAAATTTAGGGTATAAAGTTGAAAACTGAAATAGTTGAGGGTATAAAGTTGAAATTAAGCCTATTTAATAACTAGTCCAACTTTAAAATACAATAAATGTATGGTATAAATTTAAATGTTTTAATATAATTTAACCATAATTTCAACTTTAGGTCTGGCCCATTAAACAATAAAGTCCAACCGGACAAATCAAATAAACCAAATAAATCGAAAGGGTTATCGGTTTGGCTAATTTCGGTTTGGTTTTGGTTTTGGATTTTTAGAAGTTCGATTTATTCAGTTTTGACTATTTCGGTTCGGATGAAACCGAATAAACCGAAAGCTCACCCATATTTGAAGGTGCTCTTCTGTATAATCGAACCATACTCTTTTGTATAATCTTGTCAATCAATGTACCAAGAGTTCAAGCATCCATCTCTTTAATGTTTCCTTTCTGTTCAATTTTAGATTGTGACCTCTGACATTTCGAATGCAAAAAGTGTCTTCTTTGAGGTTGTGGTTCTAGCATAATCCTGCAAAGAGATTGGAGACTGAAGCCAACAATTGGCCAAGCTTCCATAGAAGTTGGTGCCTGAAAAATGGAAGAAAAGAAAGCCATGGAGACGGATGCCAGTAAGTTGCTTACTTGATAAGCCATCAACCGACCTGGAAAAAAAACAATCAATCAGTTGTCTGAAGTGAGGATGGCTGTATCAAAAACTTTTACTCGTGAGGATGAAATAGTCAGTTTCAGCCTGTTGCAGGTGGTTTTACCAGTTCGTTCACTGACATAAAACACTGTTTAAGGACTACTGTTTTGTTGGATTTTTGTTTTTTAAAGGGTTTGTCCAGTGTTTATTTAGGCTATATGTAGCCATCATGGCCTTTCTGTTTCTTAATTTGGATTCTGAGAAAGAGATTTTTAGTCAATTCTGGGCTATGTTGCAGGGACACGAATACGACACGATATGATACAGACAAGACGACACGGAGACGGCACCTATTGTTGCATGTCCTAATGTATTTTAAAGTGTCCAAATCACGTAGGGGTCTGAGCTTCCTTGGTTCTAGGTTTTTAGAAGCTTTGATTTTGCGATTGTTTGTTGGTATTGATTCCATTAAACTTCGTTTGAGTTTCTTTGCTTTGTTTTTCTTTCTTTCGTTTGTGGGAACAATGTTTGGCCTACACCTCTCTGTACGTGTATTGTGCGAAAAGTGTCTTTCTGTAGACAGTTAGAGAATGGAATCTACTTTAGGCCCTTGTAGAATATATCAATATTTCTCTAAATTGATTTGAAACATTTGCACTTTTGAAGTTCGACTTTGTTGGATGTTTCTGGATGTTAGTGACATGAAATGAGTACCTGTTAGTTGATTGAATGCTGATATTCCCATTGCTTTTGTTTTATTGTAAGAGTTACAATAAGTCACCAATCTCTGGTAGCTTCTGTTATTATATACCTTTTGATAGTTTTGGACATGTCTTGTAGTTATTACCAGTAAGGGTCTAGATGAGAATGGAAGTATTCACGTAGTTGATCCAAAATTTTGAAATAAAGACTTTTTGGTACGTAATCAGTTTGCAAATTAATTAAGCCAAAGTTAGTAGCTCTGTGTTTTACATGTGTTAGCTAGAAATTAAGCAAAGGCACTTCAAAACTCTTCTGTATCTTCTGCGTATTAGACTCACCATAGTCAATCCAAAGTGTCCAAAGTGTACCGTACCCAAGGTTGTGAAAAGCGCTAGACGCTAGTCGGGCGGGCACCTTCCGCCTAGCTACTAGCTCGCCTAGGCGGTTCGAAAAATAAAAAAAATCCAAAAAAAATCTAGTAAAAATTGCAAAAGATATCCATAAAACCCCAAAACATGCATAGTCGGTCGTCAGGGGGACTAGGCGGGCACCTAAGCGGGCATCGGGGCAGGCATCCGGTGCCTAGCACCTAGGCGCTGCCTAGGCGGCCGCCTTTTAGAACAGAGACCGTACCAGGACACCAAAAAGTTGGTGCCTTCTACGATTGTCATTTTCTTGGAAGCATTGACACTCCAAAAATGTGGGCTGTTTTCTGTCGGCACTTATTTGGCACAACCTAGATACTCCAAAATACAATAGGACACAGCCAAATAGGTGTCGGGTCCGTGCTTCATGTCGTGTCGGGTCCATGTCCGTGCAACATAGCTCCTTTTGTATTTGTGTCCAAGCAATATAATGGGCAAGTCTTCAGATTATTGCAGAATCTTATCTATCTTTAGTGTACTTATTTCCATCACACAACATCATCAACATTCACTATAAGGAAATGCTCATTTATATGATCACGTTCTCTTTGTTGTGTGTTTTATTTTGTATAGCACTAGGAATCATTTGTTTGTAATTTGGTTCTTCAAGATGACTGCTCATTGTACTCAATGTTAACCGTGAATAACCCATAAACTAAATGTGCATTATTTTTTACATTTCCTTGCAGGAATTTTTCTGGACCATGAAATTAAAAAGATGAAAAATCAAGATGCTAATGGGAGGTCTTCAACTGCATCATATTTTTACAGCGAAGAAAAGGGCATCACATATCCTAATATTAGCTACTGCTTCTCTTAGTACCCAAGGAAGAATATATAGCGTGAAGAAGTGTGAAGAGCCAGAGCATGGGGAAGAAGAGCTGTCCTATTCTGATGTTCCGAGGGCTGGGAAGAAATGGGAGAGGAAGCCGTTCCCTACTCCCATGAAGGAATTGATTCGAAGGGCCAAGCAAGAGAAGCGAGACAGGCAGGAAAATCCGTGTCGTGTCCTCGAACATGCCCCAGAGAATGGCCTTCTCATCCCTCACCTCATACAGTTGGCCCATGGTGTCTACAATGCTAGGGAGACTTTGCTCCACGGTCTTTTTAAGCTTGTTGAAAGTGATGGTGCCATTCCTGTCAGAAAGTGCAGGTATGAAGTTGGCTTCCTATCTTAGTACTTGTGACAATGTTTCCAGTTTCCAGTGCAAAGAATCGTGTAATGCTCAATTAACCCTTGGCCAGGTTTTGCTCTGAAGTGTACATCGGCCACCATGGTCATGAGATAAGGTCATGCGAAGGACCTGGCAGTGCTTCTAGAAATGCTTACCATGTCTGGAGAAGAGGAGGTATTAAGGATGTTGTCGGTTTCCCATATTGCTATCACCTCTTTGATAGAGTTGGAAAACCTCGGGTTGGGCACAAAGAGAGGTTCCAAGTTCCAAAGCTTCCAGCAATAACAGAGCTCTGCATCCAAGCAGGTCTGGACCTTGATGAATACCCAACAAAGCGAAGAACGAAGCCTGTTTATTCTATCGAAGGACGGATTGTAGATTTTGAGCCAGAGAATGAAGAGGATAAGAGTAGAGAAAGAAGTCTGAACCGGGAGCACCTGTCTCAGGAATTTGAGAAGGAGATGACCCGGATAGATATCAACCTGATGCATCCATCTCAAAAACTCGAAGAAGAAATGACCCGAACGCAACTGAGCACCAATACGTTGCAGGCATGGCTCGAGATGAAATCAGGGGCCATAGACCTTATGAAAGAGTACAGTGTAATAACATGCGGTTATTGCCCTGAAGTGCAGGTTGGGCCCAAGGGGCACAAGGTGAGGATGTGCAAAGCAGCCAAACACCAGTTCCGTGATGGCCAGCATGCATGGCAGGAGGCCACTATCGATGATCTGCTCAGGCCGAATCATGTTTGGCATGTGAGGAACCCACAAGGTCCCCCACTTGCTAATGAGCTCAAGAGGTACTACGGGAAGGCACCTGCAGTCGTGGAACTCTGTGTTCAGAACGGTGCACCTGTTCCGAACCAATATAGAAGTATGATGAGGTTGGATGTTGTTCCTCCTGATCTTGATGAACATGACCTGGTCGCTTGAATTTGTTGTTTCTGAAGTTGTGGATTACCAGAACTTGATCAGTTGAGGAGACCTCATCTGTGACAGCCCATTTGTAAAAAAAGTCTTGTAAGTTATAGAAAACCATAATGGTGAGTTCTCTTGAATCAACTGTGTACTTGTCCTCATAGTCCTTTTCAACTCATTGTATCTGGCTGGTACTTATTCTGTCAAGTTAAAATTTTCAGGTGTTGGTCTTTTGTACACATGATTAGAGAAATTCAAAATTTTATGTTAACAACTTAACACTGAAGTAATGTTGTGGATTTTCCATTGCGAATCCTTTGTGACCCTATGGTACCTACAATTGGTTATTCCAAAGTTGATATTGCAGGTAAATATTGGGCTTTACCCAAATCTTGCCCTTGTGTTCATTGTTGCCTCACTTCACCTACAAACTTCTGATGGTGTCAGTTAGGAAGGAAAACATTTTCGACACCATTAATGGAGGAAAACAACAACACGCTGATTTGCAACAATCAAGACGCTCAGGTTCCACACTTCATTGATGCATACCAGAACCAGATGTTTTCTTCAACCATTCCACCTAAGAGTTCTCGCTACAATTCGTGTTCCACACCAAGTTGCATACAGTCTTCCCATTTTCGTTCCTCGTTGCATAATGTTTCATGTTCTAGGTAACCTTGGGTTGGATACCAAAGCAAGTAAAGGGGTTTAAATAATTTTTTTAATCATACATTACATAACATAATTACATTGATCAACAAGAATTTTGCGCTTTTTAGTAACTTGATGTTAAGTAATCTCTGGACCTAGAAATTCATTTCGTACAATTGAACATTTTCAAACTGTTTCTTTTAGATGTTCTTGTACCCAATGTTGTGATTTTTGAAACTCCAAACATTGAGTTCTAAACATAGTTATAGGGTACATTTTTTTTTTGAAAACAAATAATGCATTACTGAGCAATAGAAGTCACAGAACTCGTGTCCAATCGGACTTGAGATTCAATACATGATGGCATCTCTGTATAAAGAGATGTCAAATTAGAAACATTAGAACTGAGAGCTGAAGCTGCTAACAAGTGAGCACATTGATTAGCACTTCGAAAAGTAAAGGAAAATGACAAATGAGAGATAGATTGCGAAGCCCTCCTTGTGTCTTCAATAATATGTCTGGCTTGCCATAGGGGACTAGTATCAGATTGGTTGATAGAGTCGATCAGTTGCTTGCAGTCACCTTCAATAGTAATATCACAAAGGTTTTCTTTTTTGCAGATATTAAGAGCCAAAGTGATGCCAATTGCTTCAGCTACCAGAGGGGAACCTCCTTCTTGTGCTATTGAAGTCGCCAAATGAAAACACCTGTTTGAATCTCGGAGAATAGTACTTGCCGCCATCTTCCCATCTAGATAAGCTCCATCGAAGTTTATTTTCCAGCTATTAGGAGCTGGTGGTCTCCATCTAACACTGATTTGATTCATAGGAAGTGAATTTGAAGTAGCAGAACAGCTTCTACCAATGTTTGTAGTCTTCTCCTTCAAAATCATAGCCTCTTCGTAGATCCTGTTGCCAATGATTGGAATGTTGTTGAAGATAGCCTTATTCCTGGATTTCCATATCAGCCAAAGTTGATAGAAGAAAGACGCAATTTGATTTGAATCTCCCTTCTTTAGAATGACAGTAGTCAGAGTTGATAGTGTTGATGATTCATTAAGCAGAGGAGCTACATCAGGATTGTGTAGTCATGAAGTACCTGTGATTGGACAATGCAATAACAGATGGTTAGTAGTTTCAATATGTACCTTGCATAGGGGACAGATGTCTCCAATATGGTGCAATCTTCTGTGGATATTGGCATTTGTGGGTAGGGAATTGGTTAAGGCTCTCCAAACAAAAAGCACCACCTTCGGACTAATAGAAGTTAGGGACCAAAGCCTCCTCCATTCAAGAAAATCTTGCCGATCAGAATGCTGAAGATGAGGATACAATTTGCCATGGATTACTTTATATGCAGATTTTGTGGATAACTCTCCATTGTTTGTATGAATCCAAACCAATTTATCACTAGAACAGTTTGTAGAGAGAGGTATTTTCAATATCTTATTAGCTTCATTTGGAGGGAAAAGGATATTGATGAGATTGAATTTCCAGGTAGCAGTGTCCTTGTTGATAAGATCACTGACTGTGTTGGCCCAGTGGTTGCTATGAGTATACCCATACACTTTGAAATTAGGAAGAGTAGGAACCCAAGGATCACTCCATATGTTAATATTGTTGCCATCACCTACTGACCAGAAAATGTTGTTATGAAGAAACTCTCTACTACAAAGAAGACTGGACCAAATACTGGAAGAGTTATTTGTAGGAGCAGCATTCTAGAATGTGTTTGATTGTAGATACTTTGTGTGCAGTAGTGTAGCCCAAACAGAAGTAGGATTAGTAAGAAACCTCCATGTCAATTTTAAAACTAAGGCCAAATTTGAGATGTAAGGATCCCTTATGCCAAGTCCTCCATGAAATTTAGGCTGAGAGAATTTATCCCAAGCTGTAAAATGGATCTTCCTTTTGTCTGTTGAAGACCACCAAAAATTACATTGCTGTTGAGCAAGTGTCTTAGCCACCTTTTTTGGAATATGGTATGCAAATAAGTAGTAAGTAGGAAGGGAGGATAAGGTCGACTTGATAATGGTTGTTCTTCCTGCATGAGATAGGCATTTACTTTTCCAACCCTGGAGTTTCGAAGTACTTGGATGAAATATTAGGGTGTGTTTGGTTGCAAGGTGGAAAATATGTGAAAAAGAAATTAATTCCATGGAATTATTTTTCTAGGAAAAAAAATTCCATAGAACTTAAAAAAAATTCCATGGAAAACTTAATTTGGGTGTTTGATTGTTATTATTTTCCACGGAAAATAATTATTTTTCATGGAAAATGATATTTTCCTATGTATTGGAAGTTTTATTTTCCACCATTTTAGAAGAAAATATGAAAAATATAGTTTTTTGGAAAATAATTCAATGGAAAATATAAGCTATCAAACACTACAAATAGGTGGAAAATTTGTGATAAAAATATTTTTCCTGAAAAAAAAGCCCAATCAAACACAACCTTAGTGAATACTTTATTTTATGGCTTATTTACTTGTTTTGATTTGACACTGATATTTTATTTTGTAATATTGTGTTCCAATTTTGTTTGATATGAGAAGTGTAAGTTTTACGAATTAAAGTAGAGTTTGAATTTTGTGTGTGTTCTACATAAGATTTTTCTTCCATATATGAGACAATTACATAGTCAAATTTGAATGAAAAGTAACTAGTATCAGCATCCTGCAAATCGAATTGAACTCAGCCTGCCTCCTATGTACCAAAAATAATGACAAGTAGCATACCCCGTTTCTGAACCCTTACCATGACCCTCAATGTACCATGTTCCAAGTAGGGCCCGCCTAGACAAGCCATCGGGCTTTGGACAACCCCTAGTTAGGGCACTGAAGGAAAATGTTCAAACATAGAAGGAAAATGTCCAAAAATAGGCCCATGAACTTTTTTGACTTTGACCATATATTTGATTGGTTTACATATATGGTAAGTCTACATAAGATTGGATTTTGAGACTAACTAAGATTGGATTTTAAGCCTACATAAGATTTGATTTTTATATATGAACACATGACATGCTATATAAAGGAGTCTAAAGGTTCTGCTTGGGATATCTCATTGTGCTAAAGAAAAAAAAAGTTGTTGAATAAGTTCAACACAAAAGAGCTAAAGTTGTTGAATAAGTTCAATACAAAAGTTCGAGAGATTTTTTTTTCCTTTATCTTTATGATAGAGATTTTTTTTAGCAACGAAAGAAGTGTTGAGAGAGTCATTGTAATTCCTTTTCTTCTTTATAGTGGAACTGAATCACCATTGTCCGTGGAAGTAGGCATCTTGGCCGAACCACGTAATCATTATCTTTGTAGTTGTGAATTTTCTCTGAGGTATTCTCTTATTTATTGGGTTTATTTTCGTTGTGCTCGAACAAATTGGTATCATAGCTTTGGGATTCTAGCAAAGTATCCGACAAAGTTCTCAGAGAAAATTAATTGGATAGATTTTTGATATGGCTCCGTCAAGCAGGATTGAAAAGTATGAAATTGAGCAGTTCAATGGAAGAATGATTTTGGCTTTTGGAAAAGCCAGATGAATGCCATTCCCATATCTCAAAAAAGCTTCACAAGGCTTTACGGGAAAAATTCAAGAAGCCCGCTGACATGACCGATGATGATTGGGATGAGATAGATCTCGAAACATGTGTTGTTATTCGTCTGTGTTTGGAAAGGGATGTCGTGTACTCTGTGAAGGACGAAACCACCGCCGCTGGACTCTGGTTGAAGTTGAAATCACTATACATGACGAAGACTCTTACCAACTGACTTTATATGTTAAAGTCGCTCTATAGACTAGTGATCGAGGAAGGTACGTCAATTCGGAATCATATCTCAAAATTCAATCGAATTATTTCTGACTTAAAGGATGTTGACATACATGAAGATGATGATCGTTTAGCGCTACTCCTATTATTTTCTTTGTCTGATTCTTATGAGAATCTTATTCAAACATTACTATACGGGAATGACTCAATTTTCGTAGAAGATGCTACGAGTGCCTTATTGTCTAATTAGGTGCGGAGGTTGGCTTCTAATGGCAGAAACGATGAGACCAAGCCCAAGGTTTGACGGCAAGAACGAGGACAAACAATAGAGCATCTTCTAGCAGAAGATCAAGATCCAAGTCCAAGACACTTATAGAGAAGGTGAAGTGCTTCAACTGCAATAAGAAATAACATTATGCAAATAAGTGTCCTCGTCCAAAGAAAAAGAATAAGAAAAAGGAGAATAAGACAGAGAGAGAAGGTGATGAAGCAAACTGTGGTTCAGAAGCCGACAGTAATGGGGTCTATTTTTCGGTGGCACATGACAACCTGAGTAGCCGTTGGATTCACGATTCTGGATGCTCCTACCATATGTATCCAAAGAGGGAGTGGTTTTCTTCCTACAAGGCAATAGATGGTGGTTCTGTGTTGATGGGAAACAACAACACATGTCGAGCTGTTGGTATTGGGTCTATCAAGGTGAAGATGTATGATGGAATTGTGCAAACTTTGGCCGATGTCAGACTTGTTCTCGACCTTAAGAAAAATCTTATTTCTCTTGGTACGCTTGACTCAAATGGTAATAAGTTCATTGTCGAGGGTGGGGTCTTGCGGGTTGTTCGTGGTTCTTTGGTGGTGATGAAGTCACTGACAGGGTAACCTTTATATCTTATTGGGAAGCATTGTGACTGGGACTTTAGCAGTTAGTACATCTGATTCGTCTGATAGCACGCGTCTTTGGCATATGCGGCTTGGGCATATGAGTGAGAAATGTCTGTCCTTATTGAGCAAGAAGGGGTTACTGAAGAACTTAAAGAAGCCAAGTATGAATTTCTGTGAGCATTGTGTTTATGGCAAGCAGCACAGGGTGACCTTCAGTACAAGCAAGCAGAAAACAAGAGGTATTCTCGACTATGTGCATACAGATGTATAGGGACCTAACAAGATTTCTTCCAAGAATGGAGCAAGGTACTATGTTAGTTTTACTTATGATTATACATGTTATGTATGGTTGTATTTCAACAAAACCAAGGATCAAGTGTTCGAAAAGATCAAGTAGAGGAAAGCGATGGTGGAGAACAGAATGGGCAGAAACGTAAAGAAGTTGAGGTATGATAATGGTACTGAATATACCTATGGACCTTTTAAAGATTTCTGTGCTCAAAAAGGTATCATGCGACTTGGACTGTCAAGAACACTCCGCAGCATAATGGGTTAGCAGAGAGGATGAACCAAACCTTGATTGAGAAAACAAGATATATGCTCTCCAATGTCGGTTTAGACAAGGAATGGTGGCCGGATGATATATATATGGCGCGATACTTGGTTATAGATCACCAACTCTGGCTATAAACTGTAAGACTTCATATGAGAAGATGACTGACAAACCAGCAGATTACGTTACTTTGTGTGTTTAGATGCAAAGTTTACTATCATGTAAATAAGGGTAAGTTGGATCCGAGAGCCAAGAAAGCAATTTTCTTGGGATATGCACAAGGAGTGAAGGGATACTGTCTGTACTGCTTGGAGGATAAGAAGTTCTTAATCAGCAAGGATGTTACATTCGATGAGTCTTTAATGTTGGCTTCAAGCAAGAAGAGTGAGTCCGATTAGGATGGTGGTGTATCTAGCAAATCTCAAACTGTTAAGATTGAGTCGTCTGAGGATGCATCAAATGGGGTGGAGGTTTCTGAAGATGTTCATCAAGCCCCACAAGAGAAATAACCAGAGGAAGAGCATCACCAGCAGCAAGATTCCTTGGCCACCACTAGGCCAAGGAGACCGGTCAAGCCAGTACACATGTATGGATTTGATTGTAACTCTGCTTTTCAATTTTTGAAATTCTAATTATTTCCCTAAATTATTTTTTTTAGTATTATAATCAAATTTATGATCATTTGGAGGGAAATATTTTATCAAGTGGTCCCAACTCTCTAGCTATTTTCATAACAAATATATAATTGAATAACAAACTTTTGGTATTAATGTGAAATTATTCAATTTTGGGGGACTTTTGTGCAAAAATCTCTTTTTATTATAATGGCAGTGGAGGGAGAAATTATTAGGTGCTCCCGGCTCACCACTGGAAGTGCTGAGTGGTGAGCCCGGTCCAATAAATAATGGACACTTGGCAATAACCATTTTACTCAACACTTTCCACCTCATAAATTAGTTTAATATTAATATTAATATTAATATTAATATTAATCTTATTCTTAATTTTAATCTTACTGTTAATATTAATATTAATTTTAATTTTAATTTTAATTTTAATTTTAATTTTAATTTTAATTTTAATATTAATATTAATGTTAATATTAATGTTAATGTTAATATTAATATTTAACATTAATATTAATGTTAATCTTAATATTACTGTTAATATTAATGTTAATGTTATCTTAATATTAATGTTAATCTTAAAGTTAATATTAATGTTAACAATAATTTTAATATAATACTAATATTATTGTTAACATTAATTATACTGGCAATATTAATGTTAATTTTAATTTTAATGTTAATATTAATATTATTGATTTTGTTAGCTTTTTTCGTTATGTTTTTCTATCATGTTCTGACGTGGAAATTGTTGAGTAAAATGGTTATTGTCAAGTGTCCATTGTTCATTGGACCGGGCTCACCACTCAGCACATCCAGTGGTGAGCCGGGAGCACCTAATAATTTCTCCAGTGGAGGAGAGCTCATTCTTTCTTTCTTTGTTTTTCTTTCCATCACAAATTTTTGTTCCATCAGTTCTTCCCCAAAATTGTTTGGCTCAGAAACCCTAACCCTAAATTCCTCCGGTGGTGATGATGACGGGGTCCGAAGCTCTCGGCGAAGGATGATCGACGGATCGGTGTCCAGCTCTCGGCTGTGATCGAACACACGCGGGGGATGGATCAGTGTTCTGCTCTCCCGGCGGCGATGGCGACTTCTCCGGCCACGACGGCGGCATAGCTGATCCGGTGGCAGATCTGAAACCGGCGACCACCAGCGTCGACTCTTTTGGACGGCGCGACGATAGCGGCGAACCCTCTCCCCTTTTCTCGGCGGCCATGGCGATGGCAGCGGTGAGTTTCTCCTCCCCGGCGAATTAGAAGCGGCGTGCATCTCCAGAGCAGTGACGTGCGTCTTCTCTCGACGGCGAGTTCCTCAGCCCGACGTTGACCTCGAGAATCTCCTGCGACGACCATCCTCCGATCACGGCGGCGACGTTCTGAGTTCCTGTGGCAGCGACCACGACGGTTCGGCTTCGCGATTCTCTTCCCGGTGAGTGCAGTAGTTGATCCTTACTTATTATCGAATTTTTCCGTTGAGCTAAGATTGATCGATGATTGAGTCGTGTCCTTGTGTCGGGTGATTGCAGCGCCATCAATTGGACATCGAAGGATTCGTTAAGGTTGTCGGTTGAGTGGATGTAGTAGCAGGTGTTAGTTCGGAATTTAACAGTGAGTATTCATTTTATTTTTCCTGTCTCGTTAAATTGGGTTTATTCGAGAGGATCATTAGCGATTTCTCGACAGTCGCTTATTTTCATTCGATGTGTTGATTCAACAGCGGCCTGGTTACAGTGAGCTGAGAATCAGTATCGGACACTTGGATCGAACCCCATCCTATTTGGACACTTGCTTCAGGTAATTTTAAGGATATTGATGGGCTAAAATTTTATTCTTGGGCCGTTTGTTTGGACCGGGCAGTTGTTGCTTTAAATTCTCTTAGCAATCAAATTACTTGATTCCCCCATAACCCCTCCGCTGCTCCCACTATAACCCTCGGCCTCTGCGCCTCTACCAAGCAAGATTGCGGGCGTGGGTCCAAGAGAACAAACATGCTTAGCTCGGGCACCATTCAAAGAGAGAAGGAATTTCCATCCGCACCTGCCAAAACGAAGGTTAGACACACCCCTCGCACCGACGCACGCATGTTGTTTGTACTTTTGCCACTGACAGCACTCTGGGAGATGTCTCGTCTTCGTTTGCAGTTACAATAGCGTGTGTTTGTTCTAATTGGAGATAATATTTAGACGGCACATGTTCGTTTGCTAACTAGTTTCGCTAGAGCATTTCTGTTGAGTATCCAGACGAGAACACATTTGTTTGCATTTCTACACTTTGTTGAATAGACATGAACAAAAATATGTGTCCATTTTCGGTCCCTGCCGAGAGAAAACACATTGGTACAGAGGTTGTTCCTAATGATACAGAAGTGGTTCTGAGATATTATTTGGCAAAATATTAATGGAGTTTGTTGACTTGAAGTTTTCGGAGATTATTATTAACAAGTCTTATACAATTGTCGGGATTGGTGAGGTTTGTCATAAAAATGGTTGAGACGGGAAGACATTCGATTTATCCATTAGCAATGTACTATACTGATAGTTCCTACCAACAGCAACTGTCAGTGTAGAGAACATTTACCCATGTAGTTGGAAAATAATCCTAAAGCATGCCGTCAGAAAAGACGTAAAAACTAAAGATAGAAATTGAAAGTAAAGGATTTTAGACACGTTATAGTCGTTGTCCTTAGAATATATTTTCGGCCACACGAACAGTGCAACAGGAAGTGACGATCTATCCCCGAGATATAATGAATCCTGGCGATTAGTGACACCGTGCACCCGGTGGCGAATCCAACGAATGATCACAACCTTGCCAAGATGAGGAGATGGACGGAGACAATGTTCTAAAAATCCGCCTAGGCGGCCGCCGGCCAAACCGAGAACCCTATGTTTAGCACCCTTGTGCGTCTCTTCGTACATATTCGACGCCTAGGAAGACCTGTTCAGGCCTTTTTTCAATGCTTAGTTATATTGTGGTTATGTTGTTTGGGTTTTAAGATTGGATTTAGATTTATAACATTGAAATTTCAAATTTCAAATTTAAAAATATTATGAATTGTATTATGGATTTAGAACATGTATGGATTTCAAATTTTAAATTTGTATTGTGGATTTCAAATTTCAAAATAAAAATCCAGTTTAGCGGTTAGGCGGCCTAGGCGCTATGCGGCCCTCCGTCGTACCGAATCCGTCTAGCGAATTTTAGAACACTGGACAGAGATGAAGATTTTGGGGAGTTTCTGGTTCTGGTCGTTTTTCTTCTTTCACAAGTGAGTTTTTCGAGAGAGAAGATGAAAAACTAGAAAATCTATTTTTAATCTGATCTCTGGATAGTGTCCATGATTCCCATCCTACTAATTACATAATGAAATTACATGATAATAGGTCCATGGAAGACCAGCAACCAACTGAATTTAAAAAGAAATAAAAAAGAAAAGAAAAATGATTAGGAAAGTATCGTTATACCTCTGGCCCGGTCGTGACACGCAAGCAAGCAAAGTGCTAAGTGCGCGACTAATAAATGCATCGAAAATGCGTATTAAGTTGCACACCCGCTTATGGGTTGCAAGGGCTTTAATCCATCCCCCACAAAATTAACTTAAGCAATGAAGTGGGTTTAGCACTTTAAACAAAGGAGAGTGCCCTCTCCTATCTGATGTGGGACTAAAATAACTCCTTTTTGAATCCCATAGGAAAATAACACAACCAACAATTCCCCACGCGATTCAATAATTGGGAAACAAAACAATTACTAAAATATAAAATAATAGAGGTGTAGGAAGGCACAATTTCACATGAGAGTTACCAACAGTTTTGCTATATACGCATTTATCAGAATTATTAATGGCAACATCATAAGATAGAATTCCCTTATCAAACTTATAATGCCATTGCGTTGGCACTTATTTCAGACTATAAAGAGATTTAATTAACTTGCATACATTATGTTCTTGTCATGGAACAGCATACCCTTCCGGTTGTTCCATGTAAATCTCTTTCTGTAAATCTTCATTCAAAAAACAGTTTTTACATCCATTTGATGAATAAATAGTTTATGAACAGAAGCAATAGATATTAACATTATGATTTTGACAATTCTAGTAACGGAAGAATAAGTATAAAAAAAAGTTTACCCCTTCCCTCTATTTGAATCCTTTAGCTACCAGTTCGGCTTTGAATTTTTCAATAGACCCATCAGGACTTAACTTCTTCCTGAAGATCCATTTGCATTCTATTGGTTTGCATCCAGTAGGAAAATTAACAAGATTTCAGGTTCAGTTAGACATAATAGAGTCTATTTCACTTATGACTTTTTTTTTTCCAAAATAAGGAATCCACAGAGGACATAGCCTCTCCGAATGCTTTCCATGATGGAGGTCGCTTGTTAATGAATGCAGCAATCAAAAAAAAATCCCCAAGAGTTTTTTTTTTGAGACATTTCTTGCATGATGGCTTGCAATGTGTTAGTCAGTTCAACAACAGACATTCCATCTACCATTTTAAATTCTAAGAACCTATCAACAACATAAATTTCAGAACCAGCTATTTCATTGGAGTATTTTTTTGTCGAGAGCTTTCCAAAGTTTTACGGATGTGGCAGTGGTGCAATATATATATCTTATAATGTACTAAGGATCTTACTATGGCATATAAAATTGGTTTTATTATAGGCCTCTAATTCAAAGGTTCTAGCAGGTTTATGCAGATCTGGAGAAGTTTCTGGTTCTTTGAGAACCTTAGCAAAATTTAGGCAAGTCAGCCAATGGGTCATCATACACTACCACCTTTTAAAGTTTTGACCATTAAACTTTTCCGATTTGGAGGAGTTATGAATATTACTCGACAATTCCAGTGTTGCAAAAATCCGCCTAGTCGGTCGACTAGGCGGTGGTTGGTCACTGCCAACTCGATTTGCCTCATAGTCGGCCCAGAAAATCGAGTTCTTCATTAGTTGGTGAAATTCGGCCAACTATGGCAAGTCGGTCGACTAGGTGGTCCCTAGTTGGCTGACTAGGAGTCGGTTAAAAAAACGCGTCAGAGACCAACCCGACCCGAGATCCAGTTAAACCCCCCCCCCCCCCCCCCCCCCCCTAAAATGAGCTGTCTTCTTTTCCCCGAAAGAGAAGCCACAAAATAGAAAATAAGGAGGAGAAAGAAGAGAAGGAGAAGATGATTAAAAAAAGAATACTCACCCGTAGACAACGACATCCAATTCATGGCTTTTTGTTCTTGCGGGTTTTTGCTGAAATTTGTGCAAAATTGAAATGTCAACAATTTTTTAGTATAATGAAATTTGTGCAGAACTGAAATGTTAGCAATGCTAGCAATTTTTTACTGGTTTCTTTTGCAAATAACAACGAATAAGAAACTACGGTGCAAAAAGTATTCTTTTTTGTTTTGTTTTTTTGATGTTTTTATAGTTTTTTATTTATATGCTATTAATATGATCCAATTATTTTATTTATGGGATACTAAGATAGGACTATTTCATCGGCTGCTTCAAACTTCATCGTTGGTGAAACGGCAAGTGATTTGAACATTCAAAATATTTTAAAATGTGCATTCGGTGACGTTGGATGGGAGTTTGGTGAACTTGTGGATGCTAAGGCATTAGATCGAGTTAAATGCAAGTTTTGTTTGATGACATATGACATATATTGCATATATATATTATTTTTTCATTATATATATACATTTTAAATTAAAAACCTCAAACCGATTAATCCGATTAATCCCTAGTCCCGCGAACCGACTTACAGCCGACTAGCTATTTTTACAATCTTGGACAATTCATCTACAGTTACGGTATTTCATCATGCAATCGAAATTTTGAAAACAAAAAAAATATATTATAGGATTGTTCCAAAATAATCCTAAAGCATGCAATCAGAAAAGACGCATAAAGTAAAGATTGAAATTGAAAGTAAAAGATTTGAGGCACGTTACAGATGTTGTACCTAGAATATATTTCGTCCCCCCACGAACAGTGCAGCAGGAAGTGGTGATCTATCCTCGAGATATAATGAATCCTGGCGATTTTGACACCTGTGCCCGTTGGCGAATCCAACGAACGATCACAACCTTGTCCGGATAAGAAGATGGAAAGAGGTGGAGATTTTGGAAAGTTTTTGGTTCTGGTCATTTTTTTACTTTCTCGGGTGAGTTTTTCGAAAGAGAAGATAGAAAAACAAAAAATATATATGTTTTTAATCAGATCTCTGGATCGTGTCCAAGATTCCTATTATACTAATCCCGTAACACGATAAGGTGAGAACATGTCAGCAGAAGTCTAGCAAGCAACTGAATTTGAAAAGAAGTACAAAAGAAAAAGGAGTTAGGAAATTGCCGGTATACCCCTGGTCTGGTCCGCTAATGCACATACAGTCGTGCACCCGCTCGTGGGTTACATGGGCTTGAGTCCATCCCCACAAAATCCACTTAACCAATGAAGTGTGTTTAGCACTTTAAACAAAGGAGAGTGCCCTCCTATCCGATGTGGGAATAAAATAACTCCTTATTGAATCACATAGACAATTATATGTTGCTCCAAACAAGCAACACAACAAACAGTTTCAATGTAATTTAGATGTTAATTGACAATCTTAAGATTTGTCGTTTCAGTTTTTGCAAAATCTGAAATTCATGATTTTGGCTTCCTCCGGGGAAAAAAAAATCCTGCTTCTGCCACATCTTGTAGCTATTTTATGTTCAAGAAGACGGACTCAAAAATCAAGAAAAGAATAGTTTTAGTTCGTATTTAACTTCTTCGTAAAGCTGTCTAAGACAGATCCTGACTGGATATCGACCCGATCATCCATTTAAATGGCTTTGCATGCACATCAAGAAATTGGAATTTGACTATGAAATGTGGATGGCATTATGTAGTAGTGCTAGTTGTTGGCTCTTTGGAACAAGATATAACTCGCAAATTAGGTGCGGATTTGTTGGCCGGAATTCGCCGATGGGATCTCGAAAGATCTAGAGTTGAAGACAACACAGTGGACTGCACTTTTACAAAAAAAAAAATAGCACCAATGGTGGGAGAAGTCGATGGCAATGTTGATGATGGTCTTTCCTAAAAATAGTCGAAAAAGTAAGGAACAAAACACAAATATAGAGAAAAAAGGAATATGTTAATGGAGAAGTAGGATAGGTGAAGAATAAAATATCTAGGGTTGACTCAACTAAAGTTTCCTTTTAACTAATCTCCTATTCTATAAGTCGTGTACAATCATATATAGGCTATGTTGCATGGACATGGATATGACACGACGCTTTACGGGGGCGACAGGGATTCGGCACCTATTTTGTTGTGTTCTAGTATATCTTGGCGTGTCTGTTGCGCATCCGATATGTGTCTGATACAACTCAACACGGACAAGACATAGGCTTACCAATGACTTGACCTTGAACATTCAAAATATTTTAAAATGTGCATTCGGTGACGTTGGATGGGAGTTTGGTGAACTTGTGGATGCTAAGGCATTAGATCGAGTTAAATGCAAGTTTTGTTTGATGACATATGACATATATTGCATATATATTATTTTTTTCATTATATATATACATTTTAAATTAAAAACCTCAAACCGATTAATCCGATTAATCCCTAGTCCCGCGAACCGACTTACAGCCGACTAGCTATTTTTACAATCTTGGACAATTCATCTACAGTTACGGTATTTCATCATGCAATCGAAATTTTGAAAACAAAAAAATATATTATAGGATTGTTCCAAAATAATCCTAAAGCATGCAATCAGAAAAGACGCATAAAGTAAAGATTGAAATTGAAAGTAAAAGATTTGAGGCACGTTACAGATGTTGTACCTAGAATATATTTCGTCCCCCCACGAACAGTGCAGCAGGAAGTGGTGATCTATCCTCGAGATATAATGAATCCTGGCGATTTTGACACCTGTGCCCGTTGGCGAATCCAACGAACGATCACAACCTTGTCCGGATAAGAAGATGGAAAGAGGTGGAGATTTTGGAAAGTTTTTGGTTCTGGTCATTTTTTTACTTTCTCGGGTGAGTTTTTCGAAAGAGAAGATAGAAAAACAAAAAATATATATGTTTTTAATCAGATCTCTGGATCGTGTCCAAGATTCCTATTATACTAATCCCGTAACACGATAAGGTGAGAACATGTCAGCAGAAGTCTAGCAAGCAACTGAATTTGAAAAGAAGTACAAAAGAAAAAGGAGTTAGGAAATTGCCGGTATACCCCTGGTCTGGTCCGCTAATGCACATACAGTCGTGCACCCGCTCGTGGGTTACATGGGCTTGAGTCCATCCCCACAAAATCCACTTAACCAATGAAGTGTGTTTAGCACTTTAAACAAAGGAGAGTGCCCTCCTATCCGATGTGGGAATAAAATAACTCCTTATTGAATCACATAGACAATTATATGTTGCTCCAAACAAGCAACACAACAAACAGTTTCAATGTAATTTAGATGTTAATTGACAATCTTAAGATTTGTCGTTTCAGTTTTTGCAAAATCTGAAATTCATGATTTTGGCTTCCTCCGGGGGAAAAAAAATCCTGCTTCTGCCACATCTTGTAGCTATTTTATGTTCAAGAAGACGGACTCAAAAATCAAGAAAAGAATAGTTTTAGTTCGTATTTAACTTCTTCGTAAAGCTGTCTAAGACAGATCCTGACTGGATATCGACCCGATCATCCATTTAAATGGCTTTGCATGCACATCAAGAAATTGGAATTTGACTATGAAATGTGGATGGCATTATGTAGTAGTGCTAGTTGTTGGCTCTTTGGAACAAGATATAACTCGCAAATTAGGTGCGGATTTGTTGGCCGGAATTCGCCGATGGGATCTCGAAAGATCTAGAGTTGAAGACAACACAGTGGACTGCACTTTTACAAAAAAAAAATAGCACCAATGGTGGGAGAAGTCGATGGCAATGTTGATGATGGTCTTTCCTAAAAATAGTCGAAAAAGTAAGGAACAAAACACAAATATAGAGAAAAAGGAATATGTTAATGGAGAAGTAGGATAGGTGAAGAATAAAATATCTAGGGTTGACTCAACTAAAGTTTCCTTTTAACTAATCTCCTATTCTATAAGTCGTGTACAATCAT
Source organism: Iris pallida (assembly GCA_029216955.1). Classification (NCBI taxonomy): domain Eukaryota; kingdom Viridiplantae; phylum Streptophyta; class Magnoliopsida; order Asparagales; family Iridaceae; genus Iris; species Iris pallida. The sequence continues at coordinate 6,134,268 of JANAVB010031218.1, forward strand.
ATATAGGCTATGTTGCATGGACATGGATATGACACGACGCTTTACGGGGGCGACAGGGATTCGGCACCTATTTTGTTGTGTTCTAGTATATCTTGGCGTGTCTGTTGCGCATCCGATATGTGTCTGATACAACTCAACACGGACAAGACATAGGCTTACCAATGACTTGACCTCTAAGAAACAAATCTTCAAAAGATATAACCTAATAAAGAAAATATTACGTCCCAATTTATTTAATTCTATCTATAAGATAACTAGATAATGCAAACTCAACTAAACTAGACTCGTATCCTAAAATAACTCGAACTCCATTCAGTTCTGGCTTGAAACCAAGTAATGTTTCTCCACCACCCTCTCTCTATGATGGCTCCCCTACCCCACGTACACTGCACTTGGCCCAAATCTACAGAGACATGGACGCGTAATCAAGGAAAATATTAAGGGTTGGAAATTTTAAGTGAAGTATTCTCTTTTGTATCGCACATAAAAACAGTAATACTGCAACAAAAAACAATATTTGCAAATGAAAACAATATATAGCAATGTAGAAAAAAAAAACCTAAACTCCTAGTGTATAATGTTTTTGTAATGATTAGGAAATGGTTAAGGATCGAATTGGTTTATTGTACAAGTTACATCAAGAACAATTAATCAAGAGAGGACATTTGGGAAATGAGATATTCCTATATATTATGTTGGAAGTATTAGTCAAATGATTCAATGGTTGTTTACTTTTTCAAACTGAAAAGAATAAATAATCAGAGTGATAATGACAATAAGTAGTGCAAGAACAATAAGAAGCACATAGCAACAAAAATAAACAGTCAGGATTTATGGCTAAATTTTAACTTGATACCCTCAACTATCCATGTTTGGCAACTTGATACTCAGAACTTTCAAAATAGCCAACTTGATACCATCAACGTTTGAATATTTTGAATTTCATACCCTAAAAAGAAAAAAAATCGAAAATACCCCTGCCCCCTCCATTCACCCCCCCTCCGGCGATCCCCTCTCTCTCTCCGGCGGGGAGCGGAAGCGAAAGCAGCGGACGCGTGCGGGACAACACGTGGGTGAGGGCGCAGCAGCAGCGGGGTGGCGCGCGCGGGGGTCGGCGCAGCAGTAGCGGAGCGGCACGTGCGGGCGACGCTCATGGGGGCGGCACGCACGGGGACGGCGCGGGTGGAAGGGGGGGGCGGGGGGATGGTGGTAGGGGCTGGGAAAGAGAGAGAGGGGAGTATTTTGGGAAATTTATTTTTTAGGGTATCAAGTTACCAAACATGGATAGTTGAGGGTATCAAGTTAAAATTTAGCCTTACTTTATTTAGTTGTGTTTGATGAAGATTTGTTTAGCATAACAACCGTTTTTTCTTCACTAACAACAACAATTAAATCAGATAGGGCATTCAAGGAAATTAGGCTTACTAAGGGATATATTTAGGGCTGCAATTGAGCTGAGCTGTGTTGGGCTTGACATGTTTAAGCATGTTTCGTTTATGGCCTGAAATTATTGAGCCTATTTCAAGATCAAAATATCGAGTTGAGCTCGAGCTTGCACTTGGATCTTCAAAACATTGTTCAAGCTTGAGCTTGACGAGGCTCATGAGTAGTAGTTACTCAGCTATTCGAGAAAAAAAAACCATAGATCATTGATTAGACTAGACTTGCTCCTTCTTCTTCTTCTTCTTTATATAGAAGAATAGTGTATTTTCTTTTCTTTCTAGATAGTTCCAGTGATGTCAAACTAGTCCCAAATATCTGAACTTGTCTCATTATGGAAAGAATCTGAAGTGTGTTACAAAGAAACAAAGCCTGAACTTAAGGAATGTCATTTGCCTATGTCTGTAAGGCAAGCATTGAACGCTTGTTAAATCCTTGAGACAACACAATATACATTTCCTTCCTCTTGTTCAAAAACTATCAATATTATTACAACTCTCACTTAACCAGTGTTGCCTAATTCGCCAACCCCTCCTACGTCCCACGAATTGGGATGAACGATCCCGAACGGGGTGCGTTCGCGACCCATGTCGCCAAATTTCATGACCCGAACGAATTGGGACGAAAGACCCCGAACGGGGTGCGTTCGCGACCCAGGTCGCCAAATTTCGTGACCCGAACGGGGATCAGGCGGCCGCCTAGTGGGTGCTATCAGGTGCTCCATTAACTTGTTTTAGTAAATGCGTGTCAATCTGGTTGAATCCTGAATCATCCAGGATATGATGACATGAGTTCTGTTAAGCATTTGGACCATGTTTTTTTTTCATGTACCTTTTTCGAGTTCCTTCGTTATTAATAAAATTTATTCATTAAAAAAAATTGACGTTTATGAAAAAAGGGCACAACTTTTTTTTTCCCGCCATGGGCCTCTTAAACCTCAGGAAAGGACCGGACCGGCCTGGCCCTGCCCTGGATGTAACATTATCCATAGTCATCAATATGAGATTCAAAATTAGAAACAAGTCATAACTTTGCTATGTAGAATAGGGACATGACTTTAGGTTGTAAAGTTTACAATAAGGATAAAGACGGGCATTTAGGTAAGAGGGGGGATGTATCTAGGTGTCAGAAACAAAAGATAAAAAGGGTTTATATTCTATGAGAGAGGAGGGGCTGCCATTGGAGGAGATTTAAGGTGGCTGTTGTATTTGAGGCTAAGAGGTTAGAGGAGGTTTGAGGTCGCTATTGCATTTGAGGGTCAAAGGTTGGAGTAGATTGAATGGAGGTGTTGTGCAAGAGGTTGGAAGTGATTGTGGATATGGGGGTAAGTTGGAGTTTGGAAGAAACAAAGATAATATGGGAGAGATTCAAACTGTTTATGGTTATCTTTGAAAACGTTTTCTTATATTTTGGGTTCCAAACCGTGTTTCCATTCAAATGAAAAACTATGGAACAAATGGCGAAAAAACAAACGTGAAAATTTTATCCAGAGAATACTTCAGTTATACAAAGGCCGAAAATGGAAGTGGATAATATTTTTCTTGCATGTTGAAAATGATGAAGCTATCTTGTACACATACTGATGGGGCACGTGGTTAGAATAGTTTGCAGTATCGACAGATACCGATCCGATACGGCCGATACCGATACGATTTGGCACGTCCTGATCCGATACCGACCGATACCCGATACCGACTGATACCGATATTGGGGGTTTCTTTTTCGATCAATTTGGCAAAAAAAATTGAACCAAAAAGACCAATCAACAAGTGTGTAAAAGCATAATAAGGTTGTAAAAGTATGTAAAAGAAGAAAACTTATCTATCGCATGTAAACCAATCGGCAAGGATGACTACTATTTCATTCAATTTCAAAACTAGTAAGAAATAACGCTGAAAATACTTAAAATTATGCCTAAATGTATAAAACATATTTTCTAAAATGATAATAATTTATTAATAATTATTTGCTTTCCGATACCAAATAATACGATACTCTGATCCGAAACCGTCGATACTGTCGATCATGCTAATCCCAATACTCATAGGAATGGTCCGATACCGATATTGCAACCTTTTAGGCCTCCTCAATTGAAGCTCTCATTATCATCGTGGAGCCATGATAGAAGACGCATTGGAAAAGAGCTCAACCCTGGAAGAATTCAACAAACAGCTCAGAGAAACTCCATAGAAGAGGACCCAACAAGTCAACCACCTATAGGCAAAGCCTTGCAAGAGGCTTGCAGTATTAAAGGCAACAACTTACAGGGTGAAGACACCTAGTGATATTAATGCTCAACAGAGTGCACAAGGCAAGACCATCCAATTTGGTATTTTATAGAGATACCGGTCGATAGGCTTCAGCTCATGTTTTATGCTTTATGCCAGTTATCTTCTGTCCTCTGGAAGATTAAACAAAAGGGTCTACATTCCGACCATAACTCGCAGGTTTTATGTTCACGCTTCAAGGACCAAGGAGCACCGGTGAACAAAGTAGAGGTTTTCAAGTTGCACCACCTAATGGTGTTTTTATGGTGGACGCTGAGGATGTTGATCCAATACTGGATATTTCTTTCACCATAATGACTAGATATGTTTCCAATACTAGGATATAAGTGAACCATAGAGAACCAAAATTCTGCTATATCTTGGTTGCATCTAATTTTATCAAATACATATGTTGATTTTCTGCTCGATATGAGAAAACTTTGGTGTCAGCATGGTATAGTAATTACTAAAGAATGCTATGACAAAACAAATAAGAATTATGTTGTATTATTTAATAACTTAGTGACACAACTTGAGGATTGCCTATCAATAACGATTCGAGAAGCAATAGATTGTTTAGTGGAACCCTTTAGAGTGGCTAGGGTTTCAATTGTTCTTGGACGATTGGATACCATGATCAAATTAGGATATTTGGATGAATTCTCGAGGTGGGATGGTTGCTTGGTTTATGTCGAATAAAATAAAAGGATGCCACAGACATTATCAAAATCAAATATTATCAAATTCCAAGTAAATGTTTGTTTGGGAACAAATATTATTATTTTTGCATAGAAATGTGAGAAAAAAGATGCACATCAAAGTTGTTGACATACATCCTCGAGTTGCTCTTGCATTTTAGCAACTTACAAGTATTTGATAGTACTATTTGCTCTACATAAGTAGTTGATTTTCGTAGGGTTACCTTGGTAGTTCTCTTGGCAATAAAGAGATCCTACCTTTCACTACTTTGTTTGCACCATTTCTCTCCACATAATGAAGAAAAAGATGCTCCAAAGGTGTGATAGGAAGCACAACTGTGCACCAATGGTCGTCATTCTATTGTGTGAACTCTCAGGCAGTTGATCGAGCGATCCAGAAAACTAGTTGATCCATCTTCTCTAGACAAAATAGCATAGTTTGCACTATCGACCGATACCGATCCGATACAGATACGGTTTGGCATGTTCATGTCCGATACCAACCGCTACTGATATTGATCGATACTGACGTTAGAGGTCTTTTTCCCAGTCAATTCGATACAGAAAATTGAATGAAAAAGACCAATCACAAGGGTGTAAAAGCTTAGTAAGGTTGTAAAAGCCTCTAAATGAAGAAAATTGATTTATTGCTGGTAAACCAATCAGTAAAGCTGACCATTACTTACTCAATTTCAAAACTATTAAGAGACAGCACATAAAATACTTAAAATAATGCCTAAATATATAAAATATTTTTTCTAAACTTTAATAATTTATTAAGAATTATTTGCTTCCATGTACCAAAAAATTCGATACTCCAATTCGACTGGAAATTGTTGATACCGTGATAATGCTGATACTGATACTCATAGGAAAGGTCCGATACCGATTCTGATACCGAGAAAGCGAACCTTGCAAAATAGTTGGATTCTTGCTGTAGCCCTGTTGATCAGCCTGCCAACCCAGTTTACCTTATGGTCTCTAGCTTTAGAAATAGGTCATAGTTGTTAATTTTATAATTGTTCCTTGAAAATTCAGTCATTGTTAAGTCCAATTAAATCATCTCAAGTTTCTTTTATTTGTGGACTTGATCTCATTGTTACGTGAACTTTATATCTGACAAAGATCCCTGCATCCTCCGGCAATAATTTCCTCCAATCTAACTTTTTTTGCGACCAACAAAGCCACCTCCAGTGACCTCCACCTTGACTACTTTCAGATTATAATCAAGTAGATTTTTTAACTTAAATAAAATAGACATTTTTTTGTCCAGAATGATGATCATGGTCTCTTTTGCTCGCCTTGACAATCAATTCAAGCAATGGGAGCCTAAAATCAACGACCGTTGCACTCTGTTCGACCTTCGTCATCGTCCAGTTCTCTTCTCCATAACATCAGTTATTGCTACTAACATTGTCGATTTAATAGCTGTAATTACCATTTGGTCCTGGGTCCGATACCATTCAAGCCTATTTTTCTCTTTATGAGGCTTGTGACACCATATTTAATGAATCCTATGGATACTGCAGTTGTTTTCACATCACAGCCATCCTTTTGGCAAAACCTTTTAAGGCTAGGGGTGAGCATTATTCGGTTTTGGACTGAGAACCGAACCGAGCCGAATAAGAGATTAGGTTCGGTTTGAGGAAGAAAAAAATTAGATTCGGTTTTGTAAATACTAAAAGGAAAATTTCGGTTTCGATTTTGGATTTCGGTTTCTGTCCAAAACCGAAAACCGAATAAGACTTGCACATTAGAATCGATTTTGTGCATATTTAATAATTAAAATTATGTATATTTTGAAAATAACAATTCCATAGATATATTTTAAAGCTCAACTTTAGTCATTTAATAGGCTTAATTGCAACTTGATTCTCTCAACTATTCTAGTTTTTTAACTTGATTCCCTAAACTTTGATATGCACCAACTTGATACCCTAAAATAAAAGGGACAAAATTACCCTTACCTACCCCCCCCCCCCCCCACCACCCCCCTCCACTCTCGGCTACCCTCCCCCCCCCCGGGTCGGTTGTACCACCTCGCCCCCCCCCCTCGGACAGACTGCTGGAGCCGCCTTCGCTGCTTCCTATGCGTAGAGAGAGAGGGCGCGGATGGTGCAGCCGTTGGGGATGAGGGAGGGGGGACGGGGGTTGCAGCTGACGAAGGGGGGGCAGGAGGATGCATCCGACGGAGGGGGATAGCCGGGATGGGGTTGGGTTTGCTAGGGAGGGATAGTTTCGTCTTTTTTAAATTTTGGGTATCAAATTGAAAATATTCAATAGTTTATGGTATCAAATTGTCGAGTAAAAAATTTTAGGGTATAAAGTTGAAAACTGAAATAGTTGAGGGTATAAAGTTGAAATTAAGCCTATTTAATAACTAGTCCAACTTTAAAATACAATAAATGTATGGTATAAATTTAAATGTTTTAATATAATTTAACCATAATTTCAACTTTAGGTCTGGCCCATTAAACAATAAAGTCCAACCGGACAAATCAAATAAACCAAATAAATCGAAAGGGTTATCGGTTTGGCTAATTTCGGTTTGGTTTTGGTTTTGGATTTTTAGAAGTTCGATTTATTCAGTTTTGACTATTTCTTTTCGGATGAAACCGAATAAACCGAAAGCTCACCCATATTTGAAGGTACTCTTCTGTATTAATCGAACCATACTCTTTTGTATAATCTTGTCAATCAATGTACCAAGAGTTCAAGCATCCACCTCTTTAATGTTTCCTTTCTGTTCAATTTTAGATTATGACCTCTGACATTTCGAATGCAAAAAGTGTCTTCTTTGAGGTTGTGGTTCTAGCATAATCCTGCAAAGAGATTGGAGACTGAAGCCAACAATTGGCCAAGCTTCCATAGAAGTTGGTGCCTGAAAAATGGAAGGAAAAAAAGCCATGGAGACGGATGCCAGTAAGTTGCTTACTTGATAAGCCATCAACCGACCTGGAAAAAAAACAATCAATCAGTTGTCTGAAGTGAGGATGGCTGTATCAAAAACTTTTACTCGTGAGGATGAAATAGTCAGTTTCAGCCTGTTGCAGGTGGTTTTACCAGTTCGTTCACTGACATAAAACACTGTTTAAGGACTACTGTTTTGTTGGATTTTTGTTTTTTTAAAGGGTTTGTCCAGTGTTTATTTAGGCTATATGTAGCCATCATGGCCTTTCTGTTTCTTAATTTGGATTCTGAGAAAGAGATTTTTAGTCAATTCTGGGCTATGTTGCAGGGACACGAATACGACACGATATGATACAGACAAGACGACACGGAGACGGCACCTATTGTTGCATGTCCTAATGTATTTTAAAGTGTCCAAATCACGTAAGGGTCTGAGCTTCCTTGGTTCTAGGTTTTTAGAATCTTTGATTTTGCGATTGTTTGTTGGTATTGATTCCATTAAACTTCGTTTGAGTTTCTTTGCTTTGTTTTTCTTTCTTTCGTTTGTGGGAACAATGTTTGGCCTACACTTCTCTGTACGTGTATTGTGCGAAAAGTGTCTTTCTGTAGACAGTTAGAGAATGGAATCTACTTTAGGCCCTTGTAGAATATATCAATTTTTCTCTAAGGGTGCGTTTGATTGCAAGGTGGAAAATACGTGGAAAAGAAATTAATTCTATGGAATAATTTTCCTAGGAAAAAAATTCCATAGAGTTTTAAAAAAAATTCATGGAAAACTAATTTGGGTGTTTGATTGCCATTATTTTCCACGAAAAATAGTTATTTTCCATGGAAAATGATATTTTCCTATGTGTTGGACAAGTTTCATTTTCCACCATTTTAGATGAAAATATGGAAAATAATAGTTTTTTGGAAAATAATTCCATGGAAAATATATGCTATCAAACACTACAATTGGTGGAAAATTTATGATGGAAATATTTTCCATGGAAAAAAAGCCCAATCAAACACAGCCTAAATTGATTTGAAACATTTGCACTTTTGAAGTTCGACTTTGTTGGATGTTTCTGGATGTTAGTGACATGAAATGAGTACCTGTTAGTTGATTGAATGCTGATATTCCCATTGCTTTTGTTTTATTGTAAGAGTTACAATAAGTCACCAATTTCTGGTAGCTTCTGTTATTATATACCTTTTGATAGTTTTGGACATGTCTTGTAGTTATTACCAGTAAGGGTCTAGATGAGAATGGAAGTATTCACGTAGTTGATCCAAAATTTTGAAATAAAGACTTTTTGGTACGTAATCAGTTTGCAAATTAATTAAGCCAAAGTTAGTAGCTCTGTGTTTTACATGTGTTAGCTAGAAATTAAGCAAAGGCACTTCAAAACTCTTCTGTATCTTCTGCGTATTAGACTCACCATAGTCGGTCCAAAGTGTCCAAAGTGTACCGTACCCAAGGTTGTGAAAAGCGCTAGACGCTAGTCGGTCGGGCACCTTCCGCCTAGCTACTAGCCCGCCTAGGCGGCCGCCTAGATCTAGGTGGTTCGAAAAATATAAAAAACTCAAAAAAATCTAGTAAAAATTGCAAAAGATATCCATAAAACCCCAAAACATGCATAGTCGGACGTCAGGGGTACTAGGCGGGCACCTAAGCAGGCATCGGGGCGGGCACCCGGTGCCTAGCGCCTAGGCGTTGCCTAGGCGGCCGCCTTTTAGAACAGAGACCGTACCAGGACACCAAAAAGTTGGTGCCTTCTACAAATTGTCATTTTCTCGGAAGCATTGACACTCCAAAAATGTGGGCTGTTTTCTGTCGGCACTTATTTGGCACAACCTAGATACTCCAAAATACTATAGGACACAACAAAATAGGTGTTGGGTCCGTGCTTCATGTCGTGTCGGGTCCATGTCCGTGCAACATAGCTCCTTTTGTATTTGTGTCCATGCAATATAATGGGCAAGTCTTCAGATTATTGCAGAATCTTATTTATTTCCATCACCAGGGGCGGAGGGTGGGCTGGGCTACCCCGGGCTACAGCCCGGGGTGAATTTTTTTTTTTTAATAGGCCCAACATAACAGCCCATTCCATATAGTCAGCTGCTTAGCAGCAACCAGCAAGTACCTCCCGAGCTACCAGCAAGTAGTAAACCCCTCTTTTCCTCCCGAGCTAGCAGCCTAGCAAGCACAACAGCGGCGAAGGCTCAGCCCTAACATTCATAAATCATCTCCTCTCCGGTCTCCGCATAATCCCACTTGACTTGGCGACTCCGCGGCTCCGCCCCTGCGCCGTCCACTCTTCCCCGCCAGCCCTCTGATTTCCGCACCGGCCTCTGATTGAATCAATCACCCCAAAAAAGATTCAAACATTCACCAAAAAATAGAGAGATGATGGTCCTGCGAACTGGTAGCTCCCTATCTTTCCTTTATTTTGGATCAAAATTTTAGGGTTTCATTTAATTTCGATATGTTTTTTTTTCTTTTTTTTCTAGGTTTTCTTGTGAGGACAACGACGATTTAATTAGTACTTAATTTTCCTCGTGTCCTCCACGCTGAGACGGACGCACGGGTACGCAGAGGCCCGAGGCAGAGCAGCGGCCGTCCTTCAAGCTCCTCAGGACCCGAAGGTGAAGGTCTTTCTTTTTTTGTTATAGTGTCTCCCAGTCTGGGTGGGTAGTGTATGTCAGTATGTGCTAATTTTATATATCAATGTGCTAAAGTTTTATGTGATAAATTGCTAATGTTTGGTATATTACTCTAAATTCTCTAATAGGTTATACACTATAAAGTCTATAATGGAAACTCAAGGAAACAAGAAAGGAAAAAAAAATATTTTTTCGTTGTTTAAACCGAGGGACGCCAATCTTGATATCCCAGATAGTATCGACCAACATCCTTCCAAAGTTCAAAGAATTAAAATTGATATTAGTTCTCTTGAACGTGATCCGGGCATTTGTATTCCGATATGGCAACATCCTGTCAACCAAATAGATGAAATCAGACGGGCTTATATAAAAATGGGGCCGTATCAACCTAATTTGCATGTGTACCCGCGATCAGGGCCGGCCCTGGTCCAGGGCGGCCAGGGCGACCGCCCAGGGCCCCATGAAATTTGGGGGCCCAAAAAAATTAATTTAAATGTATATATATATATATATATATATATATTAGTAATCTTATATTGAAAATAGAACTAATATATAATATGATCCTCTTTTATCATGAAACATTTGTGGTGTAGTGGTAGTTTGTTATACTTGTACACAAGAGGTCCTAGGTTCTAGCCTTGGCTGTATCATTTTTTAGTTCAATTTTTTTATATTATATATGGGCCCCATTTTAAAAATTTGCCTAGGGCCCCCATTAACTCAGGGCCGGCCCTACCCGCGATCCAAATCAGGACAGCAATATCGTCGGTTTCAAAGCTCTTGGTTTAAGCAATTTTCATGGTTAGAATATTCTCCTTCTAGTGAGTGCTTCTCCTAAATGCCACACCGAGTTACACTCTGCTCAAGCAATTGAAATTGCTTATATGGTAGGTACCGGTGCACGTGAGACTGGTAGGGGGGCCAATCAGATTGATACTTTGCATCGAGCAGGAACCACTCGTTGGAGTTCTCATTTTGATTCTATTTGCAGTTTAATCGATATGTACAGTGCTGTAATTACTGTGCTTGAAAGCATGGTGTATTTTGGAGGCTTGGATATTTTCAGCTTTATTTTTGCGTATTTTGGACATGTATTTTGGAACTCCTCTACAGAAATCATGTTTCATTAATCCATCATTGTACTATATGGATGGCGATGCAATACATAAATCATGTTTCATGAATCTGCTACTTTTTTCCTCTACAGAAATCATGTTTAATTTGTATAGTGAAATTAATTCCATCCTATCCCTTGTCTATCCGCAGAAGAGCAGCTGCAGATAAAAATATAGAGATGAAATTTGTTCTTTAAGACGAGCTCAGAGGTTTGTGCACTTTCCATTTTTAAGAGAAGAATAAACTTGATACTTGGTTTCATGAGATTTTGTCAAGGGTTGTCCCTGTTAATGTTTACAGGCTAATAGGTATTAAACATGATTTGTCTTATTGATCCCAATAGGCTTGTTGGAGCAATGTGTTATCAGACATCAAAGAGATCCCACAGAAGCTGTTCTTCGATTTGTAAGTATTTTGTTACAACTTTCTTATATTTACATTTCAATAGGTATTAAACATGCTAGTATTTTTTTCATTTCATTTGCATTCCAGTGTGTGAAAGTTCTGAACAAATTTGATACAAATGGTTTTCTGCTAGAATCTTTGGATACAAAGTAGTAATAGCAAATCACATGAGACCCACCATCCCAACTTGGCCTTTCCTTTGCTGGTTGCATACTTCAGTTTTGTTCTCGTTGATGGATTTTTCAGAAAAAATAAAATTTATTAGGTTATTTTAAGTAGCCCCCCCCTAGGTGATAGTCCTGGCTCCGCCCCTGTCCATCACACAACATCATCAACATTCACTATAAGGAAATGCTCATTTATATGATCACGTTCTCTTTGTTGTGTGTTTTATTTTGTATAGCACTAGGAATCATTTCTTTGTAATTTGGTTCTTCAAGATGACTGCTCATTGTACTCAATGTTAACCGTGAATAACCCATAAACTAAATGTGCATTATTTTTTACATTTCCTTGCAGGAATTTTTCTGGACCATGAAATTAAAAAGATGAAAAATCAAGATGCTAATGGGAGGTCTTCAACTGCATCATATTTTTAAAGCGAAGAAAAGGGCATCACATATCCTAATATTAGCTACTGCTTCTCTTAGTACCCAAGGAAGAATATATAGCGTGAAGAAGTGTGAAGAGCCAGAGCATGAGGAAGAAGAGCTGTCCTATTCTGATGTTCCGAGGGCTGGGAAGAAATGGGAGAGGAAGATCCGTGTCGTGTCCTCGAACATGCCCCAGAGAATGGCCTTCTCATCCCTCACCTCATACAGTTGGCCCATGGTGTCTACAATGCTAGGGAGACTTTGCTCCACGGTCTTTTTAAGCTTGTTGAAAGTGATGGTGCCATTCCTGTCAGAAAGTGCAGGTATGAAGTTGGCTTCCTATCTTAGTACTTGTGACAATGTTTCCAGTTTCCAGTGCAAAGAATCGTGTAATGCTCAATTAACCCTTGGCCAGGTTTTGCTCTGAAGTGTACATCGGCCACCATGGTCATGAGATAAGGTCATGCGAAGGACCTGGCAGTGCTTCTAGAAATGCTTACCATGTCTGGAGAAGAGGAGGTATTAAGGATGTTGTCGGTTTCCCATATTGCTATCACCTCTTTGATAGAGTTGGAAAACCTCGGGTTGGGCACAAAGAGAGGTTCCAAGTTCCAAAGCTTCCAGCAATAACAGAGCTCTGCATCCAAGCAGGTCTGGACCTTGATGAATACCCAACAAAGCGAAGAACGAAGCCTGTTTATTCTATCGAAGGACGGATTGTAGATTTTGAGCCAGAGAATGAAGAGGATAAGAGTAGAGAAAGAAGTCTGAACCGGGAGCACCTGTCTCAGGAATTTGAGAAGGAGATGACCCGGATAGATATCAACCTGATGCATCCATCTCAAAAACTCGAAGAAGAAATGACCCGAACGCAACTGAGCACCAATACGTTGCAGGCATGGCTCGAGATGAAATCAGGGGCCATAGACCTTATGAAAGAGTACAGTGTAATAACATGCGGTTATTGCCCTGAAGTGCAGGTTGGGCCCAAGGGGCACAAGGTGAGGATGTGCAAAGCAGCCAAACACCAGTTCCGTGATGGCCAGCATGCATGGCAGGAGGCCACTATCGATGATCTGCTCAGGCCGAATCATGTTTGGCATGTGAGGAACCCACAAGGTCCCCCACTTGCTAATGAGCTCAAGAGGTACTACGGGAAGGCACCTGCAGTCGTGGAACTCTGTGTTCAGAACGGTGCACCTGTTCCGAACCAATATAGAAGTATGATGAGGTTGGATGTTGTTCCTCCTGATCTTGATGAACATGACCTGGTCGCTTGAATTTGTTGTTTCTGAAGTTGTGGATTACCAGAACTTGATCAGTTGAGGAGACCTCATCTGTGACAACCCATTTGTAAAAAAAGTCTTGTAAGTTATAGAAAACCATAATGGTGAGTTCTCTTGAATCAACTGTGTACTTGTCCTCATAGTCCTTTTCAACTCATTGTATCTGGCTGGTACTTATTCTGTCAAGTTAAAATTTTCAGGTGTTGGTCTTTTGTACACATGATTAGAGAAATTCAAAATTTTATGTTAACAACTTAACACTGAAGTAATGTTGTGGATTTTCCATTGCGAATCCTTTGTGACCCTATGGTACCTACAATTGGTTATTCCAAAGTTGATATTGCAGGTAAATATTGGGCTTTACCCAAATCCTGCCCTTGTGTTCATTGTTGCCTCACTTCACCTACAAACTTCTGATGGTGTCAGTTAGGAAGGAAAACATTTTCGACACCATTAATGGAGGAAAACAACAACACGCTGATTTGCAACAATCAAGACGCTCAGGTTCCACACTTCATTGATGCATACCAGAACCAGATGTTTTCTTCAACCATTCCACCTAAGAGTTCTCGCTACAATTCGTGTTCCACACCAAGTTGCATACAGTCTTCCCATTTTCGTTCCTCGTTGCATAATGTTTCATGTTCTAGGTAACCTTGGGTCGGATACCAAAGCAAGTAAAGGGGTTTAAATAATTTTTTTGATCATACATTACATAACATAATTACATTGATCAACAAGAATTTTGCGCTTTTTAGTAACTTGATGTTAAGTAATCTCTGGACCTAGAAATTCATTTCGTACAATTGAACATTTTCAAACTGTTTCTTTTAGATGTTCTTGTACCCAATGTGGTGATTTTTGAAACTCCAAACATTTGAGTTCTAAACATAGTTATAGGGTACATTTAAACCACCATCGAACAACAGTCCGGTACAAGCATTGCTCGGGGTACATTTCTGATCTGGATTGATAAATCTAACAAATTGAATTAATGGATGAAATCTTAGTGAATACTTTATTTTATGGCTTATTTACTTGTTTTGATTTGACACTGATATTTTATTTTGTAATATTGTGTTCCAATTTTGTTTGATATGAGAAATGTAAGTTTTACATCTTATTCAACGAATTAAAGTAGAGTTTGAATTTTGTGTGTGTTCTACATAAGATTTTTCTTCCACATATGAGACAATTACAAGTCAAATTTGAATGAAAAGTAACTAGTATCAGCATCCTGCAAATCGAATTGAACTCAGCCTGCCTCCTATGTACCAAGAATAATGACAAGTAGCATACCCCGTTTCTGAACCCTTACCATGACCCTCGATGTACAATGTTCCAAGTAGGGCCGGCCTAGACAAGCCATCGGGCTTTGGACAACCCCTAGTTAGGGCACTGAAGGAAAATGTTCAAACATAGAAGGAAAATGTCCAAAAATAGGCCCATGAGCTTTTTTGACTTTGACCATATATTTGATTGGTTTCCATATATGGTAAGTCTACATAAGATTGGATTTTGAGACTAACTAAGATTGGATTTTAAGCCTACATAAGATTTGATTTCTATATATGAACACATGACATGCTATATAAAGGAGTCTAAAGGTTCTGCTTGGGATATCTCATTGTGCTAAAGAAAAAAAAAGTTGTTGAATAAGTTCAACACAAAAGAGCTAAAGTTGTTGAATAAGTTCAATACAAAAGTTCGAGAGATTTTTTTTTCCTCCTTTATCTTTATGATAGAGAATTTTTTTAGCAATGAAAGAAGTGTTGAGAGAGTCATTGTAATTCCTTTTCTTCTTTATAGTGGAACTGAATCACCATTGTCCGTGGAAGTAGGCATCTTGGCCGAACCACGTAATCATTATCTTTGTAGTTGCGAATTTTCTCTGAGGTATTCTCTTATTTATTGGGTTTATTTTCGTTGTGCTCGAACAAATTGGTATCATAGCTTTGGGATTCTAGCAAGGTATCCGACAAAGTTCTCAGAGAAAATTAATTGGATAGATTTTTGATATGGCTCCATCAAGCAGGATTAGAAAGTATGAAATTGAGCAGTTCAATGGAAGAATGATTTTGGCTCTTGGAAAAGCCAGATGAATGCCATTCTCATATCTCAAAAAAGCTTCACAAGGCTTTACGAGAAAAATCCAAGAAGCCCGCTGACATGACCGATGATGATTGGGATGAGATAGATCTCGAAGCATGTGTTGTTATTCGTCTGTGTTTGGAAAGGATGTCGTGTACTCTGTGAAGGACGAAACCACCGCCGCTGGACTCTGGTTGAAGTTGAAATCACTATACATGACGAAGACTCCTACCAACTGACTTTATATGTTAAAGTCGCTCTATAGACTAGTGATCGAGGAAGGTACGTCAATTCAGAATCATATCTCAAAATTCGATCCAATTATTTCTGACTTAAAGGATGTTGACATACATGAAGATGATGATCGTTTAGCGCTACTCCTATTATTTTCTTTGTCCGATTCTTATGAGAATATTATTCAAACATTACTATACGGGAATGACTCAATTTTCGTAGAAGAGGCTACGAGTGCCTTATTGTCTAATTAGGTGCGGAGGTTGGCTTCTAATGGCAGAAACGATGAGACCAAGCCCAAGGTTTGACGACAAGAACGAGGACGAACGATAGAGCATCTTCTAGCAGAAGGTCAAGATCCAAGTCCATGACACTTATAGAGAAGGTGAAGTGCTGCAACTACAATAAGAAATAATATTATGCAAATAAGTGTCCTCGTCCAAAGAAAAGAACAAGAAAAAGGAGAATAAGACAGAGAGAGAAGGTGATGAAGCAAACTGTGGTTCAGAAAGCCGACAGTAATGGGGTCTATTTTTCGGTGGCACGTGATAACCTGAGTAGCCGTTGGATTCACGATTCTGGATGCTCGTACCATATGTATCCAAAGAGGGAGTGATTTTCTTCCTACAAGGCGATAGATGGTGGTTCTGTGTTGATGGGAAACAACAACACATGTCGAGCTGTTGGTATTGGGTCTATTAAGGTGAAGATGTATAATAGAATTGTGCAAACTTTCGCCGATGTCAAACTTGTTCTCGACCTCAAGAAAAATCTTATTTCTCTTGGTACGCTTGACTCAAATGGTAATAAGTTCATTGTCGAGGGTGGGGTCTTGCGGGTTGTTCGTGGTTCTTTGGTGGTGATGAAGTCACTGACAGGGTAACCTTTATATCTTATTGGGAAGCATTGTGACTGGGACTTTAGCAGTTAGTATATCTGATTCGTCTGATAGCACGCGTCTTTGGCATATGCGGCTTGGGCATATGAGTGAGAAATGTCTGTCCTTACTGAGCAAGAAGGGGTTACTAAAGAACTTAAAGAAGCCAAGTATGGATTGCTGTGAGCATTGTGTTTATGGCAAGCAGCACAGGATGACCTTCAGTACAAGCAAGCAGAAAATAAGAGGTATTTTCGACTATATGCATACATATGTATGGGAACCTAACAAGATTTCTTCCAAGAATGGAGTAATGTACTATGTTAGTTTTACTGATGATTATACATGTTATGTATGGTTGTATTTCAACAAAACCAAGGATCAAGTGTTCGAAAAGATCAAGTAGAGGAAAGCGATGGTGGAGAAAAGAATGGGAAGAAACATAAAGATGTTGAGGTATAATAATGGTACTGAATATACCTATGGACCTTTTAAAGATTTATGTGCTCAAAAAGGTATCATGCGACTTGGACTGTCAAGAACACTCCGCAGCATAATGGGTTAGCAGAGAGGATGAACCAAACCTTGATTGAGAAAGCAAGATATATGCTCTCTAATGTCGGTTTAGACAAGGAATGGTGGCCGGATGATATATATATATGGCGCGATACTTGGTTATAGATCACCAACTCTGGCTATAAACTGTAAGACTTCATATGAGAAGATGACTGACAAACCAGCAGATTACGTTACTTTGCATGTTTAGATGCAAAGTTTACTATCATGTAAATAAGGGTAAGTTGGATCCGAGAGCCAAGAAAGCCATTTTCTTGGGATATGCACAATGAGTGAAGGGATACTGTCTGTACTGCTTGGAGGATAAGAAGTTCTTAATCAGCAGGGATGTTACATTCGATGAGTCTTTAATGTTGGCTTCAAGCAAGAAGAGTGAGTCCGATCAGGATGGTGGTGTATCTAGCAAATCTCAAACTGTTAAGATTGAGTCATCTGAGGATGCATCAAATGGGGTAGAGGTTTCTGAAGATGTTCATCAAGCCCCACAAGAGAAATAACCAGAGGAAGAGCATCACCAGCAGCAAGATTCTTTAGCCACCACTAGGCCAAGGAGATCGGTCAAGCCAGTACACATGTATGGATTTGATGAACCGGTGAAGCACTATGGACTGTTAATGTCACGCCCCAGTACTGGAATACTGATACGGACTAGGCCAGCTACTCCATAAGAGGTATATAAACGTCATACGACGATCGTGGCTGTCAAGAGACTAGGGTGTGCATGCTACAATCAAGTCTCCTATGGTCTCACAGAGCATCTATGTCTCAATCAATCTAAACAAGAAGCAGTAAATAATAATCATATAAGACAAAGCAGTAAGACGTCCCCGACGCTTCATCAAAATGATTCATGATCCTAGCTACACAAAATGATAAGCTAGTACCGAGAGTCAATAATACATAACTATAGTCAGCTGCAGTCTGATTTAATTATAATTATGTGAGAAACTAAATGTCCAGAACTGCCGACTAAACAGGTGTCGGTGGCTAAACGCCAAGTACAAAATATAAGTTATCAGAGCGGTGAAGAAGAAACCCACTCATGGTCCCTGGCGCCCATGCTCCTGGTGTGCACCATTGTTCGGGTAGAAAGCTGGATCCTCTGGTGCTGCTACGATATCTGGCAAAAAAACCCAGTGGGGTCAGGCCCCGAATAGCAAGTACCACAAGAGAGCACAAAAGAGTGAGATAAAACCCAAGCATAATAAATTAAGACCTGATTCAAGAGTTATAGGCTTATACCATATCATCGAGACAATACGACACCCTTACAACCAAACAAGGACAAACGGTGCCAATATCGTACCGAGATAAGATATATCCTATAACCATGGGCAGGTGAAGGGCTTCTGATCGCAACTTCGGTCCATAGTCTATCGCAGCACAATAGCCCAATCCAACAACCAAACAAGGACATGGGTTGGACCACGCACCACGATAGTCCATGTTTCTCAGTTGCTAATAGAAGAAAACATATCACAAACAAGTCGGCTTACAAGCGGCCAATCAATCCTACGGCTTTCTATGATTTGTCTGGATTATCCCAGTAATGTAATATACAGGAATCCTCAGATCGTATCGCATCCAAGCAGGGCTAGCCAATCCATTATATATATATATATATATATATATATATATATATAAAATATATATATATATATATATATATATATATATATATACACGTAGCACTTTGATTATGCACCGGTCCCCCGTAAGGCCACCGTGCTAAAACATATAACACATAGCACGTAGGAGTCGGATATAGTCATCCACTATAGGCGAGATTATGTTCCCTCCCAATGCTTCTACCGATTTAAGTTGCTTAGATAACCATATCTTGATATTGGAATTACATGTTGTGGTCACATGGTCATCCTCCTATATGTCGTACCATAGTACGTGTACCCTAAGTATGAATTCACATCGGCTCAAAGAGTCCCAAATCTAGATCCATGCTTAGTGTAATGCATCAAACAACAATCATTATACCACGACACTATTACTGATCCATTACCATGACTGTGCTGGAAGGTACACATGTATTGACATATAACACGAATGATCACTTAGCACGCAGAGTCACACCACGGTGCACTCATTAAATAGCACTGCAGTGCATACTAATATTGTATCTCAATACACACTTAGAACAGGTACCAAAACGTATACATGTAATCAGGTCAGGAACACGGTCAAGTCAGGAAGTCACGTGGACCCCTTGTGTCATAAAAGTCACATATGAATTCTGGTTAAAGTGAGACATAAAGATTCTTAAAGCCAAGACAAAGATCTACAACTTTCATGTTTTGAGGTTTGCTCGACTCTGGCTACAAAATAATTTAAACGGGCAAAATAGTGAAATAGTAAAACGGCTACTACACCGGTGCATGGGAATTTTGCGCCGTATCGACGTGTAAGAATCATCACCCCAAACAGCCAAGTCGATCGTACTAAGATCGTGTTAAAGCCCAAGGAACCAGCAAGAAGACACGAAATATACTAATAAACAAAAGGGGTCATGATAGGTCTAGAGGGGTGCAACCTAGACGGATTAGAAAACATGGAAGTGTACGACCAAGCATATGAGGTCATGTGCCCACACCAGGGGGTTATGCGCACACATGGATGCTATGAGCACACATGGAGGCTATGAGCACCCATGGAGACTATGAGCACCCATGAAGGCTATGAGTACCCATGAAGACTATGAGCACCCATGAAGGCTATGAGTACCCATGAAGACTATGAGCACCCATGAAGACTATGAGCACCCATGAAGGCTATGAGTACCCATGAAGGCTATGAGTACCCATGAAGACTGAGTACCCATGAAGACTATGAGTACCCATGAAGGCTATGAGTACCCATGAAGACTATGAGCACCCATGAAGACTATGAGCACCCATGAAGACTATGAGTACCCATGAAGGCTATGAGCACCCATGAAGGCTATGAGTGTACCCATGAAGACTATGAGTACCCATAAAGGCTATGAGCCCAAGGTCTATGCGCCCAAAGCTTATGCGCCCACACTGCTTGTGGGCGCATAGCATGTGCAATAATGAAAGGCCTATGCGCCCACAACAGTTTTGCACTCAAGAGTGTGCAAACACTGTTCTTCTTCCCCACTTGGCCGAGGATGAACTTCAAGGAACCCAAGAACTTTAAATGTCCATAACTTGGTCAAAATAACTCCAAATTAGGACTTTCAAAGGTCAAAATGGGGTAGAATGAAATTCTCTACCACATGAAACAATTAGTTTTTGAAAGTAAGGAAGTTTGATAGATCAAAACCATAAAAATTTATAGAACCCTAGTTTTAAAAACTTAGATATACACAAAACTAGCCATTAAAATCAAAAATTTCAAGAACTAAACTTGTAGAGAATGACGAGAAGAACAATATAGACAAATAATATCAAAGGAAAAAAAAAATCAAAAAATGAGAATGCAAGAATCTCTCCATTTGGTGTAAGGTGTACTTGCCTAAATGTTGTTTGAGAAAAATAAATGAAAGAGTGAATGAGGAGAGAGATAGAAAGAGAGGAAGAGATTATATATAGGGGTTGGGTTGACTCAAAGAAACCCTAATCTTAAGCATGCTCTAAACCATATGAATAATGACATGTTAAATGCTACATGATACAACTATTAAAATTAATTAAAAAAACCCTAACCACAATACGGTTCAGAAATCTTATCATCGAAGCAGTGAGCCACGCCTACAACTAGACAAGGAAAAGGGGTGGCACACTAATCTGTAAGGAGATACTATTTTATGCCATGGCCAGTTATAAATACATGATACATACAATCAAGATACAGGTGCCAGATACCATATACAGAAAATCAAAAATTTACGTATTCCGGGAATGTGGAGTGACATCTCTACCCTCCTTAGAAAAATTTCGTCTTCGAAATTTTGATAAGGCTAGTCGAACGCGCTCTCAGATCACGAAATACACTCATGACATATAGCAATCACAATTATCAAACAACACATGGCATATGAACAGATTACGAAAGCAAGAACAATTAAGTAAAAGCACAAACAATAATCATACCCTAGAAGAAAAGAGATCGAAGACATACGAATAAAATATGCCTCCCGAGTCAGTTGGGTAGGAATTCGTCCTCGAGGTCCTACACTGACTCCCAAGTGGACAAGGGTTGACGCTTGAGATAAGTCGGTACCAATGACTTAATCAAGAAAAAGACTCTGCCCAGGACGTACTCTCGTAATCAAGACACATGATGAATATCACGTATCACATAATATGAGAGCAGATGAGTGAGTCGAGAAATTCGCCTTCACTCTTCGAATATAGAACTCAAAGAATTATAATGGATAATATTGAAAACTTACCCACAATCTGACCTCCTTCGGCCAACCTCTGCTCTAATACTCCAAATTTTATTTGCCTCTGCCCCTGCTGGACTCTCTGCTGCTGCCTTTCCTGGCCCTGCTGTTGTGGCCCCTGCTGTCCAACCTGATACGGTCCTACCTGATGTTGCACTTGTCGGTACATTTGAGCTTGCGTCAGTAATGGGCGCTGGGCTAGTGGCCTCACTGCTAGTGTTGGCCCTTGATACGGTGCTACATCTGGAGCTGGCAACGCCGGAAACTGTTGAGCTGGTCCTCCTGGCCTCTGTATATGTGGGCACATAGCTATACAATGGTCTGAACCTCCACACCTCAAGCACTGCCAATTCGCTGACTGATACACTTCCCGAGTGTGCCCTTCCTTACCATAATAAGTGCAACCTACTGGTGCCTCTTGACGTTGCTGGTGCCTCGGTTACTGCTGTCGAACTGGTGCCATCACAACTGTTGTGACCGGAGCTGCATCACGAATACGGATGCCAGGCGCTGGTGCTGACGTCCGAGGTACTGCTCCTCCTCCTTCCGTAATCTGCGTATGAGACCTCTTCTGGCCTCCAGTCCTTGCTGATAACCTTTGAATAGTAAGCTCGTGCCTCCGAGCCGCCATCAATACTGCATCGAATGTCTAGTAGTCGTATCCCTCGACCAACTGCATAATCTCTAAGTGAAGTCCCTGCTGGAACCTTATTGCTCTCTCTGGCTCTATTGCCACCATCGTCTGAGCAAACCTACTTAACCTGCAGAACTCCGCTGCATAACCATCCACCGTCCTACCAGCCTGCTTGAGGCTGATAAATCTTTGCTGAAGCTCATACCGAGCTACTACGCCAAAGTACTTGGCCTTGAATCTAGTATTGAAGCTATCCCAAGGAATAGGATGCCCCATTCCAACTTCTTCTGATGCCCACTAGTTGCGGACGAGATCCTGAAGTAACAGTCTGACTTGGTCAACCTTCTCTTCTGCTGGAACCTTTGCTGCGGTCAATATAGCCTCAATATCTTGAAGCCAAGCAGCCGCCGTAATGGCATCCTCCATGCCGTCAAAGTATCTCGGGTTAAGTCGATAAAACCTCTCCGACGCTCCTGAATTATTCCTGACACTTCTCTCAAGGGCTAATTGTAACCCCTGATTTAGTAGAACATTCTATTCCTACTGTTGGGTCTGTTGTTGCTGTTGGGCTGTCGTCTGGTATTGCTGGGTCTCCAATAACCCTCTGATAATCTGTAATAGTGTCGGTGCGTCTAGTGCTACTGGTACTACCAACATCATTGGAGGTACGGGAACCTCTGGCCTTTGTGGCTCAACTGGCTCATGCTCGGTAACGTTCTTGATGTGAATCTGTCCAGGTAGAGGGGCTACCCCTTGCTGATCTCCAACTGGTCCCTGCTCTACTGGATTCTCTCCTATGCCGGCTCCTCCAATAGCCGAGAATGATGTGCCCCTAAAGGAAAGGATACAAGGTATTAAAAGATAGGACGGGAAGGAATCGAGAATGATAATCAAATTAGCAATCAAGGTGGGAGAAAGAGAAAATGAATCAGGAGATCAAGGGGAACATATTTTGATTGAGACTCCTATAATCGCAACACCCCATAAGTCTGAAAAACAGACCAGCATGGGCCATCAATAAAACCTTGTCATGCCCCAGTACCAGAATACTGAGATGGACTAGGCCAGCTACTCCATATGAGGTATATAAACATCATACGGCGATCGTGGCTGTCAAGAGACTAGGAGATGCATGCTACAATCAAGTCTCCCATGGTCTCACAGAGTATCTATGTCTCAATCAATCAAAACAAGAAGTAGTAAATAATGATCATATAAGACAAAACAGTAAGGCGTCCCCGACGCTTAATCAAAATGATTCATGAGCCTAGCTATACAAAATGATAAGCTAGTACCGAGAGTCAATAGTACATAACTATAGTCAGCTGCAGTCTGATTTAATTACAATTATGTGAGAAACTAAATGTCCAGAACTGCCGGCTAAACAGGTGCCGGTGGCTAAACGCTAAGTACAAAATATAAGTTATCAGAGCGGTGAAGAAGAAACCCATTCATGGTTCCTGGCGCCCCTGCTCCTAGTATGCACCATTGTTCGGGTAGAAAGCTGGATCCTCTGGTGCTGCTACGATATCTAGCCAAACAAAACCAGCAGGGTCAGGCCCCGAATAGCAAGTACCATAAGGAAACACAAAAGAGTAAGATAAAACCCAAACGTAATAAATTAAGACCTGATTCAAGAGTTATAGGCTTATACCATATCATCGAGATAATACGACACCCTTACAACCAAACAAGGACAAACGGTGCCAATATCGTGTCGAGATAAGATATATCCTATAACCATGGACAGGTGAAGGGCTTCTGATCGCAACTTCGGTCCATAGTCTATCGCAGCACAATAGCCCAATCCAACAACCAAACAAGGACATGGGTTGGGACCACGCACCATGATAGTCCATGTTCCTCAGTTGCTAACAGAAGAAAACATATCACAAACAAGTCGGCTTACAAGCGGCCAATCAATCCTACGGCTTTCTATGATTTGTCTGGATTATCCCAGTAATGCAATATATAGGAATCCTTAGATCGTATCGCATCCAAGCAAGGCTAGCCAATCCATTATTTATATATATATATATATATATATATATATATATATATATATATATATATATATATATATATATATATACGCAACACTTTGATTATGCACCGGTCCCCCGTAAGGCCACCGTGCTAAAACATATAACACATAACACGTAGGAGTCGGATATAGTCATCCACTATAGGCGGATGAAACTGTATCCGTGGCAGCCAACTCGACACGTCAGGACAGGATCTGGGGTGGCTGGTACCGTACGATCTCGAGATTCTGTTTTCTCCCAATGCTTCTACCGATTTAAGTTGCTTAGATAACCATATCTTGATATTGGAATTACATGTTGTGGTCACATGGTCATCCTCCTATATGTCGTACCATAGTACGTGTACCCTAAGTATGAATCCACATCGGCTTAAAGAGTCCCAAATCTAGATCCATGCTTAGTGTAATGCATCAAACAATAATCATTATACCACGGCACTATTACTGACCCATTACCATGACTGTGCTGGAAGGTACACATGTATTGACATATAACACGAATGATCACTTAGCACGCAGAGTCACACCACAGTGCACTCATTAAATAGCACCGCAGTGCATACTAATATTGTATCTCAATACACACTTAGAACATGTACCAGCATGTATACAGGTAATCAGGTCAGGAACACGGTCAAGTCAGGAAGTCACGTGGACCCCTTATGTCATAAAAGTCACATATAAATTCTGGTTAAAGTGAGACATGAAGATTCTTGAAGCCAAAACAAAGATCTACAACTTTCATGTTTTGAGGTTTGCCCGACTCTGGCTACAAAATAATTTAAACGGACAAAATAATGAAATAGTGAAATGGCTATTGCACCGGCACATGGGAATTCTGTGCCATATCGGTGCGTAAGAATCATCGCCCCAAACAGCCAAGTCGGTCGTACTAAGATTGTGTCAAAGCCCAAGGAACCAGCAGGAAGACACAAAATATACCATTAAACAAAAAGGGTCATGATAGGTCTAGAGGGGTGCAACCTAGACGGATTAGAAAACATTGAAGTGTACGACTAAGCATATGAGGTCATACGCCCACACCAGGGGGTTATGCGCACACATGGAGTCTATGAGCACACATGAAGGCTATGAGCACCCATGGAGACTATGAGCACCCATGAAGGCTATGAGCCCCCATGGAGACTATGAGCACCCATGAAGGCTATGAGTACCATGAAGACTATAAGCATCCATGAAGGCTATAAGTACCCATGAAGACTATGAGCACCCATGAAGACTATGAGCACGCATGAAGGCTATGAGTACACATGAAGACTATGCACACCCATGAAGGCTATGGGTACCCATGAAGACTATGAGTACCCATGAAGACTATGAGCACCCATGAAGGCTATGAGCACCCATGAAGACTATGAGTACCCATGAAGGCTATGAATACCCATGAAGACTATGAGTACCCAAGAAGGCTATGAGCCCATGGTCTATGCGCCCAAAGCTTATGCGCACATGCACAATAATGAAAGGCCTATGCGCCTACAGCAGTTTTGCACTCAAGAGTGTGCAAACACTGTTCTTCTTCCCCACTTGGCCGAGGATGAACTCCAAGGAACCCAAGAACTTCAAATGTCCATAACTTGGTCAAAATAACTCCAAAATAGGACTTTCAAAGGTCAAAATGGGGTAGAACGAAATTCTCTACCACATGAAACAATTAGTTTTCAAAAGTAAGAAAGTTTGATAGATCAAAACCACAAAAATTTATAGAACCCTAGTTTTAGAAACTTATATCTACACAAAACTAGCCATTAAAATCAAAAACTCCAAGAACTAAACTTGTAGAGAATGAATAGAAGAAAAATATAGACAAATAATATCAAAGGAAAAAAAAATCAAGAAATGAGAATGCAAGAATCTCTCCATTTGGTGCAAGATGTACTTGCCTAAATGTTGTTTGAGGAAAATAAATAAAAGAGTGAATGATGAGAGAGAGAGAGAGGAAGAGATTATATATAGGGGTTAGGTTGACTCAAAAAATCCTAATCTTAAGCATGCTCTAAACCATATGACTAATGACATGTTAAATGCTACATGATACAACTAATTAAATTAATTAAAAAATCCTAACAACAACATGGTCCAGAAATCTTATCATCGAAGCAGTGAGCCACGCCTACAACCAGACAAGGACAAGGGGTGGCACAATAATATACGACAAGATATTGTTCCATGCCCCAGTTATAAATACATGATACATACAATCAAGATACAGGTGCCAGATACCATATACAGAAAATCAAAAATTTACGTATTCCGAGAATGGAAGTGACAGTTAAATATGGTGGCATATGCACTGCCAGTAGAGGATGCCGAGCCTATCACATTCAGACAGGCTGTCAAAGATACTAGTAGCAAAAATTGGATGGTAGCTATACAGAAAGAGATTAAATCTCTCCACAAAAATCGTATATGGGATTTTGTTTCATTGCCCAAAGGCAAGCAAGCTATAGGCTGCAAGTGGGTGTACAAGAAGAATGAAGCTTCTCCAGAGTCAGATGGCACTTGGTTCAAGGCAATATTAGTGGCAAAGGGCTTCGTACAGAAGGAGGGAGTAGACTACAACGAGATATTTTCTCCGGTGGTCAAGCATACTTCTATTCACATATTGTTGAGCTTGGTAGCTCATCATGATCTCAAGTTAAAGAAACTCGATATGAAGACGACATTCTTGTATGACGATCTTGACGAAGAAATTTATATACATCAACCGGAGGGCTTCAAGGTGGTTGAAAAGGAAAATCATGTGTGTTTGTTGAAAAAATCGTTGTATGGGTTGAAGCAGTCGCCTCGACAGTGGTACAAACGGTTCGATACCTTCATGACACGGCATAATTTCGCCCGAAGCAAGTATAACTGTTATGTTTACTTTCATAAACTTTATGGTGGAGGTTATATTTATATGTTGCTTTATGTGGATGATATACGTATTGCCTCAAAAAGTATGGTAGAGATAGATAAACTGAAATCTCAACTTAGCTTGGAGTTTGTGTAACACCCTGTTTTCTGAAATTAGGGATTTTTGAAAATTTATTATTTTATTATCATATTAGTGGTATTTTAGTCATGGCATGATTTTCTGGTGAATTTAGTTAAGTTAAATCATTTCTAGAGTCATGCTAAGTCATGACTTATGACTTTGTGTTTTTGGTTAGTGTAACTTATTGTAAACCCTAGTTTCCTTAACCTAGACATTGCCATGACCATGTGAACTTGACCATAGGCTTAGAATATCATTTTAGTGATTTTTGGCCTAAGGGGTATTTTGGTAATTTTTTAGAAATTAAGGAGGATTAGTGAGATTTCACTATTCATGGACTTTTGTTTAGTGACTTGATAATCCCTAACTTAGATTACCCTAATCTATAGGTTAATCCCTAACCTAGAATGACTAAGGGTTAGATATTAACTTTAGGTCAAGTTTAGAAATATCTAAACTACCTTTATTAGATCTTTTGCTTAAATTGTGCAAAAGATCTATTTTTTGGCACAAAGTCCTTTTCTTAGCCACTAAGGGTTGAACCAACACCCCCCCCCCATGCTTGGCCGGCCAAGGGGTACCCCCTAGCTGGTGCACACTCTATATAACCCCTTGTGTTCATCCATGAATTAATTTACATGAAATTAATTCCTAGAAATCACATTTTCTTCAAACACCCATATCTTGATCATTCTTGATCCAAATTGACTCTAGTCTCTTGCATTGGGACCCTACAACACCAAGGGAGCTAAGGGAGGCTAGCAATCAAGAATTTGGAGGCTTTTGTCATCATCAAGTTGAAGAACAACACCCCCCTCTTCTTTGAATTTCCTTGAAATTCACCAATAGGTAAATTTCCACAAACCTAGTTAAATTCCTATTTTTTCTTTCATAGATGCATTCATATAGGGATAACAATATTGTGGGTAAAGTTTGGTAAGATTTTGATGTGTTTTGGTGTCGTGTTGGACACGTATCCTACTAGTCTAGAACCCTAATTTTACTCACTGTTTGAGCACTGTCATTGTGTATTTTGATCACTGTTTTTCCAAACTCTTTGAACAAAAACCTAGCCTAGCTAACCCTAACCCTAATCCTATGTCACTGGACACAATTTGACCTTGTGTCGTGTCCAAGAATGGACACACAAGCTTTCGGGACACAGGGCAGTACACAGGAATTGTGTCCTGCTACCACAGTGTCCCCACGCACTGTAGAAGCCACGTGGACACGCCAAAATTGGCACAGAGCACGGGGCAATGACTGACAGGTCATCCCCAAGGTTTGGGATAACCTCGTGTCGTGTCGGACACGGAATCGACCCCGCAAGGGTCGTTCTAAACACTGTGTACACACGCACAGACACTATACTTTGAACGTGTCGTGTCCACTGTACACGACACGTAGACACTTGGTACTGACATGGACACGAAGCCTGTATGTAGGCGAACACATTGGACACAACCACGTAGTGTCACGTGTCCCATGTCGCGAGCACGAGACACGCGAAAACGCGACGACACAGTCTGAAACACGTAAATTGGGGTTTCTGATACGCGTGTCGTGTCCCCTCTACACGACACGTGGACACGTATCAGGCCCATGGACACGAAGCCCAACCCTAGGCGCACCTTCGGGCACGAGCACGAGGCCTGTGTCGCTTTGTGTCGTGTCCTAGACTACTTTGAGTTTTACACTGTAACAGTGTACACTCACTTACCCGGGTAACTTCAAATCATTGTGGACACGTCGTGTCGTGTCGTGACACAGTGTCAGGCTGCTAGGGACCTAGCCTAACCTAGGGGCTATCATTACCAACCAAGTTTGGGTCATCTTAGGTCGATTTGATTGATGTTTGAGCTAACCCAAGTTGGATTTTCACAGTGCATTTCCTGTTTCCTGAGAATTCACAGTTTTTGCAAAATCGAATTTTGATTCGATTTTGCTAATGATTTATGTATTATATTAATGTATTTTAATGTGTATATATGTAGTATATGTGTATGTGAGAGTGTGGGTCGATTTTGGGGTAATTTGGTATTGTGTGGGTTAAGTTATACATATATATACCTATGTATGTATATATGTATGATGTGTGTGTGTGTGTGTGGATGGGTTTGAGTTCAGGAAAACCTGAACACACACCCCCCCTGTTTCACTCAGTCTCTCAGTCTCTCTCTCTCATTCAGTCTCTCTCTCTCTCACTAAGTCTCTCTCTCTATGTCTTATATATATATATATAGTATATATATAGGTATTATATATATAGATATATATGTATATATATATATTGATATATATATGTATTAGTATTAGATACATATATGTATATATATGTGTGGTTGTATATTATATGATATTCCTATATTGGGTATTGGGTTAGATAGATTCATACATCTATATATGTATCATATATATATATGTATATGTTCCCAACTATAGGTTATATAGAAAACCTAGACTATTGGCCTATGGCCTAGGATTACTAGCCTATGGCTTGGGGCTAGCCCTAATGACCCAAAATCCTTTGTGTTGACCCTTGTTGACTAAGGGTTGACCAAAGTCAACTGTAGGTCAAAGTTGACCTAGATCACCTAGAAATGAATAGGAGTGACCTAAAACCACTAGTTTGACTAGTATTGACTTAACTTTGACTAGTTTGACTTTAGAGTTGACCAAGAGTTGACTTTTGACCAGATTGACTTAGAATCATGTAGTTTGCATAGTAGACTTCATTTTTACTATTTAGAACACATTGTGACTTGTGTTGCTCTGATCAGGAGCCAGACACCTCTCCTCAGACTGCATATTCTCTACAGACATTCATACAGCAGGCGAGTACATTCTCTGACCGTTTCATACTTGTTCAGGCTTTACTTCTCGCTCTAGATTACTTTACTTGTTGCTGTCACATTTGTAACACGGATTGGTACTATATGGATCTTTACATGAGATGTTATCCCTCTCGGGAGCATCGGGTACTTCATGTTATGTGTGTTTCACTATCATCATGTACTCCTATGCTTCCATCATTCATGTGCACTCATGTGATCATGTACTCTCATGTTTACTGAGCCCTCATGTATACTATCATGTGCACCCTTTCATGGGCCCCATGTGATATCATGTATAAATAACGTAACCTGTATAGATCCTTGTGTATTGGTTGGGGAAACGGGGGAGTAGAAGTGGACATGTGAATAATTCCAAAGTAGTGTAATCATGTGCAAACTCAGTAGTGTAATCATGTATAAATTCTAGCCATTCACATGCCTATCTTGTGCTCTACATCACTAGTC
Source organism: Iris pallida (assembly GCA_029216955.1). Taxonomy (NCBI): domain Eukaryota; kingdom Viridiplantae; phylum Streptophyta; class Magnoliopsida; order Asparagales; family Iridaceae; genus Iris; species Iris pallida. The sequence continues at coordinate 6,164,748 of JANAVB010031218.1, forward strand.
ACTTATAGTTCTCTATATACAGTAGATATTTCATTACAGCTATCTCTTTTACAGCGTATATTTCCTTTCAGCAGTTCATGTATCTTACTCTATTGCCTGTATCGTATTTCCTAACCTGATATGCACTGTGTGAGATGTATTGTGCTCGTTCCCGTCCTGATTGGACCTGTTGAAAATATTACAGAGGATGAGGACGAGGCATGGGTGACTACCTATTATGGAGCAGGACTAGATGACACTTGTACCGAGGACCCTCAGCAGGTTTCACCTACAGCTGATGAGGATGTTCCAGTAGTCTAGACCAGTTTAGTCTAGATAGTCTTTTCTATATCATTTTGTCTCACATTTGAGTTGTATTTTGAGATGTGGAGATGTATAGACTCTTAGACTTATTGTATTATGAGTTGACATTCTGGATGTTTGTATCTTAGACACTTAGTCTTATTTCATCTATGCTATGGTTTCTCTGAGTTGCTATCTATCTATCTGTTCTTCATTTTTCTACCTTAGATGTGATTGAGACTTATGTTATGTTGTTACCTCCATTCGGAGAGTATGAACTGTACAGGTACCTTTATACTGTTAGATGATTTACCTAGGACAGCGTTCTACCGCCGACACTGCGGCGTAGGCTGGACGTACCCACTTCTCGTGCCCTTACTCTAGGGTGCGGGTCGTGACAGTTTGAGATGAAAGGCTTGGGTGGAGCCAAGAAGATTTTAGAGATGGAGCTTAAAAAGGAGAGGGAGAAACAAAAATTGTCTTTGTCTCAGAAGTCGTACATTAAGAAGATCATTGTTCATTTTGGTATGGAAGATGCAAAGTCTGTTTCTACTCACTTGGCTAGCCACTTTAGGCTCGCAGCCAAGTTATCCCCTACTACAGATGAAGAGAAGGAGCACATGGCTCGAGTTTCTTATGCGAGTGCAGTTGGCAGCTTAATGTATGCTATGGTGTGCACTCGACCAGACATTGCACAAGCCATAAGTGTGGTTAGCCGCTTTATGGCTAATCCGAGGAAGAAGCATTGGGAGGCTGTGAAGTGAATATTCAGGTACTTGAAGGGCACCATTGATGTAGGATTATACTTTGGTGCAGACTATAGTCAGGTCAGTGGATATGTAAATTCGGACTATGCTGTGATCTAGATAGTTACAGGTTAACTACTGAATACATGTTTGTTTTACATGGTGCACCAGTCAGTTGGAGGTCTATGTTGCAAGCTACGGTTGCCCTATCGACTACGGAAGCATAGTTTATGGCTGAGACAAAGGCTGTGAAAGAAGGCATATAGCTTCGTGGCTTGATTAATGACTTGGGGGTAAAGCAGGATGTAGTTGATGTGCATTGTGATAGCATGAGTGATATCCACTTGGAAAAGAATCAAGATCATCATGCGAGGACCAAGCATATTGATGTTCGCTACCACTTCATACGGGATATTGTATAAGACGGTGACATTACATTTGGAAAGGTGCATACCAAGGACAACCTCGCTGATATGTTGACTAAGGTTATTCCTGGAGGTAAGTTCCAACATTGTTTGGACTTGCTCCAAGTCCTACCTATTGCTTGAGAGCCCTTAGGGGTGGAATTGACGAGTGGTTGATTTGGTGAAGCTGTGAGTTGGAGAAGTGTCAGCTCGATTTTATGGCAAATCTTGCCGATGTGGAGATATGAAGGAAAATGTCCAAAAATAGGCCCACAATATTTTTTGACTTTGACCATATATTTATTAATTTTCATATATGGTAAGTCTACATAAGATTAGATTTTGAGCCTAAATAAGATTGGATTTTAAGCCTACATTGTCACGACCCGCACCCGTTTCTCGGGATACAAGTACGTAGCCAAGTCCAGTCTACGCTGCAGCATCGGCAGTAGTATGCTGTCTAGACCTCAAAGTCAATCTCAAATACAAACAGACAATATAACTTCATCTATTTGCTCATTCATAATAACTAATTTATTTATAAATCTAATAATACATCAAAATGATATTTGGGAACAAACCCGCTAAATAATTAAATACAAGATGTATCTAATCTATCTATAATCTAAGGTCACCTCCAAGATGTCTCTAACTCTACCTGTATGATCAATAGCGTATAAGATAGCAAGTCACCTGCAATGATCCAGTCAGGAAAGGAGCAAAGTACAACCCTATTGCAATATTGTAACTTAATAAAAAAATAAGCTAGACAAGTAGAGATGTAGTAGAGAATAAAGGAAACATGTATATGAACTGGAAACAAAAAACATGTACAAGAACTACTGACAAGAACATGTATGGACAAGATAACTAGCAATGAACATGTACAAATAAAATAGACAGTACGTTTGAAATACCTTTCGACATGTGAATGACTGGACTAAAATGACACATCATATAGATGGCTATCCACAATAAAATGGTACGGCTAACCCATACGTGAGGTGTATGATTTCACTATCCACAATAACAATAATTGGATTTGTCTACATACCTACCAAGTATTTCCCTTCCTGACTCACTAAACAACGATAAGGGTCAATGATACAACAAGCCTATCGTGTCACCATCGTGTCTCAACTGGATATCAAATAAAAACACAATAAAGAAAGCATTATAATGTACTAAAAACATAATGCAATACTGTACTTGCCTGAACACCTGAACAAACCATTTTCATAAGTCGAGGATGAGAGAACCCTGACCTAGAAGCTATCAACCCATATCACACCATAGTACCACGAACCGTGCACGAAAACCACAAATCAATTCTAAGATTCTAATTCTAAAATCATAGAATAAATGGCTAATGGGTTAACCTATCTAATATTATTTAATTCTGAAATAAATTACTTAAAAATCTAATTTAACCAAATAATAATCTGAAATATAATTTAAATAAGAAATTTTGGCAATAGAAAGTCACGTTTCCAATTTTGGAATCCATGGTACGCAAATCGAGGTCTACCATTGACTAACTAGTCAAACGTTACAAACTCAAAAATTTGAGGGTGCATCTTGGTAGATTTTAGCGTCACGAGTGCACTAGAATCGATTATGTCGCAAAATCATGATTTGATCAAAAACTTATCGCCGTTATGGCTAACCATGACCAAATAAGTGAATTATCGGTCAAATATGAGTTCAACGAATTAAATAAAATATTAAACGAATTTCTAAATTTCAGAAAAAATTATGTGTTGTAGATCTTCGTGTCATCTTTCCAAAACTTCAAACGGATTGCAAAACGGAGTTCGAAATCTCCCGAAATCTCGAAAACAGTATGATGCGTTAATTTTTGGACAACCGACACTCAAATAAATCTCGAGAAATTCAAATAATAATTATAGAAAATAAAACATATTTTGGAAAGTTAACCTTAATACGGTTTGAATAAAAAACACACGTGAAAAGGATGTTGGAGTTGATCGCAATCGCTCCGCGAAGTTGAGGAATCACCAAGATCAATCCACAAAGGAGGAAGATGAAATTAATTAGGGTTTGTGAATATACATGGATATATATATAGGAGAGAGAGGCGATTACTGTTAGGTGCCGACAGATGGGCCCGTCAGGGTGGGTGAGTGGGTAATTGTTTTATTAAATTATAGAAATTCAATAAAGATTTATTTTAACTCCAAATAAATTCAGAAAAATCCCAGAAAATTCTAGAAAATATTTCTAAATGTCTAGAACATAAATAAAAATACTTGTCTCAAAATATCATCGTATGACCCCATAGTAAATTCTAAAAGTCTATGTAAAAATAAATTATATAAGTTTTAATTATCTAAAAATCTCCAAAAATTCCAAAATAAATCCGAAAAAATTATAGAATATTCTAAAAATATATTTTTAGACATCTAGAGCCCAAATAAAAATATTTGGTCTTAAAATTCTTCCGAATGACTTTACAGTAAATCCTGAAGTCCTTAAAAATAATAAACAGTTAAATATAAATACCTAAAAATATCCAAAATTTTTTGAAAAATATAAAATAGATAAATAATATATCTAGACTACCTAGAGACCATAGTGACCATAAGTACTAATTTTACCATACTTCACCTATAGGCTTAGGTATAACCTTCTTGTGATTCCAAAACAAATCCTAAATAAAATAAAATAAAATTCTTCGAAGCAGATGCTACGTACTATTCTCCTTAAAATATTTTTGTCCTCAAAAATCAAACATAGCATAATATATAAATGTACAACCTCTATAGGCATTCTAAAAATAATTCCTAGACTAGATCATGGAGAGATAAAAATTCAAGGATAACTAAATCAAGCATACTATCAAGTAACTAGGCATGCAACCTATTTAATAACTATAACTATAGAAGGCTTTAAGGAAACCTAATTAGTTTACCTATAACTGCATAAAAAGAAAGTCATTAGACGATTGAAGGATTCAAGAAGGATGCAAGTCAAGGGATAGATTGAAGTTAAAGATAGAGATCAATAACGTATGAAAGCATGTGGAGGAGATCCTTAAGAGTCTAATCTTATATGTGGATGATATGAACCTCTCTTAGTATTATTATAATATCTAACGTCACCCCTATTCGTAGGCCCGCAGTAGTATGATTAACTTAAGTACTACCACGAGTTTGTAATCTTTTACAAAATTGGACCTGCATGGGCCACCAAAATAACTTGTCATGATTCGCACCCGCTTCTCGGGATACGAGTACGTAACCAAGTCCAGCCTACGATGCAATATCGACGGTAATACGTTGTCTAGACCTCATGTCAATCTCAAATACAAACAAACAATCTAACTTCATCTATTTGCTCATTCATAATAACTAATTTATTTAAATACAATAATGCATCAAAATGATATTCGGGAACAAACCGTTAAATAATTAAATGCAAGATGTATCTTATCTATCTAGGTTCTAAGGTCACCTCCAAGATGTCTCTAACTCCACCCGTATGGTCCATAGCGCATAAGATAGCAAGTCACCTGCAATGATCCATTCAGAAAAGGAGCAAAGTACAACCCTATTGTAATATTGTAACTTAATACAAAATAAGCTAGACAAGTAGAGATGATGTAGAGAATAAAGGAAACATGTATATGGACTGGAAATAATAAACATGTACAAGAACTACTGGCAAGAATATGTATAAACAAGACAACTAGTAATGAACATGTACAAATAAAAGGAACAGTGCATTTGAAATATCTTTTGACATGTGAACGACTGGACTAATACGGCACATCATATAGATGGTCATCCATAATAAAATGGTACGGCTAACCTATACGTAAGGTGTATAACTTAGCTATCCACAATAACGATAATTGTGTTTATCTACATACCTACCAAGTATTTTTCCCCCTGACTCACTAAACAACAATAATAGTCAATGATACAACAAGTCTATCGTGTTACCATTGTGTCCGAACTGGATATCAAATGAAAACACAATAAAGAAAGGATTATAATATACTAAAAATATAATGCAATACTGTACTTGCCTGAACTTATGAACAAACCATTTTCATAAGTCAAGGATGAAGAACTTCGACCTAGAAGCTATCAACCCATATCACACCATCATACCGCGAACCGTGCACGGAAATCACAAATCAATTCTAAGATTATAATTCTAAAATCATGGAATAAATGGCTAATGGATTAACCTATCTAATATTATTTAATTCTGAAATAAATTACTTAAAAATATAATTTAACCTAATAATAAACTAAAATATAATTTAAATAAGAAATTTTAGCTCTAGAAAGTCATGATTCCAATATTGGAATCCATGGCACGCAAATCATGGTGTACCATTGACTAACTAGTCAAATGTTATGAACTCGATGATTTGAGGGTGCATCAAGGTAGATTTCAGTGCCACGAGTGCACTGGAATCGACCATGTCTCAAAATCACGATTTGGCTAAAATTTATTGCCGTTATGGCTAACCATGACCAAATCGATGAATTATCGGTCAAATATAGTTCAACGAATTAAATAAAATATTAAAAGAATTTTTAAATTTATTGAAAAATTATATGTTGTAGATCTTCATGTTAGCTTTCCAAAAACTTTGAATGGATCGTAAAACAGAGTTCGGGATCTCACATAATCTCGAAAACAGTACGACACATCAATTTTTGGACAAGCGACACTCAAATAAATCTCTAAAAATTCATGTAAATATTACAAAAAATAAAATATATTTTTGGAAAACTAACCTCGATATGGTTCTAATAAAAAAAAGGCACATGAAAAGGACGTCGGAGTTGATCGCAATCGCTCCGCGAAGTTGAGAAATCACCAAGATTAATCCACAAAGGAGGAGGCTAAAATTAATTAGGGTTTGTGAATATACATGTATATATATAGGAGAGAGAGGTGGTTATTGTTGGGCACCGATAGGTGGGCCCGTCCAGGTGGGTGAGTGGGCAATTGTTTTATTAAATTATATAAATTCAATAAAAATTTATTTTAACTCCAAATAAATTTCAGAAAATCCAGGAAAATCCCAAAAAATTCTAGAAAAAATTTCTAAGTGTCTAGAACCTAAATAAAAAAATCTTGTCTCAAAATATCGTGTGACCCCACACTAAATCCCAAAAGTCTATGTAAAAAGAAATTCTATGGGTTTTAATTATCTAAAAATCTCCAAAAATTCCAAAATAATCCAAATAATCCAGAATAAATCCAAAAAAATTCCTAGAATATTCTAGAAAAGCTTTTTAGGCATCTAGAGCCCAAATAAAAAATTTTGGTCTTAAAATACACCCGAATGACTTTACACTAAATCCTGAAAGTCCTTAAAAATCATAAACCCTTAAATATTAAATACCTAAAAATATCCAAAAAATTTTGAAAACTATAAAATAGATAAATAATATATATAGGACTACCTGGAGACTATAGTGACCATAAATAACCTAATTTTACCATACTTCACCTATAGGCTTAGGTACGACCTTCTTGTAATTCCAAAACAAACCCTAGATAAAATAAAATAAAATTATAGGAAGCATGTGCTACATACATAAGATTGGATTTCTATATATATGAACACATGACATGCTATATAAAGGGGGTCTAAAGGTTCTCCTTGGAATATCTTATTGTGCTAAAGAAAAAAAAAGTTGTTGAATAAGTTCAACACAAGAGACTAAAGTTGTTGAATAAGTTCAATACAAAAGTTTGAGATTTCTTCTTCTTTATATTTGTTATAAAGAGTATTTGAGAGCAAGGAGAGAAGTGTTGAAAGTGTTATTTTAATTCATTTTCTACTTTATAGTGGAACTGAATCACCGTCGTCCGTGGAAGTAGGCATCTTGGTCGAACCACATAAATCATTGTCTTTATAATTGTAAATTTTTCCTGAAGTATTCTCTGATTTCTTGGGTTTATTTCCTCTGTGTCCCAACAGAAATCCACCCCCACCCCCCGATGCACGCGCCCTCCCAGGCCCCTAAGTCCTCAGCTCTCCGCCAATAGAGCCTTTGCGATCCACCCCAACTCCTCCCAAGTCAATTGAGCTGGCAATTCTCCATGCCCATATTTTGAGTTTTCACTAGGAAGACCTCAAATAGATCATGAGTCAGAGAGGAACCCAAAATTTGAGCTCCACTATATCGTCAGCACCGGAGACTTCGTTGCAAGCACCTATCGCACTCACCGTCAGTTCCAGGGACAAACACACCTAAACATGGTATTCATTTTTTTTGGAATTCTTCTTCTTATTTTCTTTTTAGGTTTAAATTCATATTATTTTTCATTGCTACATCTTCTTTTAGAATTTTAAGTTGCTTAGTTTGTGATTTTTTTTCACAATTGGAAATTTCATATTATCTACTTTATTTGTTCATACTTGAAGTTCATACTTGTATATTTTTAGGGGTTTTTAAGTCAAAAATTGTATATTCCATAAGAAGCACGACTGCAGCTTGCATGGATATTCTGAAGCGCAATACCTTTCCTCCTCAGTCGACACTCTAGATTATACTAGGACATAACAAAACTAGTAACTTAGTCCCTAACTTTTACAATTCTGCATACATGGTGATCCAAATTGGAGATTTTTCAAAACGTATAAGGAGACTATTGGCAAATCATTCACATTTTATGATAATAAAATTAGGCCATTTCCAAATCATTGGTAATATTCACGTTTGTTAAAACTTATTAGTCTTATTTTCCTTACCCACAACATTTATAACTTTCAGCTTGTTTTAATTCTTTTTGATATCTTTTTTCTGGAGTCAAGGACAAGGAACAACCAAATTAGCTCCGACTAGGACAACTCAACTCCCTGACCGATCATGGTTCCAAGTTACTATGGTACCGGTTTTGTAGTGTCCGTGTTTTTAAATTTGGTTGTCTTCTTCATCAACAACTTAGCATCAAATTGTAAGCCCTCTGAATTTTAGGAATTATTTTAAATTTTATTAAAGTAATTATTTTCAATAGATATCTTAATTATAATTATTTTATTATTAAATATACCTCTTCGTGACTTTGATTTTGAGCGCAAGAGATGTCAATATCTCGAAACGCCCTTCATGAGTTTTGATCTAGACAAGTTTATCTTCATGTTGATATATCATGTCCCACTCAAACTTGTTCTCTTGTGCTCTATTTGCATCGCAGAACTTTCGAGTCAATTTAGGCCATTTTATCATTTTATTAAATTTCTACTTTTATTTTTGATCATTATCGACACGTTACCGTGACTTTCAAATTAGGAGCACAAGACTAGCTATTTTCTCCAAACCAACTTGTCATACATGATCTACTCGAGACACTCTTCTCCCATGACCTTCGTGTCCCACTCAGACACACCATTTTATGCTTCATTTGCTTCGCACAACTTTTCGGACATTTGACCCAATCTCGATTTACCCCACTGAGTCACATTTACTTCCAACTTAATTTTCGGGCCCGACATCGGTCCAATCTACTTGACCCATTATATGGTTCTGGCCTATTTTGAGCCTACTATGCACATGCCACTTGCGTACCACCAAGTTGATCTTTCTTGTGTTCCTATTTCATCCGTGATTTTTAAATGATTTAAATTTGTTATTTTAATCAAACTCTAGCCTAAGATTGTCTAAACTTGACCCAACACCCAACCCAATTTGGTGTGACCCTCTCATGACTGCCCATACACCAACTGACATATTTCTCCTTCTTCCCTACTCACAAATATCCCTATTTTATATAAATATCTCTTTCTCTCTCTCCATTATATATATATATATATATATATATATATATATATATATATATATATATATATATATATATATATATATTCTTATACTCACCCTCCACCATATCACCTCCATCACCATCACCAGCACACAACACCCCCCTCTCCCCATAGCCGAAACCGCTCTCTCCCTCAACTTTCTCTCTCTTTCTCTTTCTCTTTCACAAATACCTCTCTCTCTCACTCTTTCTAATATTATGTATAGTATATATATACATATATCACACTCTCTCACTCTCTCCATACTCAAACATACACTACCCCCATACCACCCCTCTCCCCCACCTACACTACCAAAATATGTGGCTTTAGCGACGGCCAGATCCGTCGTCCATCCGTCGCTAATCCGTATTAGCGACGGCTCACTGACGGACATTGGTCAAAAAAAATCCGTCGGCAATCAGCTCGTCGCTAATACAGATCCGTTGCTAAGTAGTCGTCAAGCGACAGAATAGCAACGGCTTTTCGTCGTCACTATTCGTTGCATTAGCGACGACTTGCCGACGGTCTATCGTCGCATCCAAGTATTAAGTATTGAATTGTATAGACGCTTAGCGACGGATAGTCCATTGGTAAACCGTTGTAACAGTGTATCAGAGGGTATCATTCTGTCACTAATCCGTCGAACGCCGTCGCTAACAAAGGACGGATTAGCGACGGATCCTTGACGGATAATCCGTCGCCATTGTTCTGGAAATGCTTGACATTTCCAGAATCCTGGCGACGGATTTGTCGTCGCGACTTCGTCGCGCATCCGTAGACATGGCGACAGATTAGTGGCGGATAATCCATCGCCATGGTTCTGAAAATGTCAAGCATTTCCAGAACCATGGCGACGGATATTCCGACACGAATCCGTCGAACATGGTATTTCCAGAACCATGGCGACGGATATTTCGACGCGAATCCGTCGACCATGGCGACGGATCCCTAACGGAATTTCCGTCGCTAACATTCTGTACATCTTTATACCACCAGAACCTTGCCGACGGATATTTCGTCGGCAAGTCGTCGCCATGCAAGATTTTCCGTCGGCTGGCCGTCGACGATCCGTCGCTAACTGAAAATATTTCCAATTCTCCAGGTAGCGACGGATATTCCGTCGACATATAGTCGGAAACTGATGTTATCCGTCGCTAACCTGTCACTAGTCCGTCGCTAACTGAGATATTTTTAAAAAAATAGCAGAGCTTTCTCTGTTCACACAACATTCGAACATCGGACCAATATATAATCACAATATACAATCACTGAGACCAATATACAATCCATTATAAATCACATACGAATATAATGCACACCAATTATCCAAGAATCACATAGACCAATATATAATCACAAATATGCATAACCCAAACCAATATAAAATAGACACCAATTATCCTGAAATCATAAACTAATATACGTTGTTATAATCCAAAATTTCCATAAATATTCTAAATTTAAAAACTATTCTTATACAATACTTTAAGGAGCAGGAGGAGTTCGATTGTCCGGTGGTGGTAATCCCTCCTACGACCGACGATAATACTGCTCCACTAGGTACGACGGCAATCCGTCGAAAACACTGTCCGGAAGTCGACGTAGCTGCTCTGGCGACATGAGATCAAGGAGTGCCATCACAGTCGGAGGCGGTACCAGAGGGGCAGCAGGGTTCAAAGAAAGATGACCGACGGAAGAAGGACCGGCACCAGCAGTCGACGGACCGGCACCAGTAGCAGATGGACCCGCACCAGCAGCAGACGGACAGGAAGCAGCAGACGGAGGCGAAAAATATGTGGCTATTTGCTCCCGTAAGGACGACACCGTCTCGTGCAGCTGCACAAGCTGCGTCCTCACATCATCGTCTGCCGGGGCCGCGGGAGGAAGCGGTGTCGGTGGAAATCTTTGCATCGCCATGTACAACTCCTTAGGGAGCCGACGCCGTACAGGCGCCCTTTTTTAAAGCCGCCGACGGTATCTACGAACAAGTAGTTGCGAGCGGCCATAGAAGAGGGCATCCGGGCGGGCGTCGTTTTACTGACATCCTCGGTAGCAGTTGACTGAGCCCGATTAAGGGCCTCAAGATACGCAGCCTATCAAATGAGTATGTTTATACTATAAGATTTACCTAAGTTGTAATCTAAATCCTATGTTTCACTAAGTTGTAGTGTGAATCGTAAGTTTATCCAAGTATAGTCCGAATACTTTTAATTCTAACGTAAATATCATAAAAATAAGTACTAACATCGGTCTCCTTGGCCCTATCGTCGACGAAGGTCCCGTCCTTCCGCCTCTTGTGCGTATGCTGGAACACATCGTGCATGGTGACTGATTCTGGTGCCCTTCCTCCTTCACCGCCCGTTGGGTCTGTATACGAAATTTCTGTAGAATTTAATTAACTCCGTATATTAATAATACCGAATTTGATAGTGAAATAAAATTGCGGTATCTCACCAGATCTGCAAGCGCCGCTGCGTGGGACCTTGATCCCCCCGTATGAAGCCCTGCGGCCTGTCGGTTCGCCTTTGCCTTCTCTGATTTCTCCTTGTAGGCAGGAGTATCCATCATATCTAAGAGCTCCTCATAATACTCCTGCCGGATCCAATTCGGCCTCGTCTGCCCCATTTTCAGGTCATGAATCATATCCCGTATCTTTTTCGAGGCAGCGCTTCTGTAGGTCCTGCGGATCGCGTCCTCGCGATGGAGGGGGGGCCACCAGAACATCGTCTAACATACAAATTCAATTATCATGTAATTTAAAAAATTGTTGATTAAAGAGTAACTAATAATTAACCAGAAGATATAGATATATACCCTCAACTCGTCGAGCCAGACGTACTTCAAGTTTGGGAGCACCGACAAAAAGTTGAGGTAGGGACCATGGAAGTTAGCCCTGATAATTTCTCCAAGAGCCCTGGCAATATTAAATGGAAAAAACCTACAAAGAAGCAACGACTGGATTATTAACTTGAATAAATGAAAGAAATTTAATAAATTATCTTAAATTTACTTACGAGGTCCCTACGGGCCATATCTCTCGTCGGAACTCGCCTCTCGGCCTCTCTGGTGCTATCGGAGGATCTGCGGGTCCGTGCATGTACTCTCCAGTAACCGGATGGAACCGAGTATGGGGGTACTCCGGGGCCCACTGTACAGTAAGTGGTGGATCCACTGGTGGGTCCGATAGCGAAACGGATCCGCTAGCAGATCCGGACTCATGCCTCGATGAAGTTGTCGATCGACGGCGGGATGCGTCTGTGCCCGGGGTACTCTTCGGGTCGGGTTCGCCAGATGGGTTACATCCCGGTAAGATTAAATACGACTACGACCACCAGCACCACCACGACCACGACCACGACCACGACCACCACCACCACTACCACTAGCACGACCACGGCCAGCCATCATGACCTGTAAATAGAACACATAAACATAATTAACAATATATAAGTATAAATGAATATCAAATTCTAAACTAAAATATACATACCACCAGCAGGGAGACGAGTGCCGCCGCAACGAAAAAGACTAGGAGTGCCATCTGCAAAAAGAAAATCATACAATAAGTAAATGATCGAACGAAAAAAAAATATGAATTCACGCAATTGCTTTTATGAGGTCAAACTTAATTCACGTAATTGGAAGTGTTTTTAATATACAACAATATTTAACCTAATCATCGTCATCGTCATCGTCTTCGTTCTCATCCTCGGTCTCGTCTTCGTCATCATTATCATCCTCATCCTTATCCTCATCCTCATCCTTATCCTCATCGTCGATTTCATCTGTATCCTCATCTCCATCAAATTCTTCTTCTTCTTCATCTTCTTCTTCTTCGTCTTCTTCTTCTTCTTCTTCTTCTTCTTCTTCTTCTTCTTCTTCTGCCTCAATATTTGGGACAAGATGCCTCTTTCTCCCCTGGTTGACAGCTAAGTCTTATGTATCAAACTCTTCCTCCCCTCTATTTTTCTCAACAATATCTTCAACATCTATTGTATCCGACTGTTGTCCCAAGTATTGGGACTTTTCGATCTGGTTCTCTTGGTATGCTGGGTCTCCAACGTTGAATATATTTCTAGATTTAATCTTGCATACTGCCCACCAGTCAAATCGATTTCCATCGAGCTTATTCCCGGAGCCGAGCCTATTTCATCTCGAGTATATCGTCTGGCACCCAAGGAGTTGGTAGAGATGAAGATGCAGGTTGATGACTTATTATAGAAAGGCTTTATTCGTGCCAGTGCATCACCGTAGGGAGCACCCATTTTTTTTGTACCTAAGAAAGATAGGACAGTACGCATGTACATCGACCACAGAGCATTGAATGCAGTGACGGTGAAGAACAAGTATCCCTTGCCGCGTATAGACGATATATTTGATCAATTAAGTGGAGAAAAAGTATTCTCCAAGATTGACTTACGATCGGGCTATCACCAATTGAAGGTTCGGAAGGAAGACATTACAAAGACAGCTTTTCGATCAAGATATGGACACTACGAGTTCTTGGTCATGCATTTTGGTTTGACCAATGCTCCCGCAGTCTTCATGAATTTAATGAACAAGATCTTTCACCAGTACTTGGACAAATTTGTAGTAGTCTTTATAGATGATATCTTGATTTACTCCAAGAGTCAAGAGGAGCATGAGCAGCACCTACGGATAGTTTTGGGAACATTACGGAAAGAGCGACTTTTTGTAAAGCTTAGCAAGCGTGATTTCTTTCTCAAGGTGGTATCATTTCTTGGTCATATTGTTACGGGTGATGGTATATCAGTGGACCCTGAGAAAATCACAGTAGTCGAATCATGGCAAGCTCCCACATCAGCTTCTGAGGTGAGAAGTTTCCTCGAACTTGCGGGTTACTACCGACGGTTCGTGGAAGATTTCTCTCGAATAGCGGGGCCTATGACTCGATTAACTTGCAAGGATCAGGAGTTTGTATGGATAGACGAGTGTCAAGTCGCATTTGATGAGTTGAATAAGCGATTGACCACAGCACCGATCTTGACACTACCATCGGGCCCGGGAGGATTTGTGATCTATAGCGACGCATCCGGGAAAGGATTAGGATGCGTATTGATGCAGCACGGTCGTCTAGTAGCATATGCATCACAACAGTTGAGAGTGCACGAGAAGAATTATTTGACCCACGATCTAGAGCTCGCAGCGGTTATCTTTGCTTTGAAGCTGTGGAGGCACTACTTGTACGACGAGAAGGTCGATATCTACACTGATCATAAGAGCCTCAAGTATGTGTTCACACAAAAAGAGTTGAATATGTGACAGCGACGTTGGTTGGAGTTGATGAAGGATTACGAGATCGAGCTTCATTATCATCCGGGCAAGGCTAATGTCGTGGCAGACACATTAAGCCGCAAGCCCACGGCATACTTTTTGACTACGCAGAAGGAGTTGATTAGAGACTTGGAGCAGCTTGGCATTGAGGTAGTATTGCCTGGAGCAGATGGAGTATTAGCCAACCTCCAAGTGTAATCATCATTGGTAGAGCGCATCAAGGCAGCATTGCCCAATGATGCTAGATTTCGGCGGCTCAGGGAGAGGACTGAAGCAGAAGAGCAGACAGGATTGAGGATCCATCCCGATGGGACATTGCGATGTGGTGATCGCATTTATGTTCCTAATGGAGAGCTACGACAGGAGCTTATGGCAGAGGCTCACAGTTCGACATACTCCATTCATTCCGAAGGAACCAAGATGTACCGCAACTTATGACAGTATTATTGGTGGCACAAAATAAAGCGGGAAATAGCTCATTTCGTTGCCAAGTGTTTGGTATGTCAACAAATGAAGGCGGAGCACCAGAGGACGGCCAGATTATTGCATCCGCTACCCATTCCTGAGTGGAAGTGGAAGCACATCACTATGAATTTTGTCATGGGTTTTCCTCAGAGTCCTAGGGGACGTGACGCAGTATGGGTGATTGTTGATAGACTTACAAATTAGCCTATTTCTTACCTTTTAGAGTGGGCCAGTCGACGGAGGTATTGGCAGAGATGTATATGGAGCAGATTGTGAGATTATACGGTGTGCCTGTTAGCATTATGTCAGACCGCGACTCGAGATTTACCTCGCATTTTGGAGGAGCATGCAAGAGAGTTTGGGCACCCGATTGAAGTTTAGCATGACATACCATCCTCAGACAGACGGCCAGTCGGAGCGTACTATTCAGACACTAGAGGGTATGTTGAGAGCGTGTATGCTTGACTTTGGTGGTTCATGGGAGGACCATCTTCATCTTGTTGAGTTTTTCTACAATAATATCTATCCAGCGAGCATTCATATGGCTCCGTTTGAAGCATTGTATGGTAGGAAGTGTCGGTCTCCTATTTGTTGGAGCGACATAGGATAGCGACAGCTATTGGGTCTCGAGTTAGTCTTGAGCACAGTGGAGACAGTGAAGAAAATTCAGGGCCACCTGCAAGCAGCGCAGGATCGTCAGAAGCAGTGGGCAGATAATCGTCGTCGACCCTTGGAGTTCAAAGAGGGTGACCATGTGTTCTTGAAGATGTCCCCCACTAGAGGCACGATTCGATTCGGAGGACGTGGCAAGTTAAGTCCAAGGTACATCAGGCCTTTCGATGTCTTGGAACATATTGGAGAGGTTGCCTATAGATTGGCCTTGCCACCGTCGCTAGAGGGAGTACATGACGTATTCCATGTATCTCAGCTAAGGAGGTACGTAGCAGACAGCAATCATGTGCTTGATCACTCCGAGATCACAGTTGGACCGAACTTGTCGTATGAAGAGCAACCAGTAGGCATTCTTGATCGTCGAGTGAAGGCATTACGGAATCAATCTATTCCATTGGTTCGTGTGGCATGGAAGCATCACTCGCCAGGGGAGTCTACTTGGGAGCACGAGGACGACATTCGAAATCGTTACCCGCATTTGTTCGACAACCAAGGTAATCCTTGCCCATGTTAGTCCTTAATAGTTCATTCTTGCAATGCATTCGACCCCCTACCTTGGTTTAATTTCGAGGACAAAATTTTCTTTAAGTTGGGTAGGATGTAAACCCCCATAATTTATATTTGGTTTTTATAATTTAATTAATTTTTTGTTATGTATTTCATTAGTTATGGATTTATATGATACTAGTTTATTAGTATAATTAATGTATGTGTATATATATTATTATATGTGTTCATGTGCGTACTTCTATTAAATAAGGAATATAATTAAATATTGGATTTTTAGAAATTTATCGTAAATTTTTGAGGTAATTTTGCTAGCTTAATATATATATATATATATATATATTTTTTTTTTTTGCTAGCTTAATATATTTTGCTAGCTTAATATATATATATATATATATATATATATATATATATATATATATATATATATATGTAATTATTTTAAAAAAAGAAAAAAAAAAGAAAAGAGAGTGCGGCCGGCCATACCCCAGCAAGGGGCGGCCATGGCTGAGCCAATTGCACTTAAGTGCTAATGTAAACGTTTAAAGAAAAAAGAAAATATATATATATATAATTAGGCCACCCACCTAAGTGGACGCCCCCCCCCCCCCCCCAAAAAAAAAAAATCCACGGTAGCAAAAAGGAGCCCCGCGCGCGCGTGTATATGCACCAGCACCCGAACCTGTGAGAACTTGTTAATCCAAATGCTATTAGCATTAGGAGTGGACCCGACTTGTTATATATATAACTTTTTCCATAAACCTCAAAACCTTAAACTTCCAAAACAAAAGTTGCGGCTGATCCTACCCTCTTCGCCTATGAGTTTGTTTCACCAGCGATGGAGTCTTGTATGCGACGAACGGAGCATCCAAAGTCAGCCCCGCGTCACTCACGGAGCAGTTTTCCCACTCAAGGTACCCTACTTTCCTACGACGTAACTTTTTACTCGTAGTACCGATTTTCGATCCGTAAGATTTTTTGGAAAGTAGACTTGACCCACTTCGAGATTCTCCAGGTAGATTTCGAAACAACCCATCAACTTGCTCGAAAAATCGAGGCAAAGTTAAAGAAAAACCTGTTTTCTGTAATACTAAAAACTGTTGTAAAACGAGAACTTGTCGGCCAATTTTCTTGTTGTACAGTAAAGAATTGTAGAAGCTAATTAAAAACAATAAAAGACAATATAACCGAGATCGTAACGCATCTTCTGGATCGTCGTTTTGATTAACGTGTAAAAATTAAATTGATGTTGAAGTTGAGGAAAAAACCTGTGTTAATTTATATTAATTTTCTGAATTTTGTCCGATATGGCGTGCGCCCCGACAAACCGGGCAACATGGTCGCATGCTATATATATTTAAAGACGCGTATGGACGTTGCCGACGTACGGGAACTAACGGAACTCAGTTTCGTCGTGTGTGCGCGACGAAATCAGTCCGTATCGGTCGAGATACCTCCGTATCGCCAATTTGCAAACTTTGCCCTAACTTCGTGTACAGTCGTCAATTCGAGACAAAACTTGCGCCAACAGGTCTGGATCAAATTTTTTGTCCTGTGTGCCAAGTTTGGTTCAATTCCGAGAAGGTCGAATCGGAACCCTTTTTGGCGGGCCCGCGACCCACTCAAATGGACAATTTTGTACACGGCTCATCGGAATCCAAAATTGGACATACCGTTGAGTTCCTCTCCTCAAACTGAACTCGTAGACATGTAGTTTGACGACTTTATAGACCATAGACTTTGGCGTGCATTTCGGTGCAAAGCGGGTCCAACGGCGGACATCGTTTTGACCCAGAATTACAATTTTGCCCCTGTTCCAGAATTAGACTTTTGGACAGGCATTTCCTAGGTATATCTTTTACACCGAGTGCATTTTTGATGCTTGTTTCAGCGTTCGGACTTATTTGGAGATTGTGACGTTTCTTGGCTGACATTGTGATTACCTGGACTTGCCACTTTGCACCATCAGACAAGATACCTTGCCACCCTACTCTGTGATTATTATATTCTTATTTTCAGTTGTTATTTTCAATATTTTTTATTTCTTAATATTTAAACTGTGCGTCCAAGTCAACTTGCGTGCAAGCGACTCTATCGGTCGTTTTTTATGCTTTATTTATTTCTCTTACAATGAATTAGTCTAGTGACCTCCCATTGATGATGAGGTATTGGTATATCTCATACGGCCTTGACACTTTCTTTCCACGTATTGTGAGTTACATGTAGGACACGTACCCGCATAGTAGGCTGGCCACCGATACGTATGGAGCGTACGACGGATAGGAGTAAATGCCAATAGAATTGCACGTTAGAAGACTTAGCGGTTACTAGAGGTTCATATCAGTCATGGAGATGATGATACTAGGCATTAGGTGGGGAGAACAATACCTGACGTATGGACTTCTTTGCACTTCCCTGATTACATGTGCGCTCCTCTGGAGACGCAGGCTCCAGGCGCCCTCTGACGTTTCCCAGAGCGTTATGGACGTAGCCCTTGCACATGGTGCCCTCTGACGCTTCCAGAGCATTATGAACGTTGTCCTCTTGTGCCTTCTACGGGAACTATGCCGATCCCATTTACAGCCAAGGCTCATGCGTCGAAGGATTGTATCTCAACTGCATATTCACAGTAGAATGGTTAGGTGCACGATTGCATGCATACCTTTTTCTCTTATTATATTATCACAGTTTATATGGCATGGTGTTTTTCTTGTATCTTGCTACGTCCCTCTGAGGACCTGGTTATCTCTCCAGGTTTAGACGATTTTTTACAGGAGTATGGAGCGGCGTTGGAGCTATCCTACATTGATGACGAGGCAGTCCCTACTGATTTCTAGTCTATTCTTTATTTGAGACATTAGTGGACATTATTTTTATCTCTTTTCTTCTTATCTTACGGAGGTTGGACTCCGACCTTATGAGACTATTCTTCATAGCTGTTTGGAGTGAGCATGTCCACCCGGCTATCTTTTGATACTCTTATTTATTTATTTGGACTCTATTATCCTCTGTGTTGAGCTGTGATGAGATTATATTATATATTTCTGGCATGTGGTTATTTTATTTACAGCTTATGTGCATATATGAGGATTCCATATATTGGAGTATTCTTCATATATGTGCAGCTGGCATGTTCACGTACTTGGTCCTACGTATTTTGGGACTGGAGCATTACAGATATTCTTCGTCAGATTTTTGGGACCCGGTATGATAGCTGTCAAGAACAAATAAGGAGTCTTCATACACATCCATGGTGGCAAATTGTAAGGGGTCAGAATGACCGGCCAGCAGGAGTATTGAGATCCTGACTGCCCGAAAGGGGCGAAGCCATCAGAACATAGCCCCAGAAGTACATTTCTAGGCTCTGCAGCAAAATCTGGATGATGCAAATCGAAATATTTCCACGCCTCTCCATCCGAAGGATGTGACAATTCTCCATCGTCCTTTGTGCGTTCTTCGTTGTACCATGTCATGTGTTCTGCTATATTCTGAGACATATACATCCTCTGCAAGCGCTTCGTGATTGACAAGTAATGCATATACTTGTAAGGACGTCATTTTCTAGTTGACTTTCCTTTTCCCCTGACTGGCTTGTAACGATCCGCATTACAGAAGCTACAACTTTCTATATCCTCGTTCTCCATGTAGTACAACATGTATCCATTGCGACAACAATCTATCTTCTTGTACCCCAGTCCCAGTTGTCGGACCATCATCTTCGACTAGTAGAAGTTTTTTAGAAGCCCTTTTGATTCCTTCGGTAACACCTCTTTGATTAGTTATATAATCCGATCATAGCAAGTTTATGGCAAGTTAAAATCGAACTTTATGTTCAACAACCGCATCGTCACTGACAGTACGGAATGAGCCTCACAACCAGGATATAAAAAAGTTTCTACATCCTGAAACATATCATAGAACTCATTCGCCTCGGGATTAGGATCCTCCAGATCAAAATTAGGCCCTGCCGCATCGTACACCATATCTCGTATAAGGTTCTGCAGGTCTCCATAATCAACAGAGCATTCGTCGTCTTCGACGACAAAATCCGTTGCAGTATTATCATCAAAAGCATAAGTAGCAGCATTCACAACCTGTCTTTCCGCATATAGTTCACCTTGCGATGACCACAAGCCGTAATCACGTACGAAACCCTTACGGGTTAAATGATCTCTTACACTCACCATTTCTTAGTAACGTCTATTGTGACAATTACGACATGGATACTTGATTTTGTTACCATCCATATACTGAGCTTTGCTCATGGCATACTTAAGAAACACTTCCACGCCTGCCTGAAAATCGTCACTCACACCTATTCTGCTCTTGTGTTGTCGTTTGTACATCCATATACGATCAATGAAATAACGATCCATCACAGATTGGATGTGAAAATCTATATCGTAAGACAAACTAAACAGAATTAGTATATAATCATGTAACTGGTGGATCCGCTGGTATATAGGCTGGATGTACTTAGTATCGACCGCATCAGATTAGTATCGGTCTATAGATTTGGTATAGGTCGTATCAAATTGGTATTGGCCTTAGCGAATTGGTAGATGCATATCTGATATGTATCGGCCGTATAGCTAGAATTCGTATTGGCCTTATCGATTCGGTATCGGCCATATCCGATAGGTATCGGCCGTATCGATATATGTATCGGCCGTATCAGATTATCAAGTATTCAACCATGCTAGTGTATGTGTATAACAGTCAATGCCATACATACCACTGAAGGTACATGGCATGTAACTAGTATAACATTTGCATTTAACAGCCCCAATCAATATTTGAAAGACTAATTCAAGAGATTGATTTTGAAAACAAGAGGAGCCAAGAGGGTTTTATAAAGGAATTTTCCCAAATCTTAGTAGGGTTTCAAAAATTTGCTCTCCGTCGCTAAAGATTTTTGAGGGTTTTATAAAGGAATTTTCCCAAATCTTCTCAAAGTGGTGTCATCTGCAAGTATTACTTATCTAGTTTACGAGACAATAAAAAAGAGTCTGATTAAGGAACGTAATAACTTCACCTGGTAGCCATGTCGATTGATATGGCCGACTACCGACTATAGAGTTTATGGTGATGATAAAGATGACAGGGTTACTAATTTAAATTTTTTATGATGAGTCCTTAATCTAATATCAAATGATTACTTCAACTCTAAGTCTAATTTTTCACCATAATCATCAAGTCCATAAACAGTCAAAGAAAAGTTATATCAGTTAATACTAAGGTACCAAGGACGTATACATATTGATTATTTACTTTTAAGACATGAAAGTTAGATGTGACTGTAAGGTTCAACCAAGGACATTTAGACTAATTTGACCTAGACGCAACTTGCTTAAATTGAGTTTGAGTTAAGCCAAGCCATTTAGACCAATTTTAACACTCTATAAATATGTACCGGACACTCCAAAATAGACTATGATACACAAAAATATGTGACGTGCTTGTATCCATGTCCGTGCATGCAATATAGGTCTAGTTAGCCACTTGGATCGAATATGACACATTCAATATAAATGAAAATATATCTTATTGTTTCAATAATGATCAAGGTCATACATAAGCCAAAAAAAGTATGGAGTTCGAACAAAGTCTTCAAAAAAAGAGGGGATTAATGTGCCGTCGCCCCGGCCCCCAGTCAACCCTCCGCCCCACCAGCCCCCAGCCCCCGCCTCCTCCGCCGCCCCCGCAGCCAACCCCCCCAGCCCCCGCCTCCCCTGCCCCCGCAGCCAATCCCCCCCGTCCCACCAGCCCTCCACCAGCGCAGTCCCCCCAGCCCCCGCCGCCCCCGCCCCCGCCCCCGCAGCCAACCCCCCCTCCCCTGCCTCCCCCACCAGCCCCCCTAGCCCCCGTCTCCCCCGCCCCTACAGCCAACGCCTCCCCCGCTGCCCCACAGCACACAACGTCCCCGCCGCCCCCGCTGCCCCTCCGACCACCGCGAGAGAGAGAGAGAGAGGGGATAACCTTCGGGAGAGAGAGGAGATGACGCCGCTGATCACCCACGCCGAGGGAGAGAGAGAGAGAGAGAGAGGAGAGAGAGTGAAATTTGGGGAGAATGAAAAGTTTCCCCCGTCGTTTCAATTTAAGTCTGGGTCGTATATTTAGCGACGGACTAGCAACGGATATTATCCGTCGCTAGCCCGTCGCTCTTTTGGACACTTGTCGACGGAATATCCGTTGCTACATAGTCGAAGATTTGTCCCGCCACTTCTTCTAATAATTTCTGCCAAATAGTCGACTACATAGTGACGGCCTCATATCCGTCGCTATGTCTCAGACATCCTACCGACGGACGCACGACCTTTTTTTCCCCTTAAAATAAAATTAAAAATATTCAGCTTGTCGTCGGTACGCCGTCGGTTATTGGTCGCAAATCCGTCGCTAACGCCGACGGAAAGAATCTGTCGCTAATGTGCCGTCGCTAATTGACTGTATTTTGGTAGTGCTACACTCTCTCTCTCTCTCCCTCTATTTCTCCAGCCGACACCCCCACCTTCTCTTCTATCCCTTCAAACCCGACATCAAGGAGCCCCCCCCCCATGCTGTTGCTTCAACTCCTTCTTCTTCTTGTACTTCTCCTTCTTCCTCTTTAAAAATCGACAACACCACCACCACCGTGAACAACCCCACCACTGTCAACCACCATACACCACAACCCCCCTCACATTCTCCTCCTCCTCTTCTTCTTCTTCTTCTTCTTCTTCTTCTTCTTCTTCTTCTTCTTCTCTCGGGCTGCCGTAGCAGCAGCTGCAATAGCTGCACGAGCAGCAGCAGCAAGCTCGACAGCAGCAGCCGCAAGCCGCGGTTGCAGCAGCTACACGCAGCAGCCGCGCACCACCGCGGCAAGCAACCACCGCCGACGAGCCCCCCGGCCGCGCACGAGCCTCTGGAGAGGTCCCCCTTGCCGCCTCCGTCGTCCCCAATGCGGGAAACATGCTATTCGTGCGTTTCGCACGAAATCCCGCCGTGACGCGTGCGGAATCAAAGTCTGAAAGTATGCCTCGTCGTAGCGACTTTGTGCGTATTTTCGAGGAAATTCGACCGTTGGATCGTCGATCTGTTTCTTTCATCTCAATCTCAGTATATACCCCTTCACTTCCCTCAAGTTTAACCCGTTAATTTTGTCGTTTGATGTATCAAAATTGGCCACCAAGTTGACCGTTTAAATTGTATAATTTTTTGACAGTTTTGCGGAGCCAACTTCGTCGGCTCGTATCTCCGCCATCGCAGCTCCGTTTGGCATGCTACCAGTTCCTGTTCGCAGCTGGTGTAACTCTCTTCCTGCTCCTTAAGTTTCGTTTCATTGTAAGCACGTTTGATTGGTTAAATTCGATGCCAAAGTTGGTCGTCCGAATTCGTAATTTCTAAGTTGTAAAATTCTAATTTTGAATCTGGGACTCCGGATTCCAATTCTGACACCGCTAGTAGACTCGTGGCATCGTTCTGGCACGAATTCATATAAAGTTTGCTTGATTTGGATGACGTGGGCCCTGACACGCATTTCGGTTCAAGGTGGACCCCATAGTCCAAGTCAACGGATCATTTTGAGATCGGCTCATCGGAATCCACTTCTGGATATATCGTTGGGTTCGTATCATCATTCTGGAATCATTGACATATACTTTTCTATATTTAGGGGACTTGGACTCCGACATGTATTTTCATGCAAATCGGATTCCAGTGTCCGAGTCAACGGGTCATTCTGAGATCGGCTCATTAGAATCCACTTCTGGATATACCGTTGGGTTTGTATCGTCATTCTAAACTCGTTGACATATACTTTGCTAGATTTAGTGGACTTGGACTCCAGCATGCATTTTCGTGCAGACCGGATTCCAGTGTCCGAGTCAACGGGTCATTCTGAGATCGACTCATCGGAATCCACTTCCGGACATACCGTTGGGTTCGTATCGTCATTCTGGATTCATGGACATATAGTTTGCCATATTTTGATGACCTTGATCTTGACACATTTTTCGGTAAAAGGTGGATCCAACGGTGGACCGTATTTTGATCCAAATTACTATTTTGCCCCTGTGTCCAGAATTGGACTTATGGATAGTCTATTCTAGCTATTTTACTTATTCTGAGAACATTGGTGATGTTTGTTTCAGCATCTGACGACGTTCATGGAGACCCCTATGTTGCTACCTTTCTTGGACTTGACGATTTATCTACAGGACATCATCGGCCACTGTTTTACCCCAGGCAAGATACCTTGCCATACTTGTACAGTTTACATTACTCATATCTATCCTTGTACTGTTAGTTGATGACATTGGTAGTGTGTATCCAAGGATGACTTGGGTGTTACCGATGATGGCATCGATGTTATAGGTGTGTGCGTGTGTGTAAGCCCCATTAGTTTATTTATCCATCTATTTATTAATTGTGGTAATGGTCACATGTTTTTAACTCACCAATTGATATATATATATATATATATATATATATATGCAAATATATGTATAGTTATTAAATATGAAGGATGTTACTTTCGGCAAATTAGACATATTGCTTAAGGACCCTTTTGTAAAAATAAAACCAGTTGGTGTATAACCCTTCGAATATAAGTAAACTCTGATTTGAATTTGAATCTTCAATAAAACCGAATTTGAATTTAAAACCTCTTTCTCTCTATCCATCCTTCCTATTGATCTTATCTAGAACTTTAGATATATAGAGACAGAGGGGCAGCCGACTAGAGGACTCTGCAAACCCTAACAACTCCCTCATTGTTCCTGTCACAGAGGATTTTGAGCAGAGTCTTGGAGTTTTGGGATTTTGTGCTGCAAACAGGTAAACTTTCATCCTTCTCGACAATATAATGTTTTGATCTTGTATGATACCTTAGGTAGATGGGTAGGTGTTTGATGCATGTCCCTAGTAGAGCAGGTGCAATGAAGAGATTAAGCCCTACAATCATATCTGATGGACTGTAACCCAACCTTAATAACCATGAGGGATACACTATTGTAGCTTTCCAGAAGTGTATGTCCCTGTACCCACCATGTGTACCGATAGGAAAGAGCCATGGGATGGTTTGTGGGTTCACTGAGACAATATTGGTGAATGACTGATACCTGTAGGAAAGAGGGCTGATAATACTATGGGAACTAATACATAACCTCCTTGTAAACAATAAAACTTGTACCCATGAGTTTCCCATGGTACCCGAATACCCTAGCCATGTTGTGAGAGGGGATAGGGTCATGTAGATATCAGGAGAAGGGAGCCAAGATTGATTTGACAATACATTCCCTTGCTAGAAAGTCATGTAGGATATGGTGGAACAGGACCTAGTACTGGGTGACCAGTTTTAATAGGAGTACGAAATAACATTAACTATTGGGCAATGTCTAAGCCTTGTACACACCCTAGTTGTAGATGGCTACTGAACAGACATTTACCTGCATAGGAGTGGCCTATGTGCCTCATCTAAGTTACTTAAACTCTGAACTCTGTTATACCAGGGGACCTGATGGAAGAAATTTCTAAAATCCTGATATTAGCAAACCCTACTGATACAGACATGGTATTACCGAATGTCCCCTATGTCCCTTAGGTGTGAACCTGTGAGACTCCTTAGATGTTAGACTTCCTGGCACCCATGATACTGACAAGGAAATGTCCTTGACAGCAGGTAAGCACCTGTAAAGGAGTACCCTTATTTCCAATAGGCACTTACCTAAACTCTGGTTTCCCTTTGAATAATTATCCGAGATATGATCAGGGTAGAGTACTACACTGGAGTATAGGCTACAAGGTTCAACTGATGGCTTATTGGCCACAACAAAGCCACATGCCTTGCCAGAGGCTAAGCACAGTTTGGGAGTTTTCTATGGACCCTAGGGGAGAAGTATCACCTAGGAATAGGATATTGTCCTATGAGACTACCCCTGATTGTTTAGAAGGTAAGGGTTAAGAATAGGCCTCTCAAATTCAACCTAGTTATACTCCTTGCCTTAGGTTAGGTTCCCCTGAGTATTCGAGAGGAACAACTGAAAGATAGGATAGAAGCTACGACTACTGGCCATAACTAGGAGGTGCAAACCCTCTATGAATGAGTAGAGGATCCCTGATATCCAGTATCATAGGTGATGGGGAAACCTCTCTAGATGGGGGCTAATGACTAATGAGCACAATAGGAATAAGTGTACCTGGTATAAACTAAAGTAGGTATCCACCCCTTGCACCCTGCCAGGACACGTGACCTAGTACCAGGGAATACTTGATTGGCCCCTACTGATACAGGCTGGGTATTGTATAGCAGTGAGAGCTTTCTCTTCAAGAGAAGCCTTTGGGATACTAACAGGTACCAGTTTGGGGTTGCCTGAGGGTTGACCTCTAGTGTCAGGTTCTACACAGGGAAAATCCTGAGTCCAGGACATCAGAGAGGTAGGTTAGGAATAAATTGAAAGTGCAACATTGCACACTTCTGCACAGGGACTAGGTTAGGTAGAAAGAGGAAATATTGGATGGCCTGTAGGATCACAGAAGTGGAGTAAATACTTTTATAACAAATGGGAGTATGATGTTCAGGAGGGTTAAGTATAAGGAGATTAGAAGGGTAGTAGCATACCTTGAATGATAACAAGAAGAAGAGTAATAAGTATCAGATACTGGTAACACTGTAGCCTAGGACAGGGGTTAGTGACTAAGCGTACCTACAATAGACATCTTCCATGATTGTGGAAGTGATGGGATCATCATTGTTTAAACTGAATGCTACTGTATTAGCAAGGGGGTATCCTAGGATAAGTTCACATATATGAGGACATGTAGGCATGACCCTAAGACACATGGTACACAATGTTGCATATTACAAAATGGATGGGGGCATTAAACAGTATTGATCCTATTCTGGATAGACTCATTGTATTCTGGTGTATTGATCTTATTGCTTTATAACTAGGTTTTGGGGATTTCGATTCGGAGTCTGACCCGTGCCAGCAGCTCAGGACCCCAGGCGAGTACAGTTTATTGTCTATTTTCAATATTGATTTTCACTATATTTCATTAATTGGCCATTGGTTATGTGATTTTATATTCTATGATAAATTGTTGAATCGGAAATAAGAAGTACCAAGGATGTGTGATCCGACCGTAGATATTGTTGTTTATTTTCATGCAAGTAGACCTCGTAAACATTATTTATTTTTATGCAAGTAGACCTCGTAGACATTGTTTAATTTCTGCAAGTAGACCTCGTAGACATCGTTTATTTTTTGTGCAAGTAGACCTCGTGGACCTCGTGGTGTAGTGTCCCAAACTGATCACATATCAAAGGTACTTCTAACAGTTGGGAAGGTATTTTAGTTTATTTATTTGCTATTGATTTTTTGCCTTCTCTCGCATCTTTTTTTGTTTATTTTCAAAACATATAATTAATGTCTAACCTCTATTTTATAGTCATTTTCATATATTGGAACTGCATTCAGTGAATTGTACTCGTTCCATCCTGACTGGGTAACCAAACAAATTTTAGGTGATTGCGAAGAGGCCGAGTGCCCTGACCAGTATGGCCCATACATGGAGGATACAGTAGAGACGAATTTTGCTTATCAGGAGGAGTACACAGCATCTAATCCTGCTGCGTTTACTTAGTTACCTTTTAGTTAGTGCTGAGACATTGTACTGGATATTGAGTTGATTTTTGAAACATGTAGTTGAGATTTCATTTGTCTTTAGTCATCATACATTTCTATTGGCAGATGGTTTATTTATTTCACCTTCTAGATGTTGAGTTGTGATATTGAGTTGTTGATTGCCCCATGTGGGTAATATTTTACTGCGTGGTTGTTCATCATATTGTTACAACGTTCTACCGCCGACTCTGTGGCGTAGGCTGGGCGTGTACACGGTTCATGCCCAAATATTGGGTACGGGTCGTGATATATTTTTATGGTGGCCCATGCAGGTCTCCTTTTCGCAAAGACAGCGAAACCATGGTAGTACATAAGTTAGTCGTACTACTGCGGGCCTGCGACTAGGACTAGGAATAGGGACCTAAGGACAGTCTCCGTGAGTTAAAATTGCGTCATTGACTTCTATACTCGACTTCAAATACCCTTATGCATCATGCTTGAATCTTTCTAACGTCTAATGATTTCCTTTTGTTTTCGGCTAATGGATTCGCAAGATAAGAACCACGCTGCACTGAACACTCCATCGACCGTTAGCGAATTTTTCACATACGAGACCCCACCGACGCAGGAAGGCCAGCTTACTCACCAGGGTGGCCCAGCTCAGCCGCAATACTCGAGGTTTCGTAGGGATGACATCCCACCTCCACCATAGTTTCCTCCGCAGACTCCAGTACCAGCATCCATTCCTCCTCCGGAACCGGCACCAGCAGTCTATCCACCACCTACGATGCATCCAGCACCAGCCCTGTATCCATTGCCTATGATGCAGCAGGCACCCTTTATGTACCCAGCACCTACCAAGCACCCAGCGCCAGTGATGTACCCGGCACCTGCTCTGCCACCGCCACCGGCATTAGACAATATTATACTACTGGAAATTTTCCAGCAGCATGCCAACATCTTTCGTGATAGTTTGCGGGAAGCCCATCAGCAAAGGGAGGCTCTCCAACAGTGCCCTGGGACGTCCAAGAACTTCATGGACCTTAGGCCCAGAGAGTTCCATGGGATAGAGAAAATTATCTACGCTGATTAATGGTTGGAGAACGTAGAACGGTACCTGAAGATGGCTCGCGTCTCAGAAAATCTAAAGGTGGAGTCAGCTAGTGGACAACTTTTCGACATTGCGCGGACGTGGTACCAAGGCGAGCCCCAATTTTCTGCTCCAGACGTAACTTGGGAGGAATTTAAGCATCTGTTCAAGAAGAAATTCTACCCATATGTAGTACGAGAGGCATTGGTGAGTCAGTTCAAACACCTAGAGCAAGGCAACCACACCATCGACGAGTACACCTCAGAGTTTTCTTGCCTCAGCCGCTTCGCGAAAAACTTGGTCAGCACCCCTGAAAACAAGGCACGACGATTCAGGAATGGACTATCTCACGAGATTTGCTTAGCCATCGCCACCAGCCGAGCCACTACCTATGAGAAGATTCTGGAGGTCGCCCAAGCAGTAGAAGAAGAACTGAATTATAGACCAAAGAGGAGTCGAGAGACTTTCGGAGGAAGCAACAACCAATCAGCACCGGCGAAGCGTCCTCAATTCCAACCGAAGGTCTTTCAACACCAATATCAGCAGCAGTTCCAGCCTGCTGGTAAAACCCTAACATATCAACAGAATCGAGTTCTAGCCCGAGCTCAGACTCAGCAGCCGTAGAGACAGCTACAGAAGGTCCTGCAATACGCTCACTGCAGGAGGAGAGGACACGTTTGGGACGACTGCAGGAAGAGACTCGGAGCATGCTTGTATTGTGGATCTCCATCGTATCAGCTGAAAGACTGCTTACTGGTCCCTAATCGTACAGAACGTGAGACGGCACCGGCACCGAGAGGACCAACAGTGCCACAGCCACGAGGTCCCCCACTACCCACTCAGCAGCAGCGTTTCGCTCAGCACCAGCAGAGAGGAGCACCCCAGCAGGGCCAAGCCTTTGCCATGGCCATTGAGGAGCCGGAGCCTACCCCAGATGTGATAGCAGGTTCTATATTACTAATTCCTTTTCAGCTATAGCTTTGTTTGATTCGGGTGCATTCCACAGTTTTATTTCTGTAGCTTTTGTATTTAAGCATAGCATAGTATCGAAACCATTGGGTAGTGTTTGTAAAATTATGATGGGCGGAGGTGCTATCCTAGTCAAGGATATTTGCATGAGGCATCGCATCACCTTGGTCCTCAGTATGGATTGGTTAAGTAAGAATTTTGCCAGTATATATTGCCACCGAAGATGTCTTGTATTCAATCCTCCGGGAGTGCCGGCATTAGAATTCGCTAGAGGAGTAGTAGAGCAACAGCGCGGGCTTATTTGCGGAGCTATGATCGAGGGTAAAGAGATCCCATATCCCATCATCGCAAAATTTATGGACGTTTTTCTTGAGGACTTACCGGGATTACCGCCAGACAGAGACATCAAGTTTGCTATTAATCTAGTGCTAGGCGCATAACCGACGGCTCAACCAGTATATAGGATCAACAACAAGGAAGCTGAAGAATTGAAGAAGCAGATCGATGAATTTCTAGACAAGGGTTTCATCAGAGAGAGTTCGTTACCATGGGGATCCCCTGTCCTTTTTGTGCCGAAGAAGGATGGTACGGTACGTATGTGCATCGACTACCGAACCTTGAATAATTATACTATCAAGAACAAGTACCCGTTGCCGAGGATTGACGATCTCTTCGATCAACTAAGCGGTGCACGGGTATTCTCGAAGATAGATTTGAGGTCGGGTTACCATCAACTGAAGGTGAGGTTAGAGGATATACCGAAGACTGCCTTCCGGACCAAGTACGGGCAATACGAGTTTACGATGATGCCGTTCGGGTTGACTAATGCCCCTGCAGTCTTCATGAACTTGATGAACAAGGTATTCCATCCATACCTTGACAAGTTCTTAGTAGTGTATATAGATGACATACTCATTTACTCAAAAACACCGAAAGAACACGAGGAACACCTGAGGATCGTGCTAGAGACCCTCATGAAGGAGAAGCTCTATGGAAAACTCTCGAAATATGAGTTTTTCTTAGACAAGATGGAGTTCCTTGGGCATGTGGTGACAGGCGATGGTATATCTGTCGATCCAAAGAAGGTTACGACTGTGGAAGCTTGGACTTCTCCGACTACGGTGGCAGAGATACGAAGCTTCTTGGGATTAGCAGGGTATTACCGAAAATTCATACAAGATTTTGCTCGGATTGTCGAACCGCTTACTAGGCTCACTCGAAAGGACGTAGAGTTCATATGGACAGAGGACTGCCAGGCTGTGTTCAATGAATTATAGAAGAGACTGAGGACATCCCCTATTTTGGCTTTGCCTTCGGGATCGGGAGGTTTCACCATTTATAGTGATGCCTCTGGCAAAGGACTGGGCTGTGTCCTAGAGCAGAATAAGAGAGTGATAGCCTATGCGTCTCGACAGTTGAGACCGTATGAGAAGAACTACCCCACACACGACCTAGAGTTGGCAGCCGTGATCTTTGCCTTGAAGCCGTGGAGACATTATTTGTTCGGAGAGCGGGTGGAAATCTTCACTGACCACAAAAGCTTGAAGTACGTCTTCACACAAAAGGAGTTGAACATGATGCAGCGCAGATGGCTTGAGCTGATGAGTGATTATGATATTTCTCTACAGTATCATCCGGTAAAAGCTAACGTTGTTGCGGATGCTTTGAGCAGATATCCCGTAGCAATGTGCTTGACTCGAGATCGTCACTTATTAGCGGATTTGGAGTTTGGGCATCGAGATCATCATTCCAGGAGCCGAAATACAGATGATGGGCATGCAGATTCAGTCAGGATTGATGGACAGGATTCGGGAGGCACAACACCAGGATGAGCAGCTGAAGAGCATCATAGCACAAGCACGGGCCGGCTTGCTAGACGATTTCATAATTACAAAGGATGGTTCATTGAGGCATGTGACGAGACTTTGTGTACCTAGTAGAGAGCTTAGAGAAGAAGTTATGCAGGAAGCACACCGTTCCCAGTATTCTTTACATCCAGGGGCCAACAAGATGTACAAGGATCTGCGAAACCACGTATGGTGGTATGGTATGAAACGAGAAGTGGGCCATTTTGTTTCTAGGTGCCTCATGTGTCAGCAGGTTAAAGCCGAGAGAGATAGAGACCAGAAGGATTGTTGCAGTCGTTACCGATACCCGAGTGGAAGTGGGAACACATCACTATGGATTTTGTTTTCGGTCTTCCACGGTCATCGGTCGGAAAGGATGCGATTTGGGTCATCGTCGATAGGTTGACCAAATCGGCCCACTTTATACCATTTAAAGTGGGGTTATCTACAGAGAAGTTGGCAAAGGTTTATGTGAAGCAGATAGTTAGACTGTATAGGGTTTCGGTGAGTATCGTATCAGACCGTGACAGCAGGTTCACATCTCACTTTTGGAAGAGCCTACAGGCTAGCTTGGGCACAACGCTCAAGTTCAGCACTGCTTATCATCCGCAGACGGATGGACAGTCAGAGCGGACCATTCAGATGCTCGAAGATATGCTACGGACGTGCATGCTAGACTTTGGTGGCTCATGGGAGGACCACCTTCATTTCGTAGAGTTCTCCTACAATAATAGCTACCAAGCTAGCATCGAGATGTCCCCTTTCGAAGCATTGTATGGGCGGAGATGCCGTACTCCGCTATCTTGGGACGACATGGGGAAGCGTGTACTGTTAGGACCAGAGATGGTAGTAGATGCTGCGAAGAAGGTTAAGATGATTAGGAAGAAGCTTCGCATGGCTCAAGACAGACAGAAGCACTGGGCAAATAATCACCGTAGGCCGTTAGAGTTTGAGGTATAGAATCTTCTTATGATTAACTATGTGAATATTTATGAGATTCGTGATAAATTTTGTGCATCTAGGTTAGAGATTTGGTGTTTTTGAAAATTTTCCCGACGCGTGGCACCATTCGTTTCGGTAAAGACGGTAAACTCAGCCTACGTTCATTGGGCCGTTTGGTATTCTCGAGAAGATCGGAGCAGTAGCGTACCGATTGGCCTTGCCACCTACACTGGAAGGAGTGCACAACATTCTCCACGTGTCTCAGCTGAGACGATACGTGGCAGACCCCAGCCATGTGTTGGACCATTTGGAGATCGAGGTGGGACCGAGTCTCAACTACCAGGAGCAGCCCGTAGAGATTTTGGACCATAGAGAGAAAGTTCTGAAGAATCAGACGATTTCCTTGGTTCGTGTCGCGTGGAGGCACCACTCCCCGGACGAATCCACATGGGAGAGAGAGGACGAGATGCGCGAGCATTACCCCTTTCTTTTTGAACCATGAGGTATTTTTCTTTCTTGTGTCTACCTCAAATTTCGAGGACGAAATTAATTTAAGGGGATAGATTTGTAAGCCCCATTAGTTTATTTATCCATCTATTTATTAATTATGGTAATGGTCACATGTTTTTAACTCACCAATTGATATATATATATATATATATATATATATATATATATATATATATATATATATATATATATATTTTTTTTTTCCAATTGATATATATATATATATATATATATATATATATATATATATATATATATATATATATATATATATATATATATATATATAGTTATATATAGTTATAAATATATATATATATATATATATATATATATATATATATATATATATATATATATATAGTTATATATATATATTTATAACTATATATATATTTTTATAACTATATATATATATATATATATATATATATATATATATATATATATATATATATATATATATATATAGTTATTAAATAGGAAGGATGTTACTTTCGGTAAATTAGACATATTGCTTAAGGACCTTTTTGTAAAAAGAAAAGTAGTTGGTGTATAACCCTTCGGATATAAGTAAACTCTGATTTGAGTTTGAATCTTCAATAAAACCGAATTTGAATTTAAAACCACTTTCCCTCTATCCATCTTTCCCATTGATCTTATCTAGAACTTTAGATATATAGAGACAGAGGGGCAGCCGACTAGAGGACTCTGCAAACCCTAACAACTCCCTTATTGTTCCTGTCATAGAGGATTTCGAGCAAAGTCTTGGAGTTTTGGGATTTTGTGCTGCAAATAGGTAAACTTTCATCCTTCTCGACAATATAATGTTTTGATCTTGTATGACACCTTAGGTAGATGGGTAGGTGTTTGATGTATGTCCCTAGTAGAACAGGTGCAATGAAGAGATTAAGCCCTACAATCATATCTGATGGACTGTAACCCAACCTTAATAACCATGAGGGATACACCATTGTAGCTTTCCAGAAGTGTATGACCTGTACCCACTATGTGCACCGATAGGAAAGAGCCATGGAATGGTTTGTGGGTTCACTGAGACAATATTGGTAAATGACTGATACCGATAGGGAAGAGGGCGGATAATACTATGGGAACTAATTCATAGCCTCCTTGTAAACAATAAATCTTGCACCCATGAGTTTCCCATGGTACCCGAACACCCTAGACAGGCTATGAGAGGGGATAGGGTCATGTAGATATCAGGAGAAGAGAGCCAAGATTGATTTGACAATGCATTCCCTGGCTAGGAAGTCATATAGGATAGGGTGGCATAGGCCCTAGTACTGGATGACCAGTTTCAATAGGAGTACGAAATAACATTAACTATTGGGCAATGTCTAAGCCTTGTTCATACCCTAGTTGTAGATGGCTACTAAACAGAACTGTACCTGCATAGGAGTGGCCTATGTGCCTCATCTAAGTTACTTAAACTCTGAACTCTGTTATACCAGGGGACATGATGGAAAAATTTCCAAAATCCTGATATTAGCAAACCCTACTGATACAGACAGGGTATTACCCAATTCGAATGTCCCCTGTGTCCCTTAGGTGTGAACCTGTGAGACTCCTTACATGTTAGACTTCCTGGCACCCATGATACTGACAAGGAAATGTCCTTGACAGCAGGTAAGCACCTGTATAGGAGTACCCTTATTTCCAATAGGCACTTAACTAAACTTTGGTTTCCCTTTGAATAATTATCCAAGATATGAGCAGGGTAGAGTACTACACTGGAGTATAGGCTGCAAGGTTGAACTGATGGCTTATTCTCCACAGCAAAGCCACATGTCCTGCCAGAGGCTAAGCACAGTTTGGGAGTTTCCTATGGACCCTAGGGGAGAAGTATCACCTAGGAATAGGATATTGTCCTATGAGACTACCCCTGATTGTTCAGAAGGTAAGGGTTGAGAATAGGCCTCTCAAATTCAATCCAGTTCTACTCCTTGTCTTAGGTTAGGTTCCCATGAGTATTCGAGAGAAACAACAGAAAGATAGGATAGAAGCTACGACTACTGGCCATAACTATGAGGTATAAACCCTCTATGAATGAGTAGAGGATCCCTGATATCCAGTATCAAATATGGGTGATAGGAAAAACCTCTCTAGATGGGGGCTAATGACTAATGAGCACAATAGGAATAAGTGTACCTGGTATAAACTAAAGTAGGCATCCACCCCTTGCACCCTACCAGAACACATGA
This sequence comes from Iris pallida, assembly GCA_029216955.1. Taxonomy (NCBI): domain Eukaryota; kingdom Viridiplantae; phylum Streptophyta; class Magnoliopsida; order Asparagales; family Iridaceae; genus Iris; species Iris pallida. Next base: position 6,200,103 of record JANAVB010031218.1, read on the forward strand.
CCTAGTACCAGGGAATACTTGATTGGCCCCTACTGATACAGGCTGGGTATTGTATAGCAGTAAGAGCTTTCTCTTCAAGAGAAGCCTTTGGGATACTAACAGGTACCCGTTTGGGGTTGCCTGAGGGTTGACCTCTAGTGTCAGGTTCTACACAGGGAAAATCCTGAGTCCAGGACATCAGAGAGGTAGGTTAGGAATAAACTGAAGGTGCAACATTGCACACTTCTGCACAGGGACTAGGTTAGGTAGGAAGAGGAAATATTGGATGGCCTGTAGGATCCCAGAAGTAGAGTAAATACTTTTATAACAAATGGGAGTATGATGTTCAGGAGGGTTAAGTATAAGGAGATTAGAAGGGTAGTAGCATACCTTGAATGATAATAAGAAGAAGAGTAATAAATATCAGATACAGGTAACACTGTAGCCTAGGACAGGGGTTAGTGACTAAGTGTACCTATAATAGACATCTTCCATGATTGTGGAAGTGATGGGATCAATATTGTTTAAACTGAATGCTACTGTATTAGCAAGGTGGTATCCTAGGATAAGTTCACATATAGGAGGACATGTAGGCATGACCCTAAGACACATGGTACACAATGTTGCATATTACAAAATGGATGGGGGGCATTAAACAGTATTGATCCTATTCTGGATAGACTCATTGTATTCTGGTGTATTGATCCTATTGCTTTATAACTAGGTTTTGGAGATTTTGATTCGGAGTCTGACCCGTGCCAGCATCTCAGGAGCCCAGGCGTGTACAGTTTATTGTCTGTTTTTAATATTAATTTTCACTATATTTCATTGTTTGGCCATTGGTTATGTGATTTTATATTCTATTATAAATTGTTGAGTCGGGAATAAGAAGTACCAAGGATGTGTGATCCGACCGTAGACATTATTTATTTTCATATAAGTAGACCTCTTAGACATTATTTATTTTCATACAAGTAGACCTCGTAGACATTGTTTAATTTATGCAAGTAGACCTTGTAGATATTGTTTATTTTTCATGCAAGTAGACCTCGTAAACCTCGCGATGTAGTGTCCTAGACTGATCACTTATCAAAGATACTTCTAAAAGTTGGAAAGGTATTTTAGTTTATTTATTTGCTATTGATTTTCTGTCTTTTCTCGCATCTTTTTCTGTTTATTTTCAAAATATATAATTAATGTCTAACCTCTTTTTTATTGTTATTTCCATATATTGGAACTGTATTCAGTGAATTGTACTCGTTCCATCCTGACTAGGCAACCATACAAATTTTAGGTGATTGCGAAGAGGTCGAGTGCCCTGACCAGTATGGCCTATACATGGGGGATACAGTAGCGACAAATTTTGCTTATCAGGAGGAGTACATAGCATCTGATCCTGTTGCGTTTTCTTAGTTACCTTTTAGTTAGTGCTGAGACATTGTACTGGATATTGAATTGATTTTTGAGACATGTAGTTAAGATTTTATTTGTCTTTAGTCATCATACATTTCGATTAGGAGATGGTTTATTTATTTCACCTTCTAGATATTGAGTTGTGATATTGAGTTGTTGATTGCCCCATGTGGGTAATATTTTACTGCGTGGTTATTCATCATATTGTTACAGCGTTCTACTGCCGACTCTGCGGCGTAGGCTGGGCGTGTACACGGTTCATGCCCAAATATTGGGTGCGGGTCATGACAGTGTGTGACTTAGAGTTAGTAGACATACCCGACATGGTGAAGTTATCCCGGATAAGTTCATGACTTGACACGAGACATTAAACGGCACCTTGAGTGAGAGTCATTGTGTTGGCACGAACTTTCGCATTCGACTAATCATCGGTACGAGCGGTTCGTGTGTCGGTACCTATAGAGTTAGATGGTGTCTAGATTAGAGACTCTTATTGAGTTATGGATTGTCTGAGTCGTGGATACGACTTGTACATTTCCTGGGACGGAGAAGACAACTAGTAGGCGTATGGGACAGACAGTTATATTATTTTATGTTAGCCTCAGTGGGGACCCGGTTATGGGAATGGGACTTTACTAGTGGGTATATCCGGCAGCGGCCACTAGCTGCACGCTAGGTTCGATCGGGAGGTATGCTAGTATTGTGCTAATCGGCTCGTGATCCGACGCTCGGCCCGTGTTCCGACGCAAATCCTTCGGCTCGTGATCCGACGTCGGCCTGTGCTTCGACGAAATTATTATTCACCTACCCATACATCCCAAAGTTGTCTTCAACGTGCATTCACATAGACTGGTTAGTTCGTATACCCATGTCGGACCGTATTATGGAACAGTGTCTCATCATGGACTGGTATGCCTCCCATTGATCAGGATTGGTAAGAGGTATGGTTTATTGATCGATGACTGGATATTGGGCCAGGTTATGATTCAGGTTGTCCATTTTTATTCAGTTCAAATTATGGCATGTATCTCTGTAGCTTGTTACGCCCCTCTGAGGACCTGGTGATCTCTCCAGGTATTCGCTAAGCAGTTAGTACAGAGTAGCTGGCGGGTGCTGCATGATGCACCGAGATCTCATGTATATATTTATATTTATGTTCTGGCATATTCTATTTATTCTTTCCAGCTTATATCTTCACCTATATTTGCTTCATACTGCTATGTAGCCTATTATTACCAAGCTTATTCCTTCTCGAGCTTGTTCGAACATGTATATTACTGGGTGGCCAACTTTAGTATATTATGTTCATTCTTGGTATTCAATTTATCACTGTAGATTAAGATGTAGAGGATCAGTTACTCTTAGTTACCCCTTTACAGCGGAGTACATCTAGGGTTAAGTCCATTAAATTGGGAACTTACCCTAAATTGTATTAGCTGGCATGGTCGCGCTCAGGTTCCTATATATTTTGGAACTTGGGCATGTTTCACTTAACAAAATGCCTAAAATTGGCTTTTGAAAGAAAACGAGAAAAAGTACAAAAAGTACAAATTGTTCTGGGAAGTATTGTTATAGAAGTCTGATCTGAGAGCGATCACTTTGTTCCTTGGACCATACGATGATGATGAAGAAAACTGCTTGAAGAAGACGAACAATCGGAAGAACTAAGTCACCGAAAAGGTATCGAGCAACAGCACGGATGGCACAGTCGAATGCTTTCTTGCTTTGCTTCACCCTGTTCTTGAGAAAATGTTGAAGAAATACTTCTGGGAATATCACTCTGGAAGTATGAGCTTTCTCAGAATCTCCTCTCCTATCTCTCTATTGATCTCTTGATGATGTCTATGTGAAAATAAGTCTATTTATAGACTTGACCCTTTGTGCGTAAAAAGCAACAAAATAGGGTCTCTACGCTAGTAATTGTCACCCACGATGTAAATCATCCTCTACGCACGTTGACACATGTCCCACTACTTCAACAAAATAGGGAGAGCACGTACACACGTTCCTCGATAAGTGTGGAACGAAAGCCACGTATGCAAACCACGTTCTCAAATAGCCAGGAAAGATCGAGCGTAAAAATGACCCAAAATACACTCCCAACGTAAAGTGGCAAACTGGCATAAAAATAGCCCAAGATAAACTTCCCACGTAAAGTAGCTAAAAAAATAGCCTTGAGCGTAAAAAGTAGCCCAAATAAACTTTACGTCCATAATAGCCTTGAGCGTAAAAGCTCGAATAGCTATCGTGCGTAAAAGAAGCAGTTTTATTGAGCGTAAAATAGCCCCATTTGCACACTATACGACGAGTATTGGATTTGGTAGAAAGATTTCCTCGGCTTCTGTATAATCCTGCTATCAGAAAATCATTGTGTCAGATCAAATCACTTGCATTAAATACGGCCTGACAGTCTGTCCCCGGCGTAAAAGTGGAGGATAACTCTCGCGTAAAAGCTTCTCGCGTAGAGAATAGCATGCGTAGAGAGTAGCTCGCGTAGAGTCTGAGTTTGACTCAGTTTGAATTGCGTAAAGTTCTCAACTTCTTTGACTTGGTCTTTGAAGTACTTTTTACGCTCCTACAAGACCCCCTTCAAAGTTTTCAAATTATTTTCAAAAAATTTAAAATACTTTGAACAGAAGCGTAAAATTTGGGATTTCACAATCAGCATAGAATTCGGGATTTCACAGTCAGCATAGAATTCGGGATATCCAACGGTCATCCGCGTAAAAGTTGGGATATCCAACAGTCGGCATAAAATTCGGGAATTTGAACCGATTCAAAAATTCTCTATAAATAGAGCTCTTCGAAGAGAGATAAAACTTTACTTGTCTTCCGTAATCTCGATCTCTCTTACTCTTCTTCCTCTTTCATACTCTTGCTTTCAATCCGATGCCTCCCAAGAAGTCCGCCGTCGACAGCAAGGGCAAGAAACCCGTCGCCGATTCATCATCGGCCGACCGTGGAAAGACCCCCATCCAATCATCAATGACGCCCCAACAGAGCAACCCCGCCGTGGCTCCAGCAATGAAGGGTAAAGCCCTACTTTATCTCTGCTACAAGTTCGCCGGAGAAGAAGAAGAAAACTCGAACCTTCAAATTTCACGCCCACGTCATACGTGTCAGCGTAGAAACTGAAAATAACAAAATACGCCCATGTTATACGTGTCAGCGTAAAGTTAAGAACATACGCCCACGTTTATACGTGCCAGCGTAAATTAAGAATATACGCCCACGTCTATACGTGCCAGTGTAAATTTCAAAATATGCTCACATCAACATGTGTCAACGTAATACGCTCATGTCAACACATGCCAGCGTAAAAATTAAAATACGCTCATGTCAACGCATGCCAGCGTAAAATACAAATTATGCTCATGTCTATACGTGCTAGCGTAAAATCTAAAATACGCACATGTCAACACATGCCAGCGTAAAATTGAAATTACGCTCACGTCTATACGTGTCAGCGTAAAATCAAAAATACGCTCATGTCAACACATGCCAGCATAAAATTTAATTTACGCTCACGTCTATACGTGTCAACGTAAAATCTAAAATACGCTCATGTCAACACATGCCAGCGTAAAATTTAATTTACGCTCACGTCTATACGTGTCAGCGTAAAATCTAAAATACGCTCATGTCAACACATGCCAGCGTAACATTTAAATTACACTCACATCAACATGTGCCAGCGTAAAATTTAACCAGAAAAAGACTTTGTGTGTAAAACAAAGAACTTTTACACTTAAAAAGTTTTTATGAACTTAAATAAGCATAAAATTTGCATAGTCAGAGTCTTTAATCTTTATGCGTAAAAACTCAGACCAAATTATCTGCGTAAAATTTTCAAATTAGATTTTCACTAACTTGATTTTTTTTCTTCTCTTTTTTTTTCTTTTGGCAGTGGATTTGCAGATTCACCCACTTGCAGAAGTATTTGGCTCATCAGCTGGTATGGTGGGCTCGAATTATTTGGAGAACCTATCCCATGTGGAGTTTTTCCAATCGAATCCGGAATATCCTGTAGAGAGAGCACAGTTGATAGCTGCCCAAGGGGATAGAATGCTGTTATCCATGATTAATGGAGAACTGTTGGCCTCGCTGGATGGCCAACAATTTGTAAAACCAGCTTTCTTATTCGGGGATGCGATAGACTTCAAGTCACAAACACACCCCAAGAAGGAGTCTTGGGTGTTCAAGTCTGGAGATAGAGCAATGTATCTCCCTGACATGGATAGAGATTATCCCTTGTCTGCATTTATCCATGCCATCCATCCCCGACAGATGCTGTGGAATCTGACTCCTAGCAGTCATGGAAGGCCGGGTAGAATCATATTCAAGAAGGATAATGCCAACGATATGGGATATTATGTCAGCGTTCCCAATGGCGGTGTCGTCCCTTTCTCTGGTCTCTTGCTAGGATTTACTTCGAGTGAAGATTCGGCTTTAATCCAACCGGTGCAGACCCAGATGTTCATCAATAAGTTCATAAGGGCTGCGGTATTATATCCCCAGACAAACCCTAGACTACCGGGATGGTTGACTCTATTTAACCAGAACTGGATCCAAATTAGTGTTTGGATCATGAAGAACTTCAAGACAGATTTGGAAGCCATCGGTCTGTATGAAGCAGTGGCCTCCACTAGTCAGGGTATACCACCAAACAGTAACTTGTTTATGGCTCTGATGGAGATATATATCAGTTCAACAGGAACTTTTGCGACCCCAAAAGGTGAAATGGGTCTCGCACTCCACGAGATGCAATTCATCTCAAAGCTGCCAATGGGGGAAGCCCCATATGAAGAATATGTTCCCTCCAACCGGGAACTTGCTGAAATCAGGGAAAAACCCTCAATTGGTTGAGGTATATGAAGAGTTGATGTGCCATTACATGATTTGCACTACTATGCATGAAAGTGGATCTCATTTGGCGTACATCAACAAGTGGACAACAAATCTCTTTTTCCATAAGGATAAGATATCTAAAGATGATAAAGAAAGATTTCAGGAGAATAAGGCTCCAACTATCAACACTGGTTCAACAATTCCTGCTGATAAAATACGGGATATGATGGTTGGCTACAAATTCCCGAACAAATATTTGTCCACCAAGACTGGGGAGTTCCCTGTCGGAACCGAAGCCTTGAGCTTCCTTAGATATGGCAGCCAGAAGATCTCCAAGAAAGCCTTGCTGGCAGGCTTCCTTTCTCTATGGTTAAGGAGATAGGTTGTACCGGGGACCGATACAGTTGATAGAATCCACCGAAACGTGCTATGGCCAGCGGTACGTTTGGTGTTTAAAATCAGAATCAACCTGCTATCGGCAATGGTGTGCCGAGTAAACGCAGGTTTGAGGACGTTTGGTGAGGAGCTAATCAACAACGCTCCTCATCGGAACTTATTCCCTAGGGTAGAAATGTCCTACACTTACTTGATGGGCTGGCTGTTGCATCACAACTGCAATTTATTGCCACCAGGCCCGGGAGATGATGCGGAGGTCTTCCTCCAGAAGTTCAGCAAAGCTACATGGACTGCCACGACGGTGGCAGATACCAGAGCAGTATTGAATTACTCTTATGGTTGGAACTTTTTCTGTACCCGGCCAAAAGTTCCAGCCGACTGCTTCAGCGTTCAATTTGAAGATGAAGTTGAAGGAAGAACTTTACTATCTGCACCAGTTTTCAGATGGCTACAGTGCATCAGACCTTCCCATCTGATGTACAGAAATGAAGACAACTGTGCATTTGAACCGTATCTACCGAGTCGGTTCGCTCGCCAGTTCGGGTATGACCAACTTCATGTTGGCAATCCTTCCACCAGTTTCCGTCATTATGGGAAACTGATTGATGGCGCAAGAGGCTGGAGATATTTTAGTACTGCCTGCACCGGTGCCAAATTTCGAATATCGACTGCCACCAGTACTACCGAGCTACGTATACTTCATACGTATGCTCGCTTTTACGCATATATCCGTTCCTTTGCCCATGGCTACAACCTAAGAGGTAGTCTAAGATGGCCCAAGGAAGGGAATATTGAGGAGCCAGTCAGGGTACCATCAGATATACCTGACGACGCTGTCGTTCCAGATCAGTATATGAAAGTTATCCCTACGGGAGTTGGAGAAAAAGCTGCGGAACCTATCATTATTGGCAAGTCCCAAAAACGGAAACAAGGTGCAGCCGTTACTCTTTCAGAGAAGATCCCAGAAAAGAAGAAGAAGGCTACCACCAAAAGACCTTCTAGATCAAGAGCCACTACCCCAGAGAGTGACACTCAGGTGGATGAGTCGCAACATGTTGCATCTTCTTCAGTTCACCCTGGAGAAGGATCTTCAGCATCTCAACCAGCAGCACCAACAGAAGCTGCGGTAGTCCTATCTCCGGGACATCTCAGCTCAGCACTTCATTTGACTTTGCCACAAAAGGCACAAGTTGTTGAGGATGTTGCTCCAGTACATACTGTTGATCAAGAGCCCATCCCATCCGATGAACCAGCTATTAATTTTGATGATGAGGACTAGGATGGAGATTATGACGCGTACCTGGCATGTCCTACACCTACTCCAGGTAAATATAATTTATACAAAATCCATGCAAAATCATGATTTTTGTATATTAACTTATTTTGTTTAATTTTTTGTAGGTGTTATCATCACATCCAAGCTTGTGGCTCCTCCTCCTCCTCAAAAAAATATTTATGAAGAAAATACGGAGTTTGAAGAAGAGACTTCCTCTTTAGAAGAAGAAGATGCTCCAAAAGAATGTTCTCCATCTATGGAGATACAGCAAGAGTCAGAAGTACAGACTCAACCAGAATTGTCCTCTCCTGCTGAGGGCAAGGATAAAGAACAAACTGTAGTAGAAGCTACTGTAGATAATGAAGAGGCTACTGAGGAAGAATTAAACTTCAACGAAGAATCAGTTGTAGAAGGACTCACTACAACTGAAATACTTGAAGATTCTGCAGAGCCAGTAGCTGAAGAAGGTGATGAAGGCATACTCAAGTCATTAACTGAAGCTGGAGAAGTTGTAATAGCATCCTCTTCTATTGCTACTGCTGCAGAAAAAGTTCTTGAAGAGACAATGCTCGAACCGGAATCAGTTGCCATAACTACCATTCCATCCGCACCAATTACCGCCACCGAAACTCACGTAGTTTCGACTCCAGAACCGGCTGAAGTAACAAATGCTGAAGATAATGTCCCTGAAGCTCCTGGGAACTAATTGGCCATAGTAGCAACGACAACAACGGCCTCATCTCAGTCTGCTACTAAGGCAACATCTGCTCCTAGTCTTCAAAGAAGAGATCTGGTAGACATCGCTGCAACGCCGAGCTCGAGTGCGAAAATGAATCTCTTAGTTGAGATTCATACTGATACTTTTTACAAGACTCTAGCAGCTTTAATTCAGATGGTCCTGAAGAAGGGCCTTAGTTATGAGAGCCTGAAGGCGGCGATTGCTCTGACTATCAGAAATGTTGCCATGTTTAATGATACAACGAGAGCAGCGGCATTGGAAAAAATTATGGAGGGACTTGAACAGCCGATTAAAGAATATTTAAAGCTGTCAAATGAAACCACTAAAAGTCTTATTCAAGAGGAGTATGACACTTTATCAGCTGAATACCTCACTCGAGAAACGACTTTCAATGAAGCCTTCCATGATTACAGCATCAAGGTAGCTAAAGAAAAAGCTTTTTTGACTGAAGCGAAGCCCCAACTGGAGATTCAGAGAGAAGCCTATGAAGCTTCGAATATAAGAATTCATCAACAGAATAATAGAATTTGTGAAGTCGAGGCTGAGCTGGCTCGCTTAAAGGCAGAGAGGGAACAGATGATCACAGCTCGGGACCAGCAGCTAACTCAAAGCTCAATTTTGGAGAAACAAGTCTTTGGAGCAGAGGCTACCATCAAAACCCTTGACGAAGCCAATGACAAGATGATAGTCACTTTTGCTGGACTTTCTTACATCTGTACTCCTGAGGCTCGACGTTCCGTAGCTACCAAGAATGTATTGAGCTCCCATAAAAAATGCCTAGCGGAGCTACAAAAACTTCTTGAAGATGTCTCTGCTCCGCCTTAGGCAAAATAAAGAATTTTTGTAACCTTCTATCTTTTTTCATTCTGTAATGTTTACAAAAATGAATAAAAATATTTGTTTTGTGACCCTATCATTTATTTTGTAATTAAACAATAGGTATGAGATAGAAAATACTTATCAGAGGTAATATGAACATGACAAGTCTTCTAAACTCAATAAATTATATCTATCCAGAGGTAATATGGACATGATAGATAATAAATCTCGTTTTCTGTTTAGAGTATATGATACTATCAGAGGTAATATGAACATGACAGATCGTAACAACTCAAAAGAAAAATAGATTAATATCTATTCATAGGCCAAAAGGACATGATAGATAGAAGAAGAAGTAGACTTAATATTTATTCAGAGGTCATGAGAACATGATAAATAATAAATCTCTCTCTATTTTTTAATCAGCTGGTAAGACAGAAGATCAAAATTTTCTTTTAGGAGGACAAATGATCAGCTTAACCAAACATTGGTAGCTGGAGAATAAAGAAGAAATTCAAACATAATATTTCTTCAAGAATTTGCCATTGATCGGCATCATAAGCAAATCTCAATTGTCTAAACCTATAGGCACCATTGGAGAATACCGACTCGACTACATAGGGACCTTCCCATTTTGCTTAGAATTTCCCTTTGCTCTTATGAGTCATCACCATCGGTCTTCGAACAGCTAGAACTAGCTCACCGACTTTAAATACCCTCTCTTTAACTTTACGATTGAAAGTTCAAAATATACGGGCTTGATATAGCTCAATGTGTTGTTGCGCTTGAAGACGCTTCTCGTCCAATCCTTCAAGTTCTTAGAGTCGTAAGCGATCATTGTTTTCTGTAGTAAGCTCATTAGCAATGGCGATTCTAAGAGATGGAATTTGAATTTCTAGTAGAAGAACAGCCTCACATCCGTAAACCAGTAAAAATGGTGTAAAACCAGTAAGAGTTCGGACTGTTGTTCGGTAAGCCTATAAACATTCTCCAAGTTTCTCATTCCAATCATGTTTATTAGAAGAGATGAACTTTTTGAGAAGTTTAATGATTGTCTTGTTGAAAGCTTCGGCCAAACCATTAGCAGCTGGATTATAGGCCGTAGAAGCCAAATTTTGGATCCGATTCTTGTCACAGAATCGATAAAATGCCTGACTGACAAATTGTGGTCCATTGTCATGAATTATCCGTCGAGGAATCCCAAAGCGATAAATGACATGGTGTTTGATGAAACTAACCATATTTGATGTTTTTACTTCAACAAGGGGAATAGCTTCCGTCCATTTAGAGAAATAATCGGTTATAGCCAATATAAACCGATGTCCTTTGACAGAAGGAGGATTAATCGGACCAATAATATCCATGCTCCAGGCTTCGAAGGGCCAAGAAGCTGCTATAGGATGTAAGAATTCAGATGTTTGGTGAATAAAATCAGCATAAATCTGACATGCTTTACCCCGTCTAGCATAATCCATAGCGTCTGCTATAATGGAAGGCCAATAATATCCTATTCTTCAAATACGGTCCTGTAATTTCGGACCTGGTTGATGAGCATCGCAAACACTATCATGAGCTTCACGGAGTGTTTGCTTGGCTTCACTCTCAGAGAGACAACGTAGCAAAAGTCCGTCATAAGAACGACGATATAGCATATGTAAAGAAGAATCATAATAGAATCGAAATGATCGTCTCTTGATTAATGTAGCTTCTTTTGGATCTTTAGGTAAAATCCCATGAACCACATAATCAATGAATGGACTTATCCAATCCCTCTGCTGGGAACTTGATTCTGTAGTATAACTCTGTTCAATATGCAGATTATTCTTGACACAGAATAAGTCTCGATCCAACAAAGTAATAGTGTTTTGTCTTCTAATTGGAACAACTAAGTCTGCAGCTAAGCTAGCAAGAGCATCTGCTTTCAAATTCTGAGAACGTGGTACAAATTCGATAAAGAATACTTTGAATGAGAGGACCAATTCGATTACCACTTGATGATAAGGAATGAGGTCAGGATTTCTGACTTCATATGTCCCTCTGACCTGATTAACAATCAGTTAAGAGTCTCCATAAGCTTCCAGGAACTCAATGTCCAATTGTTTTGCTACTTGGAGACCAATTAGCAGAGCATTGTATTCTGCCACATTGTTGGAGCATGGCTCATTAAGAGAATAAGCACGGTATATGACCATTTTGTCAGGAGAGATTAGGACAATGCCTACTTCGGAGACAATATTGCCTTTAGGTCCAACCCGTGATGCTCCATCAAAGTATAGTTGCCAAATGTCATCTTTCAAAGTCATGTTGCAATCCACGACTTCATCTGAAATGTCCTCATATAGTTTCGATGTCTCAGGTATAGGGTGAGCTGCTAAGAAATCAGCTAATGCTTGACCCTTTACTGATTTTTGAGGTACATAGACCATATCATAAGGAGTAAGCAACAATGCCCAGGTGGCTAACCTGGAGTTAAGAATGCTCGGTTTTCTCATCAATACCCGAATAGGATTTATTCTGGAGATGACATGAATAGTTTGTCCTGACACATAATGTCTTGTCTTTTGAACAGCAAAAACCAAGGCCAGACATTCTTTCTCCACAGGAGTATACCTGTGTTCAGCTCCGACCATCATTCGGCTAAGATAATAAATTGCTTGTTCATGACCCTTGTCACTTTTCTGTGCAAGAAGAGCACCAAGTGAATGATCCAAAGCTCGAACATATAGCAAAAATGGTCTTCCTACCACTGGAGGTACCAGAACATGTGGATTTGTAAGGTATTGCTTGATGCCATTGAAGGCTTCTGACATGCTTCATCCCAGACAAATGATACACCTTTCTTTAATAAACGGGAGAAAGGTTGACATCTCCCAGAAAGATTGGATATAAATCTCCTGATATAAGCAATGCAACCTTGGAAACCACGAAGTTCTTTTAGATTACATAGAGGACGCATTTCAAGAATCGCTTTGATTTTGTCAAGATCAACATGGATACCTTGCGAAGTAATGACAAATCCCAAAAACTTGCCACTGGAAACCCCTAAGAAAGACTTAGTAGGGTTCATCTTCAGTTGATGTTGACGCATCAACTCAAATACTGTCTTCAAGTCTTAAACGTGATCATCTTTTGATCGACTTTTGACAGCAATGTCATCCACATAACATTCAACTATTTTTCGTAGATGTTCTTGAAAGATGTTGCTCATAGCCCGTTGATACGTGGTACCAGTATTTTTCAGACCAAACGGCATAACCGTATAGCAGTAGACTCCAAGGGGTGTACGAAAAGCAGTATGCTTCTCATCTTCCGGATGCATCTTAATTTGATTGTATCCTGAAAATACGTCTATGAAAGACATGCGTTCAAAACCACATGTATTGTCTATCATGACATCGGTAATCGGAAGTGGAAATTCGTAGTTTGGACAAGCTGCATTAAGATCCCAAAAATCTATGCAAACTCGAACTTTTTTATTCTTTTTCATAACAGGAACAATGTTGGCAACCCAATCTGGGTGTTGTTCTTCACGAACAAAGCCACATGTAATCAGCTTTTTGACTTCTGCTTCAATTGCATCCATCATATCTGGTCGAAAACATCGTTGCTGTTGTTTTACAGGCTTGGAATTAGGAAGAATATTGAGTTTATGAGTAGCTACTTTAGGATCTAGACCCGATATATCCTCATAACTCCATACAAAGATATCAACATATTCTTTAATCAGTTTTATCAACTCTTCCTTTTCATCTTCAGAGAGGTTTTTACTGATGAATATTGGTTTGGACGTAGTTCCATCTCCAATATCGATCTGGACAATCTCATCCTCTGTAGGTGGATATCGTTGTTCAAACCGAAGCTCCCATTGAGTGTTCATTTGCTGTGCCCAAGGGTCATTCTCAAATGGCTCAGATTACCATCAGTTTGAACCATGTTGACTGAGAAGACACATTCAGATTCATCATAATAGTCTTCTTCAGAATATGAGGATTGTAAAAAATTGGAAGAACATTCTTACATATTTTCTTTGTGCATGTGGGGTGTATCTGATTCGATGAATTGGATTTCTTTCGAATCTGAGGATTGTAAAGAACTGGAAGAAAATTCTTCTTGTATATCCTTATTAAACATGTGAGACAGATCGTATCCTAACCCATGCCGAGTTTTCTGGTAAAATAGATCACCATATAATGGTAATCATCTACCTTTACCTTGATTGAGACCTTACATAGTCTTCAAATCATATCCCATATTCTGGATAATCTTGAGAGATTGTTGACTATATTTATCAATTCAGATTCTTCTTTTATCTTTATCTCTGAGATCATCTGTCTGAATAACAGGGATATTTCTAGCTAGGCCAAACATGATTTGGTGCTTGTTTTTCTTATCAGACGGAATCACGAAGTAAGATTCTTCGTGACGTCTATAAGTTACGCAAGCTTGTGATAAAGTGGCTACAGGAAGAAGGTAGGGAGAAGATATTAGGAACCTTTGAGCATAAGGTCCAACATCGACATGAGAAGGAAAGGAATTTTTCTTATGATCAATGTATAAGGTTTCCTCTGTATTTATGTCATTTTTATATTGATGACTTTGATCATCAGAAGATAAAGTCATTCCCTCAATAAATTTGACAGTCATATACTCCAAAAGGAAATCTTCATTGACATTAGAAAGTACAGAATGATCAATATTTACATTATTTACAATTTGACTGCTACGCTTCGGATTGATCATCAACGGACCATCATCCATCTTCTGCGTAGACTTGCCAAGGTTGATGATCAGTGGTGGTTCTGGATCATTCGTACGAGAAGTACGTCCCTTGACTTTGATTATGAGAGGTTGAACTTGGCTCTTGGCAGGAATATTCACTGATTCCTCAGACAAAGTTCGAGTTCTTCCTTTGACCTTGATCATCAGAGGTTGGTCATTGACAGGTTGGGGTCGGATCCGACCTTTGACTTTAATCTTCAAAGGTACTCTTCTGGAGGATCTTCATTGACATATTGATCTTCAACAGGTGATCGATCTTCAGCCATATCTGATATCTCCTTCACATGCTCTTGTTTGTAGAGTATTGAGTCAGAAAAATAGGCTTCAACACCTTTGGGAATCCACGTACTTGAAGCATTGGTGAAGAGTTGAAGGCACAATATTATGCTCATGTATCCACGGTCTTCCGAGAAGGATGTTGTAAGATACATCTGAGTTGATAACATAAAACGTTACCATAGTTCGAAGATCACCAATTTGAATCTTCAGACGAATCTTCCCCAGTGGTTTACTCTTGCCAGAGTTGAAACCAACTATTGTGGTACTAGTGTAAGTCAAATCACTAGTAGAAATCCTCAAAGGTCTTAGCATACTCTGAAGAATAATACTAATAGAAGACCCATGATCAATGTAAATCCTATCAATTTCAGTGGATTCAATATACCCTGTGTAGCACAGAGGTCTGTCGTGCTTATTATGCTTCAACAGCATATCTTCTTGTGTAAAGGTGATATTGGGAATTGCCTCCATCACACTATAACATTGTGGACATGACACTGGTATACTGTTAGGAGTTTTGAGTTGAGCTAAGCATGAGTCAGCTTGCAGCAAGGCTTCACTCAAAGTTTCGTGACTTTCTTTAGAAAGGTGAAGTAACTCAAAGATAGAGTCTAGCCGGAGTATTAGCTAACTGGACTAGAATATCAAATTTGTAGGGCTTCATCACCACCCCTTGATTTGAAGCAGATTTCAATGGAACGTTAAAGCGTACTACTTTCTGTTTCCCTTTCTCAACCATAGATGGTTTAGCAGGAACAGGAGATGATTGAACTGGTAGTGTTTCAACTACGCCCTCTGCTTCTTTGGAAGATCCCTCATAATCTTTGTGGTATTCTTTTCCAGATCTCGTACCAGCAAAGGTTTTTTCTTCGGACTCAGGAGAATGAAGTACTATATTGCAGGATTTAGTCTTTTTTCCCTTAGTCTTTTTCTTACGAGGATTTTTATGAGGAACCTCAGAACCCAATCCAACAGTAGATTTTTGACTTTGAATTTGTAAAGGAAGTCGCATTCCTTTATCATAATTTAAACCTTCTGTCTTTTGAAAGTCGTAGTCCATCTTTTTCATGAGATGGACTGGTTGTTGACTGTACAAGTGAATGGGCAGTGGACTTTCAATAGATGGTTTAACAGAGGAAGAAGAAACAGAAACCTCTGTAACCACAGGAAAAGGAGGCATAGAGATTTCTGTCGAAGGAGTATTCGGGACACGAGAAAAAATCTCTGTAGGAGCTTTTTCATAAGCAGCAAAGACATGTTGTGCCCTGTATAAGGGGACGCTATTCATAGCTAACCACTGCTGATGAGTAAGTTTAAGCTTGGTAGGAGGAGCCAAGCTTGGAGGACATATATTCAAACCCCTCAGTCTATCCTCCAAAGGAATGTCACCCCATAAATGATTTAAATTATCATAGTCTGGGGTTAAAATATGAGAAATCATGTTGCAGGTTTTAACTTTTTTACCTTTCTTAGATTTTGAAGTTTTACCTTCATTCTCCATTTCAGGTACTAAATCAGGGTGTACCCACATGATTTTACCAGTTTTTAGTGTAAGAGGCAAAAGTCCTTCATTTTGCTTCCTGGCAGACGGGATATTCACAATCTTCATCGTTGCCTTTGGAATTGGGACAATCCCATCTGGGACTTGCTATGGAGAAAAACCTCCAAATTGAAGAAAAATCATATTGGTTGTGACCGTATGCTCATCGTTGGTTAAAGCCATGGCATTAGCATTTATCAGCTCCTGAATTTTTTCTTCAAAACATAGCAAGCCTTGGTAGGATGATTTATGTATCTGTGATAGATACAATACTTGGGATTGTCAGTCAGATTCACCTCATTAGGCCTTTTTGGCTCCAGAATCTGGAGTTTGCCACTCTTTATCAGACATTGGAATATCCCTGGGATATCACTGTCATCAAAAGAGTATTCTTCTTTTGGCTTAGAAGACTCCTGATTATTTGGCGTCGTTTTAGGTTTTGAAAGATTAACCACTAGGGTTTCTTTCCCTTTTCCATTACGATTACCGGAGTTATTGCCCGAAGAGCCTTTTTTTCCTTTGTTTTCTGAGGCAAAGATTATCCCATGTTCACGAGCCAACCTACCATTGGTCTCGGCAGAAACTGTTGCTATAATAAATGAGGCCCAATCTGTGAATTGGAAACCCGTAAAGACAGCAATGGATGGTCGCAGATTCATCTTGCATGTATCAATCAATGCTGAATCTGGCATACCAGGAGGCATCTTCAAAGTTGCCTATCGAAAATGTTCGATGAACGTCCGAGTATCTTCCTTCTCCTTTTGTTTGATTTCTATTAAGGATGACATATTCATGTCCATGCCTCCTTTATAGAAGCGGAAGAGAAACATTGCTTTAAATTCGTCAAAAGACGATATGCAATTGTCGGGTAGACTACGATACCAGTCGTAGGCTGAACCCGTCAAACACCCGATGAAAATTCGAGTGAGAAGAGCATCATTCTTCTGTAGATGCATAGTCATAATATCAAAGTAATCGATATACTGACTAGGAGATGCCTTTCCATCAAATAACACCATTGACTGTGGCTTGAATTCCAGAGGAAAGGGTACGTCATTCCAATGAGGAGGATAAGGTTGCTTAATCCCTAACCTCTGGAGCTAGTCCTTGTGCATCAAAACTTCAAACTGTGCTTTTAGTTCACGCACTGCTTGAATAGCTTTGCTAATTTGAGGAAGCACATTCGATTGAATAGTTGCTGGATGTACCGTCACCCCCATCGGAGGTGGTACATTTTCTGGAATGATAGGATCTGGAGATGCAGAATTTTGATTGACAGCAGGCTCTTGATTATTCAAAGGTATATCAATCCCTTGACTATCTTGAGTTTGTGCTGCTACCTGCACCGGTGTTACTACTGCCGTCTAAACAGCTTGCTGAGTTATTATTATTTGATGCATACTTTGCATCATGGTAGGCATGTCTTTCAATGATTGCTCAACGACAGAGAGACATTGTTCTGTATTAGCAGATGACGTCTCCAGTTCATCTCAAATAATATAGGATTCAACCTCTCTTGAAGATACAGAGGGATTGGTATAGAGGTATGAATCGACACTATCAGTTTCGGACTCAAAAGACTGAGTACCCCCAGCTTCTGAATCAGAAGTCTGCAATTGTCTTTGTCTTCTTGATCGAGTATTCTGATATACTCCTTCAAAGGAATCAAGAAGTCTGTTGAACTGTTGTTGACCAGGAGTCTGGAACGAGTTGCGTCTTGGACGTCGTCCTCTGTTGGTATGAGATGCCATGTTGACTGACGCATATAACAACTCATGTTCTTGGTCATCAACCTGCTGCTGAGGCTCATTATAGCTTAATCGGTCAAAAACTGACCGTTTAGAAGTCGAACAGCAACATTTGATTACAATCTGGTGACACTCACAATGATAATTTTCTTGGGGAAGTGTCACAGGAGATTGTCTGTTTTTACGCTTTTGTACTAGCAACTCGCATAAATCAGAAGGAGTAGAGGGAGTAGTCTTCTTTATTACATTTGGGGTAGAGAAACGTTTAGTCCCTTGTGTACAAAGAAGATTACTGGCTGCATTAGCAGAACCAAACTGTACATTTTTACGCGCTTGGAGTTGCGTGCATAAATTCTGAGATTTTTAGCACAAAGGACTCCATCAATATTATGCGTAATTTATAGGTTTGGTACCTTGCGTAAAGCAGTGTAAGAAGGCTGTTGGTGGGGAACCGAAATTTTACCAACAATGTTTTTACGTTGCATGCGTGCAGGTAAATTCACTTTAGATGTAAAGGCATCATTACGAATTTTATCTACACTGTCAAAGACAGGAGATTTACCTTTACGCATAGAGCGCAAAACATTAGTATCTGCCACGTCACAAACGGAAGATTTTCCTTTATACGTGGAGCATAAATTTTGTGTGTCTCTACGTCACAGACGGGAGACATATTTTTACGCGCGGGGCATAAAACTTGTGTGTCTACCACGTCACAGATGGGAGACTACTTTTTACGCACAGAGCGTAAAACATGAGAGTATGCCACGTCACAGACGGGAGACTGATTTTTACGCACGGAGCGTAAAACTTGATTTTTACGCGCAGAGCGTAAAACTTGATCTTTACGCGCAGAGCGTAAAATCGGAGAGTATGCCACGTCACAGACGGGAGACTGATTTTTATGTCCAGGGCATATCACCGAGGTAGAGACTGCCTCGTCACAGATGGAAGCCTCCACAACAGGAGTAGGAAGGATTCCTTTGCCTTCAGAGACAGCAGGGAGATCCGAGGATGCTTTGGACCTAGGAATCCAAACTTTTTGTGCCTTCCGCGATTTCTGAACATTGGAGCAGCGAGTATTACCCCCAGTTCGGAGCATTTCTTAGTAGGCAGTCTGGTCGAAGTGCACAACCAGAGTCTTCTTTGTCGATCCGACCGACACATCATCTTATTGAACAATTGCCTTCTCGTCAGAGGAGAAGGTCGTCCCTAGCAGAGTTGTCATTTTGTTTCACTTAACAAAATGCCTAAAATTGGCTTTTGAAAGAAAATGAGAAAAATACAAAAAGTACAAATTGTTCTGGGAAGTATTGCTATGGAAGTCTGATCTGAGAGCGATCACTTTGTTCCTTGGACCATACGATGATGATGAAGAAAACTGCTTGAAGAAGACGAACAATCGGAAGAACTAAGTCACCGGAAAGGTATCGAGCAACGGCACTGATGGCACAGTCGAATGCTTTCTTGCTTTGCTTCATCCTGTTCTTGAGAAAAAGTTGAAGAAATGCTTCTGGGAATATCACTCTGGAAGTATGAGCTTTCTCAGAATCTCCTCTCCTGTCTCTCTATTTATCTCTTGATGATGTCTATATGAAAATAAGTCTATTTATAGACTTGACCCTTTGTGCGTAAAAAGCAAAAAAATAGGGTCTCTACGCTAGTAACTGTCACCCACGATGTAAATCATCCTCTACGCACGTTGACACGTGTCCCATGTAGAGTTTTGATCTCTACGTATGGTGACACGTGTCCCACTACTTCAACAAAATGGGGAGAGCACGTACACACGTTCCTCGATAAGTGTGGCATGAAAGCCACGTAGGCAAACCACGTTCTCAAATAGCCAGGAAAGATCGAGCGTAAAAATGACCCAAAATACACTCCCAGCGTAAAGTGGCAAACTGGCGTAAAAATAGCCCAAGATAAACTTCCCGTATAAAGTAGCTAAAAAAATAGCCTTGAGTGTAAAAAGTAGCCCAAATAAACTTTACGCCCACAATAGCCTTGAGCATAAAAGCTCGAATAGCTATCGTGCATAAAAGAAGCAGTTTTATTGAGCGTAAAATAGCCCCATTTGCACACTATACGACGAGTATTGGGTTTGGTGGAAAGATTTCCTCGGCTTCTGTGTAATCCTGCTGTCAGAAAATTATTGTGTCAGATCAAATCACTTGTATTAAATGCGGCCTGACAGTCTGTCCCCGACGTAAAAGTGGAGGATAACTCTCGTGTAAAAGCTTCTCGCGTAGAGAATAGCATGCGTAGAGAGTAGCTCGCGTAGGGTCTGAGTTTGACTCAGTTTGAATTGCGTAAAGTTTTCAACTTCTTTGACTTGGTCTTTGAAGTACTTTTTACGCTCCTACAAGGCGTGACATGTTTTAGTGGTGACCCATACAGGTCGAGATATATCATTTCGGTTACGTTACTGTACCGGACGAGCCTGCGTTAGGATGATATATTAGAATCTTAATCCACAATTGCTATTGAAAAATTCCTTTGACTTCTATTTAGGGGTGAGCAAATACCGACCGATACCGAAAAACTGACCGAATACCGATTAAAAAAATTCTGAAAAACTGAACCAAAATTATGTACCGATACCGAATTGCCGAACCGACTAAATTACGGTATAATGGTAATGGTAACTGTTTGAGTGTAATACCATACCGAAAATACCGAACCGAATCGATTCACACACACACACACACACATATACACACACACATACACAGGCACACATTTTTTAATGTTGTTCATGATTAATTTTACACTACTCATTTTCATTTTTATCTTTGTTTTGGTTGGTTTCCTAGAACTTGGAATGGATTTTAGTGGACTTGAATTTATGTTAAGAATGCTAAGAATTGAGTTTTTGATCTTTTGAGCTTATATTTTTTTGTTCTCATAGAATTTTGAAATAAATTTTGGTTACTTAAACTTATACTAAAGATTAAACTTAGTGACCGCGTTTGATATTTTAAGCTCATTTTTAGATGTTTGCGACTTGTCACATATTGTTCTAATAATTTTGATTAAATGTTTGGTTGGTAGAGGCTTGGCTTTAAAATTAATGCTTCCAAAAAAGTAAAATATATATATTATAGGTTAAGAGGTTCTACAATATTAAGTGTGTTAATTGATCAAATATTAATTGGTAAAATACCGATACCGAACAAAAACCGACCGAATACCGATTTAACCGAAACCGAAAAAAACCGATTCTAAATGGTACGATATTGGTATTGATTTTTCAAATACCAATTTTAAAAAATATCGAAAAAATCGACCACATACCGACCGATTATACCGACGCTCACCCCTACTTCTATTATCGCCCTTGAAATTTTGCATTTGTACTCAATCATACCATTCTTGAATTACTATTTATGAATTCTCGTCTTCGCCTCCCTCGGAAGGACGAACACTCGTGTTGACGATCACTTCGTCATTGTATTATTATTGATTGTGACTATGGTAGATGGGATATTTTGTGGATAATTATTTGAGGCATATAAAGGTTTGGATAGGTGTCCTTACTAGATAGACATATAGGATAAGAATGACATATTTGTCGAGGTTTAAATTTTATAGGAAAATCTCCTTGGTTGGATGATTGCATAGTCGCATATTAGTGATTCGACAACTTCATGTAAATTATCACGTTGAGCTAGGAAGTTACCTGGGAAGATATAGTAACACATGCTTGACTGGACTAGGTGATTAGATAAGGTGGGTAGACTATAAAGATGCCTCTCTAAGATAGGATGTGGATAGAAAATGGTGCATGGTTTAACCATAATAGGAGGCATGATGACCATTAGGCCAAACTATATCACCCTCTGCTTGGGTTAGATAGAGTTATGGAGAGGGTTATGATAAACCCATACAGGTTGACTAGGGAAGTTACAAAAAGATAATAATCTTGGATCGCAGGGATTGGACTTGAAGGAAGACAACTTAAAAGTTTCGTGGGATGACAGCAATTAAAGTTCGAGGAACCATCAGGATGAGCAAATTGATGAAACATGGTGATCATGACTGGATATAAGATTTGAGAGTTGTAAAAAAAAATTGAAATTTTAACATAAAGGATATGAAAATCAGGGATAATAATATAATGGGAGAGAAGATTACATGGATATTGAGGAGCTATCCTAGGAAGATTATGTATCAGAGAAAAATAAGATCATGGAAGAGGTGTAAGATTGAGTTAGACCAGTCGACGATGTCTACATTTGCTGAGCCAACCTCGAATGAACTATTAGAGATAGAGACTAGAAGAATAGTCAATATAGTTAGACTATGATGGATGTATTGGAGATAAGTACTTATTAGACCAAGTCTTGGATTTTTCTTAGCAAATAGTTAAGCGTGCTTGTGAACGTATAATAGCTTATAGGTAGATAAGGTAGAACATTGGTTAGGATGTTATTGGATAGGACTTAAGGCTTGTAGAAGTATAGCGTGGATTTTTCAGAGTTGACTAAGTTTAAGATTTGATCAAGATCTTCGAGGATTAATCGTAGCCAAGAATCTAGGAATAGAGTTACAATCTATATCTTAAGGCAGGCTAGTAAACCCTTTATTAATGCAAGTTAGTTAGAGATCCTTGAGGAGTTGCATCTGGAACATTGTGTTCGTATGAGGATAAAAAGTGGATATACAAGAAGAGGTAATTATAAGGAACAATATGTTTGGTCTTAATAAATGGAGAGGAATAAGATTGAAATTTAAGGAAAAGTTATCACAACGAGGTTTATGACCATGATTATCTAAGATGACATAACAATGATTACAGAGAGAACTATACCCTTAAGCAATATTTTGAAGTTGAGATCTAGGTAAAGAGCGAGAAGATTATCTCGAGAAGACAGACGATATAAATTTATGATACAGGAAGGTAAAAAAAATATAATGAAAGGTGAAGATGTTGATATGAAAAAGTTGTGAGCATCGATCAAGATTATGACAGGAAATGAGAATAAAAGATTTAAAGTTAGAGAGGTAGAGCACTCCTAAATAGTTTGAGGCATAGAATCTAGAGCTGAGTGAGTACATAGTGGATGACAAAAATTTTTGAAGTTGGAGATATTTCAAAGAGGAGATTAAGTACTAATGTTTTCAAGAATTGAAGACGTCGGGAGACTTGGGCATATTACATTATGAGCATCTTGATATTATGTTAGCGGAAGTTACAATTGAAAAGGAAGAGCCATAGAATGGAGTGTACTAATAGAAGAAATTTGATGATATCAAGGACTTTCAAAATATTATGAGTTGGATTATGGAATATGTGACTAGCCGTACTTGATAGATCATATGTTATCTTAGGAACCTGATAGATAGGCTGAATCATAGTACGAATTGTGTACAATTATCTCAGCCCGCATAATTTTCAAATTATTCTAAGTGACTTCTCATATTTGTTTGAAACATATCCATATTCTTTCTCTTCCTACTTCTAAGCTTGTAAATCACGCTTACGTGATTTAGCCAGCTTATCATTCTAATTACGATTTAGAAGATCGTATTCTTCCTTAGCCATGCCTTGATCTCAAATCCAAAACCTTGATCTCATCTCTCTTCTGTCAAACGATCATCTTATCCTAAGACGTCATTCCTCCCAAATTCTTGATCAAGCATCCACTTAGTCGTACCATATTCTTGTGGAAAATCTCTTCTAGAGCTTTTCGAAACTCTCTGTACCATTATTTGTAACTTTCTTGTTCGTGATTCACTTGAACTTGTTTACAAATCCCTTTATGCCCCCTCGCTTTGGTTATGCCCAACCAAGCCATTTATTAAACTCTAAACCATTTGTGATCAGCGCTAAATTGATATAATTTTCTTATAGAGTTATTGACTAATAGTACCCTGATAGTACCTGAGATTATTGCAGACTGTGATATCTGAATTCCAGTTTTCCTTTCTAAAATCTTGCTAGTAAATCATGACTATGGTCTTCTGGTTGGGACTAGTCGTACTTGACTCCATTAAGATTTTAATCTTCAATCTTCTTATACTATGTCTTATTGTAATTTCGAGGACGAAATTCTATAAGGTGGGTAGGTTGTAAGCCCTCTGGATTTTAGGGATTATTTTAAATTTTATTAAAGTAATTATTTTCAATAGATATCTTAATTATAATTATTTTATTATTAAATATACCTCTTCGTGACTTTGATTTTTGGAGCGCAAGAGATGTCAGTATCTCGAAACGCCCTTCATGAGTTTTGATCTAGACAAGTTTATCTTCATGTTGATATATCATGTCCCACTCAAACTTGTTCCTTTGTGCTCTATTTGCATCACAGAACTTTTGGGTCAATTTAGGCTATTTTATCATTTTATTAAATTTCTACTTTTATTTTTTATCATTATCGACACGTTACCGTGACTTTCAAATTAGGAGCACAAGACTAGCCATTTTCTCCAAACCAACTTGTCATACATGATCTACTCGAGACAATCTTTGCCCATGACCTTCGTGTCCCACTCAGACACACTATTTTGTGCTTCATTTGCTTCGCACAACTTTTTGGGCATTTGACCCAATCTCGATTTACCCCACTGAGTCACATTTACTTCCAACTTAATTTTCGGACCCGACATCGGTCCAATCTGCTCGACCCAATATATGGTTCTGGCCTGTTTTGAGCCTACTATGCACGTGCCACTTGCGTGCCACCAAGTTGATCTTGTGTTCCCATTTCATCCGTAATTTTTAAATGGTTTAAATTTGTTATTTTGATCAAACTCTAGCCTAAGCTTGTCCAAACTTGACCCAACACCCAACCCAATTTGTTGTGACCCTCTCATGACTGCCCATATACCAACTGGCATATTTTTTTATTTTTTCCTACTCACAAATATCCCTATTTTATATAAATATCTCTTTCTCTCTCTCCATTATAATATATATATATATATATTTGGAGAACCAGAGATTTTATTGATGTATCATACGCAAAATGCCGAAGCCTATACAAGTAAGCGCGCCAAGCGTGAAGAACTGACAAAAGGAAAAACCAGCAGCGAGCACCAAAGGGTGCTGCGGACTAGACTACTGCAAATCCTGCCAAAACTGGTCTGGAGAGTGGAAGCATCGGGGTCTGAGTTTATGAATTTGTCGACGCACTTTCCTGAACAGTTGCTATGTGGTGAATTGTCTACCTTCGTACCTGAATTTGTTCCGATTCTTCCAGAGGAACCAAATACCGGCGGCTACGGCGATCTGGTGACAGTAGAAATCCCTCCAGTTGAGCAGAAGATCGTGGAAGCCCCCGGGACAATGCCTCTTGCTACATCGACGTTCAAGGTCTCGCCAAGTCTGACCAGCGAGTTCTTCGGAAAGCAGGATGTGTTCAACCGTTTCTGGTTTGTAGGAAAAATAGCAGTGACATCTAGAGGAAAGGCTAAACCCGATGGTGGTGAGGGAATCGTCGGTTGGAAGCTTCCTGCGCTGAGCTCTCCAGATAAGAAATGACCACTTGATGGGAATGTATGATTGCCAGAAGTGAGCACAGTGAGTGGTCCGTGCGCCTCCGCCCTCCAGCTCGCGCCTGGCAGAGTCCATAGAGAAAGAACCTCCGGCATCGGGAGCCCAAATCCAGGCGTCGAGGAGGTCTTATCTGATCTGGACGTTCGCAGCTGCCAGCTCGGTCGACGCCTCCGGCCCAAGCCAGTCTCTGATCCACTCCTTTCTCCAACCTGTAGATGGGTCCCAAAGGTCCTGGATCGTGCTTTCAGTGGGAGCGAGAGCTGACAAGTGATAGGTTGAGTTGTCTATCCATCGTTAGAAGCAAGGGGACGAGTTGCCGTTTCCAAGTCGCATGCGGATAAGGGGTTCAGCAAGCTGCCTACCGTAAAGGATACGATGCCAGGAAGCTGAGGAGCGATTGTTGGCCATCGCTGACACTCGGTAAGAGTGTTGGAAATATTTAGCTTTCATGAACCGCGTCCAGATGGAGGTATGAGCTCTAATCTTCCACCACAATTTCATAGAGCAGGCGTCAACAATGAGAGCTAGTTTAATAAATCCGAGCCCCCCTTCAGCCATGGGTGTGGCTATCGTGTCCTAACTTGCCCAGTGGTGTTTGTCCTTACCGTCCTGTTGGCCCCAAATGAATTTGGCGAAGAGAGACTCCAGGGAGGATAAGACCTGCTTGGGCGGGGAGCAGACGACCATGGTGTAGATCGGGATGGAGGACAGGACATGCTTGATGAGGATAATCTTACCGCCAGGCGATAGAGTCGCGTTGTGCCATCCCTCGATCTTTTCCTGATCTTGTGGATAAGCCCGCCGAATATGCCCGTATTGGTTCTGCCATAAACTAAGGGACATCCCAGGTAGGTGAACGGTAGGTATGCAGTGGTGAAGGAGGTAAGGTTGGTTAAAGTGGATGAGAAGATCCTGTCGGCTTTGTGATGAGTGTAGATGACACTTTTGTCGCGGTTGATGCGTTCACCGGAACATCTGGTGTATCTGTCCAGGGTGTTGCAGACCACCTCTACCGATCCGATGTCTTCTGCAGAGAATATGAGGATGTCGTCGACGTAGGCAAGGTGGGTGATGATAGGGCATCCGGCGGTGGTGTGGTAGTGTTGGAATCTGGGGATGTTGACCATGATGTTGAGATTTCTGCTGAGGGCCTCGGCAGCAATAATAAAGATGGTAGAGGATAGAGGGTCTCCTTGACGAACAACTCGACTAGATTTGTAGAAGTCGTCCGCTTGGCCATTGATAATGGTGGAGAACCCTTATCAATGGCCAAGCGGACGGCTTCTTCAAATCTAGTCCGCTTGGCCATTGATAATGGTGAAGCCGTCCGCTTGGCCATAATATATATATATATATATATATATATATATATATATATATATATATATATATATATATATATATATATATTATATATATATGTGTGTGTGTGTGTGTGTGTGTGTGTGTGTGTGTGTGTGTGTGTGTGTGTGTGTGTGTGTGTATAAAATATATATATATATATATATATATATATATATATATAAAATTAAAATATATATATATATATATATACACACATACATATCTCTCTCTCTCTTTATTCTTATACTCACCCTCCACCACATCACCCCCATCACCATCACCAGCACACAACACCCCCTCTCCCTATAGTCGAACCCTCTCTCTCCCTCAACTTTCTTTCTCTCTTTCTCTTTCACAAATACCTCTCTCTCACTCTTTCTAATAATATATATAGTATATATATACATATATCACACTCTCTCACTCTCTCCATACTCACACATACACCACCCCCATACCACCCCTCTCCCTCACCTACACTCTCTCTCTCCTCCTCTATTTCTCCAGCCGACACCCCCACCTTCTCTCCCATCCCTTCAAACCCGACAGCAAGGAGCCCCCCATGTTATTGCTTCAACACCTTCTTCTTCTTGTACTTCTCCTTTTTCTTCTTTAAAAACCGACAACACCACCACCACCGTGAACAACACCACCACCATCAACCACCACACACCACCACCACCCTCACATTCTCCTCCTCCTCTTCTTTTTCTTCTCCTCCTCCTCCTCTCGGGCTGCCGCAGCAGTAGCTTCACGAGCAGCAGCAGCAAGCTCGATAGCAGCAGCCGCAAGCCGCGGCAACAGCAGCAGCAGCTGCACGCAACAGCCGCGCACGCCGCGTCCAGCAGCCACTGCCAGCGAGCCCCTCGGCTGCGCGCGAGCCTCTGGCGAGGTCCTCCTTGCCGCCTCCGTCGTCCCCGACACGGAAAACGGGCTATTCGTGCGTTTTGTACGGAATCCCGCCGTCACGCATGCGGAATCAAAGTCTGAAAGTACGCCTTGTCGCAGCGACTTTGTACGTGTTTTCGGGGAAATCCAACTGTTGGATCGTCGATCCGTCTCAATCTTGGTATATACCCCTTCACTCTCCTCAAGTTTTACCAGTTAATTTCATCGTTTGATGCATCAAAATCGGCCACCAAGTTGATCGTTTAAATTGTATAATTTTTGGACAGTTTTACGGAGCCAACTTCGTCGGCTCGTATCTCCGCCATCGTAGCTCCGTTTGGCATCCTACCAGTTCCTGTTCGCAGCTGGTATAACTCTCTTCCTGCTCCTTAACTTTCGTTCATTGTGAGCACGTTTGATTGGTTGAATTCGACGCCAAAGTTGGCCGTCCGAATTCATACTTTTCAAGTTAAAAAATCCCAATTTTGAACCTGGGACTCCGATTTCCAATTCTGACACCACCAGTAGACTCATGGCGTCGTTCTGGTACGAATTCATATAAAATTTGCTTGATTTGGACAACGTGGGCCCTAGCACGTATTTTGGTGCAAGGTGGGCCCCACAGTCCAAGTCAATGGGTCATTTTAAGATCGGCTCATCGGAATCCACTTCTGGATATACCGTTGGATTCGTATCGTCATTTTGGACTCGCTGACATATACTTTTCTAGATTTAGTGGATTTGGACTCCGACACGCATTTTCGTACAAACTGGATTCCAATGTCCGAGTCAACGGGTCATTCTGAGATCGGCTCATCGGAATCCACTTCTGGATATACCGTTGGGTTTGTAGCATCATTCTAGAATCGTTGACATATACTTTGCTAGATTTAGTGGACTTGGACTCCGGCACGTATTTTTGTGCAAACCGGATTTCAGTATCCGAGTCAACGGGTCATTCTGAGATCGACTCATCGGAATCCACTTTCGGACATACCGTTGGGTTCGTATCTTCATTCTGGACTCGTGGACATATAGTTTGCCATATTTTGATGACCTTGATCTTGACACATTTTTTGGTGCAAGGTGTGTCCAACGGTGGACCGTATTTTGATCCAAATTACCATTTTACCCCTGTGTCCAGAATTGGACTTATGGATAGTCTATTCTAGCTATTTTACTTATTCTGAGAACTTTGGTGATATTTGTTTCAGCATCCGACGACGTTCGTGGAGACCCCTATGTTGCTACCTTTCTTGCACTTGACAATTTGTCTGCAGGACATCATCGGCCCACTGCTTTATCCCAGGTAAGATACCTTGCCATACTTATACTGTTTATATTACTCATATCTATCCTTGTACTGTTAGTTGATGACACTGGTAGTGTGTATCCAAGGATGACTTGGGTGTTACCGATGATGGCATTGATGTTATGGGTGTGTGCGTGTGTGACTTAGAGTTAGTAGACATACCCGACATGGTGAAGTTATCCCGGATAACTTCATGACTTGACACGAGACATTACACGGCACCTTGAGTCAGAGTCATTGTGTTGGCACGAACTTTCGCATTCGACTGATCC
The DNA here is from genome assembly GCA_029216955.1 of Iris pallida. Taxonomy (NCBI): domain Eukaryota; kingdom Viridiplantae; phylum Streptophyta; class Magnoliopsida; order Asparagales; family Iridaceae; genus Iris; species Iris pallida. The sequence continues at coordinate 6,229,239 of JANAVB010031218.1, forward strand.
TCGGTGCGAGCGGTTCGTGTGTCGGTACCTATAGAGTTAGATGGTGTCTAGATTAGAGACTTGCATTGAGTTATGGATTGTCTAAGTCATGGATACGACTTGTACATTTCCTGGGACGGGAAAGACAACCAGTAGGCGTATGGGACAGACAGTTATATTATTTTATGTTAGCCTCAGTGGGGACCCGGTTATGGGCATGGGCCCTTACTAGTAGGTATATCCGGCAGCGGCCACTAGCTGCGCGCTAGGTTCGGTCGGGAGGTACGCTAGTATTGTGCTAATCGGCTCGTGATCCAACGTCGGCCTATGCTTCGACAAAATTATTATTCACCTACCCATACGTTCCAAAGTTGTCTTCAACATGCATTCACATAGACTGGTTAGTTCGTATACCCCTGTCGGATCATATTATGGAACAGTGTCTCATCATGGACTGGTATGCCTTCCACTGATCAGGATTGGTCAGAGGTATGGTTTATTGATCGATGACTGGATATTGGGCCAGGTTATGATTCAGGTTGTCCATTTATATTCAGTTCACATTATGGCATGTATCTCTGTATCTTGTTACGTCCCTCTGAGGACCTGATGATCTCTCCAGGTATTCGCTGAGCAGTTAGTACAGAGTAGCTGGCGGGTGCTGCATGATGCATCGAGGTCTCATGTATATTTTTATATTTGTGTTCTGGCATATTCTATTTATTCTTTCCAGTTTATATCCTCACCTATATTTGCTTCATACTTTTATGTAGCCTATTATTACCAAGCTTATTCCTTCTCGAGCTTGTTCGAACATGTATATTACTGGGTGGCCAACTTTAGTATATTATGTTCATTCTTGGTATTCAATTCATTACTGTGGATTGAGATATAGATGATCAGTTACTCTTAGTTACCCCTTTACAGCGGAGTACGTCTAGGGTTAAGTCCATTAAATTAGAAACTTACCCTAGATCGTATTAGCTGGCATGGTCGCGCTCAGGTTCCTATATATTTTGGAACTGGGGCGTGACACAAATAATCCTAATTCATAATTCTTTTCTCCTATTTTATTGACATGGATACAATTGTGTGCTGGATTTTTTGCAACTTATTTGAATTTTCAAATCACCCGTAATATCAAATTAAAAAAATACTATTGACATGCCATTGATGTGAACCGAAGAAGAAACCCTAAAATTGATGCGACCAAACCCACCTTAGGGTCCATATCATCCAATACCAAACTGGACCGGCCTAAATTTAGGCAATTTCTATTGGCACCTCAAGTCTTACTTGAGGCAGCCCAATTTTTTAATTTATTTACAAGTTTGCCGCTCCAAATTTTTACTTGAGAACAGCCCACATATTTGGATTTGGACTGCCCACAAAGTTGACAGTCCTTACATAAAGTAGGACTGCAACAATGTTGGCAGTCCTACTTTATGTTAGGACTGCCAACTTTGTTGGCAATCCTATGTCCAAACAGAGAGTTTGGATGTGGACTGTCCTAACCTAAAATAGGACTGCCAACTTTGTGGGTAGTCCTACTTTAGGTTAGGACTGCTAACTTTGTTGGCAGTCCTATTAAGAACTTCACCAACTGCTTATCGTGGCCCGTCCGAGGTCGGCTCCGCGTGGTCGGCTCTGGGTAGTGAGGAGGGAGAGGGAGACCCCGAGGTTGAGGAAGATGAAGAGGGTCCGGAGGAGACTGTAATGCCTGTGGTTCGTATTACGTATCTTGGTATACGTGTACATATTTTTGACTCGTATTGCATGTCTCCTTGCTTGGTTTATTTGGCTTTTTTTTATTGCTTGGTTCACCTTGGGATTGGTTCGGCTAGGCTTGGGTTTGCTTATTTGGTTCATCATGAACCAAGTGGAGAACCCCTACCTACCACCACCATCTCCATTTATTAAACCCCAACCACCTTTCTCTCTCTTCATTCAATTTCTCATTACTACTCTTCATCTTCTTCTTCCTCACCGAACCCCCATCGTAGGCAAGTGTAACTTGCTTCATGAAGGAACTCCCATTTTATTGTTCCATTTTCTTCTCCACAAGATTATAAGCCTCTTTAGTATTTAGTGTTTTCAAATTCCATGGCTCCTCTCTTGTAGATCTGAGTTTCTAGTATTTTCGATCTTCTTAGTTTTGATCTACTAAAATAGCTTGTTTTCGAAAATTAAGAGTTTCATGTAGTAGGCCTCATGATTTGGCACAAGTTTGGTTTTGGGATGGCCGAGTTTCACCAAGTCTGGCCGAGATGGAGTTTCCTTGAGTTCTGAGCTTTTACGTATGATGACCTTGCCATATGGAGAAGATATAGTTTTACGCACACGTATTACGTGCCAGCGTATTGTTCAGCCTTTTACGCTCACGTCTTAACGTGTTCGCGTAGTGCCCCTTTACGCTCACGCATCGCGTGCCAAGCGTACTCGTTTTATGCTGAACTAATCGATTTTACGCTCGGGACTCTCCCGCTCGCGTAAAATCGAGCTAACGTAAAATCCCTAGCTCGAGCCGGCTCTCATGAGCGTAAAGTTTGCCGAGTGTTCCTCGCGTAAAGTTTCTCTCGCGTAAAGCTTTGATCGAGAGTTGGCGTGCGTAACCCGGCGAGCGTAAAACCCGGCGAGCGTAAAACCCGGCTAGCGTAAAACCTACCCGCATGTACCCTTGCTCGAGCCACTTTACGCTTGAAGGCCCCTCGGTCTAGCGTTGTAATACGCGCGTAGAGAATTGAGTCCCTATGGCGTACATCTTTACATATATATATATATATATATATATATATATATATATATATATATATATATATATATATAACGCCCATTTTATATCCTTACGCCTTTTTGTCATGAAAGTCTTACCATGGTCATTTCACATCTATTGTCTCAATCATTCAAAACAAGGAACAAAAATAGAGAACATGTAAGATAAAGCAGTAAGGCGTCCCAAACGCTTAGTCAAAATGTTCTTGAGATCTGGCTTTACAAAATATAGCCAGATGGTATAGTAACATGTACACAATTGTTATCAGTTGCAGTCTGACTTTAGTTACAATTATGCAAAAGTAAGTGCAAGACAATCCGACTAACATGTCGGTGCCAAACGGCTAAGTATGAAGTAAATAACAAAACGAGCGGTGAAGTAAGGAAATCAACTCGAGTCCTCCTGCGATTATTCCCCTAGTATTGACCATCTTGGAGGTAGAAGTAAGCTGGATCCTCGGGGACCGACTCTAAATCTGGCCATACAAAACCAGAGAGGTTAGACCTCTAATAGCAAGTACCACAAGGGAGCATGACATGAAGGATTAAACCAGTAAGTAAAAGAATATAATAATAGATCTCTGCTTTCCACTAGGATTCACATAACATCACGACACTCCGAACCAACCTCCCAACCAAACAAGGACAGAAGTTGGCCCGTCATGTCCAGACATTCTGATCATCTCAGTTAGGCAACAGAGTAGATACAGTACACAAACAAATCATCTTGAACGGCCAATCAACTCTTACGGCTTGCAATTATGAGTCCCAAGTTATCCTGGAATTATGCAAAATAGGGATTCCTCAGTTCTTACTATGTGCGAGCAAGGCTAGTCTGTCCAATCAATCAATTGCTCCAATCATGTAGTTAGACGAGTCCCAACGGGACGCCCGCCGTTAATATAGCATGTACAATAATATAAGCAGATACTGTTCCCTGCCCGTGTGACAGATTTACAGTATCTGTGGGAACCAGCCGGCCTGTCGGGAACTACTAGTCCCAAGAGGGCTGCCATGTAAGAACTCGGGAATCCATTCTCTCCATGCCATCATTATTTTATTTAACTTAATAGTCCCTACGTTGAGTGAAGTTCCATGCCGTGGATCATGGTCATTCAAATGAGTACTTTTGTACGGGGTACGATATGCGCAACTCTACAACGATGCCCGTGCGACTATGTTGTAGGTCTTACATAGCGTAATACAACAATCAAATCTAACCACGGAGTAATCATGCCTTGACCATAAAGTACACATGCTATTTTGGTAAGATAAATAACTAAATAAATAAATAAATAATTTGAAACCTGCATGTGCCTGTATGCCAATATTTGGGATCGGCTAATCGATTGCAATAGTTCATTACATGAACGTGTCTCATTCATTCAATTCAATAAGACGACTAGCCAGTCTCTTAGTTCCAACTAGGAACGCATGATCAATTATTAGTCAATGTCACAATCATTATCAATGGTGGCCAGGCATGAAAATCAATTAGTATTACATGGGGTCGAGCCTATAACTCCTCAGAGTTAAGTTCTAGACATACTGGGTATCCATGGATCAATCAAGACGCGTGACACATTCCACATAATAATTTGTATTAACAATATTAACATATTATGATTTATCAAGTTCATGCAAAAAGGCGTAAGGATATAATAGGAGAATTATCATGCCATCCTTAAATGAATAAGTTATAGAACAAATAAAAACACCCAGGTTAGAAAGTCACGCCAACAAGTCTATACTAAGGCCAAAAGTCACGCCAAGTCTAGTAGGAGTGAGCGTGTAACAGCGTGAGCGTGAAAAAGTAATTCACGCTGGCATGCACAGTGTGAGCGTGAAGGGAAATTCACGCACGCTCAAGTGAGCGTGAAAAGGTGACAAGAGATCCACGCACGCAAGGATGTGCGTGACTAAAAATCCACGCACGCTCATGGATGTGTGCGTGACTGAAAATACACGCACTCATGGATGTGTGCGTGACTGAAAATACACGCACGCTCATGAGAACGTCAGCGTGACTAAAAATACACGCACGCTCATGAGAACGTCAGCGTGACTAAAAATACACGCACGCTCATGAGAACGTTAGCGTGACTAAAAATATATGCACGCTCATGAGAACGTCAGCGTGACTAAAAATACACGCACGCTCATGAGAACGTTAGCGTGACTAAAAATATACGCACGCTCATGAGAACGTCAGCATGACTAAAAATACACGCACGCTCATGAGAACGTTAGCGTGACTAAAAATACACGCACGCTCATGAGAACGTTAGCGTGACTAAAAATACATGGACTCTCATGAGAACGTTAGCGTGACTAAAAAGACACGCACGCTCATGAGAACGTTAGCGTGACTAAAAATACACGCTAACATGTAAGAACATGAGCGTGACTCAAAATCCACGCAGACACGTAGAGACGTGTGCGTGACTAAAAATACACGCAGCCACGTAAGAACGTGTGCATGACTCAGCCTTCGTCCCAAGCCAGAAAACGAAGTTCCCAGCCAGAAGACACGCTAAGTTCGGAGATCAAAACCCATGAACAGCCGAAAATGTAATAACTTAGATCTAGAGAAAATAAGCCACAGAAATCAAAAATGCCAAGCACTAAACTCTCTCAGGATCATGAGAGGAAGAGTAATGATCCATAAAAATGGATGAAGGAGAAGCAAGATTGCACTTGCCTTCTCCTGCTGCTGGTAGGTGGAGAGTGATGAGAGGAAGAAGAAGTAATGGTGAGAATGAGTAATGAAGAGAGAGAAGAAGAAGGATGCTTAAAATAGGAAGGATGGTGGTAGATGGGAGTTGTGGGCCGGGTTTGTCCACCATGAACTCGAAAACCCTCCATGGCCGAACCCAATAAGACCAAAGCAGAGAATAAAAGCAGGAAGAAAATGCAGATAATTAATTAACATGGAAATTAAAGGAATTTAAATACAGGATAATACATGATAAATACTAAATAAATAAATATGAGTTCTACATGTATAAAAATACGCATTTCGGGAACGGGAAGTGACATCTCTACCCACCTTGAAAAAATTCCGTTCTCGGAATTTCAAATCCAGTAGGTAGAAATATTGGAGCTAAACTAATACAAACAGTTCTAGTGAGCAAGCAATCATTTTACCATATCAAAAGCAAGTACTGAATATGTAAATTCATCAATCTATGATATCAAGTAGCTCTACCTATAAGGTGACAAGCATGAAGAATCAGGACAATCAAGGTATACAGAAAGAGATATACCTTGTGAGTCAAACAGGTGTGGATACCGTGATCGGATATCATCCTCACGTTCCCACGTTGACTCTCCCAAGGAGTGATGACCCCAAGCAACACGGACAAGACTAATTATTCGGTTCTTGAGTATCTTCTCTCTTCGGTCCAAAATGGACACATGCTGTTCCTCGTAAGACAGGTTGGTACCAACAACCAGCTCAGAGTGATCGAGGACATGGCTTGGGTCCGATACATACCTACGTAATTGAGATACATGAAACACGTCATGCACCTCTCGTAACGAAGGCGGGAGGGATAAACGATAAGCAACATCGCCTATCCGATCAAGGATAACGAATGGGCCTACGTACCGCGGACTCAATTTCCCGTGAACGCCAAATCTAATGACCCCACGAGTAGGTGAGATCCGCAAGAATACGTGGTCCCCAACAGAAAACTCTAGCGGCCTACGATGTTGGTCCGCCTAATGAGGATGTCGGTCCTGCACAACTCGAAGTCGCTCTCTAATTCCCTTAATCACTTCAACCGTCTGAACAATCATTTCTGGGCCTAACATCTTCCTCTCCCCGATATCATCCCATGCAATCGGTGACCTGCACTTCTTACCATATAATGCTTCAAATGGCGCCATCTGGATACTGGCTTGATAACTATTGTTGTATGAGAACTCAACCAAGTGCAGGTGACTCTCCCAAGACCCTCCAAAATCTAGAGTGCAAGCTCGCAACATATCTTCTAAAGTCTGAATCGTTCTTTCTGATTGCCCATCCGTCTGCGGATGGTAAGCCGTGCTAAATCTTAACTTGGTACCCAGACTATGATGTAAGCTCTTCCAGAAATATGATGTAAAGCGGGTATCTCGATCCGACACAATACTGACAGGGACTCCATGCTGCCTGACTATCTGTTGTATATATAACTCTGCCAACTTTTCTGTAGATTGCCCTACTCTGAAAGGAAGAAAATGTGCTACCTTCGTAAGTCGGTCTACTATTACCCAAATAGCGTCCTTACCACTTGGTGATCTCGGTAAACCGGTCACAAAGTCCATTGTAATATGCTCCCATTTCCACTCCGGAATAGGAAGCGGTTGTAATAACCCAGCCGGCCTCTGTTGTTCTGCCTTCACTTGCTGACATACCAAGCAACGGAAAACAAATATATCGATCTCCCTCTTCATTCCGTTCCACCAGAAATGCTGCTTGATATCTTGGTACATCTTGGTCCCTCCAGGGTGAATAAAATACTGAGAACTGTGAGCTTCTGCCATAACCTCCTGTCTGATATCTCCACTAGGCACACATAGACGTAATCCAAACCTAAGTGTACCATCTTCATGAATTCTTATTTCCTTTCTGAGTCCTGACTCACATTCTGTCCTAAGCTTCTGAATCCTCGGGTCCTGTGCCTGAGCTGCCTTGATCCTGCCTACCAAGTCGGATTGAACTTGCAGACTTGTTAGAACGCCTACATCACTAGGAAGTATAACTTCGATGCCCATCTCCTGAAGGTCTTCTAAGATATGCCTCTGTGTTATCAACATAAATGTGCCGCCTCTTCTGCTGAGAGCGTCTGCTACTACATTCGCCTTGCCTGGATGATACTGAAGCTCCACGTCATAATCCTTGATCAACTCCAACCATCTCCTCTGCCTCATGTTTAGTTCCTTCTGAGTAAAGATGTACTTCAGACTTTTATGGTCTGTGTACATGTCCACTCGATCACCATATAAGTAATGCCTCCATAGCTTCAAAGTAAATACTACTGCCGCTAATTCCAAATCATGAGTTGGGTAATTCTTCTCGTGGTCCCGAAGCTGCCTAGAGGCATACGCTATCACCTTCCCATGCTGCATAAGGACGCATCCAAGTCCTTTACCTAACGTATCACAATATACTGTAAAACCTCCGGGTCCAACTGGCAATGTAAGAATTGGTGCTTATATCAACTTCTGCTTCAAGGTCTCGAATGATGTCTGACAGTCTGCCGACCAAACGAATGGTACATCCTTCCGGGTTAAGCGGGTCATGGGTGCTAAAAGTCTTGTAAAGTCTGACACAAACCTTCTGTAATATCCTGCCAATCCCAAGAAGCTCCACATATCAGCTACGGTCTTGGGTACTGGCCAACTTTTTACTGCTTCTATCTTCCTGGGATCTACTGCTACTCCAGCTCCTGATATGATATGACCCAAAAATGAAATATGATCCGACCAAAACTCACACTTACTGAGCTTGGCATACAACTGGTTCTCTCTCAGAACCTGCAACACTTTCGTGAGGTGGTCTTTATGCTCCTCTTCACTAGCAGAGTATACGAGAATGTCGTCAAGAAACACAACGACAAACTGGTCTAAGTATGGCATAAAGATACGATTCATCAAATCCATGAATATAGCTGGAGCATTGGTCAAACCAAACGACATTACTAAGAATTCATAATGCCCATACTTCGACCTGAATGCTGTCTTGGAAATGTCTTCCTTCCGAACCCTCACCTGATGGTACCCTGAACGAAGATCTATCTTGGAGAAAACTCTAGCTTTGCTCAACTGATCAAATAAGTCGTCCATCCTGGGTAATGGGTACTTGTTCTTCACTGTTGCCGCGTTAAGCTTCCTGTAGTCAATGCACAATCTGGATGACCCATCCTTCTTCCCCACAAGTACCACTGGTGCTGTCCATGGTGACACGCTAGCTTGGATGAACTTCTTCTCCTTCAGTTCCTCTATATGCTGATATACCTTGGCCTGCTCTGAATCCGCCATTCTATAAACTCGATCTGATATCGGTTTAGTTTCTGGTGCCAATTCTATACTGAACTCAATATCTCTAACTGGTGGTAGACCTGGAAGTTCTTCAGGAAATACGTCTAGAAATTCTTCAACTACCTTCGGAATCTGAACTTCTTCCATTGTCGTTATTACTCCCTGCTCTCGCTGAGTTGCCTCTGATCTGACTAAGGTGAATCGCTCCATGCCTGGAATATCAAAAGATACACTCCTTCTACGACAATCTATTTTTGCATGACTGTCTTTCAGCCAGTCCATGCCTAAGATAACGTCGAAATTTCCAACAGAAAATTATATCAACCGGGCGGGTAAGGAATGCCCGCAAACTACAACGCTACACGCTAGAATAACTCTACTAACCCCTACGAGCCCATTACCAGTGAGTATATTCAACCTCCCTGGCAATGCCTCGAACTCCATTCCTAGTCGTGTCACAAAGCATGTAGATATAAATGAATGGGATGCTCCCGAATCAAACAATGCTACTGCGGGATATGAGGCGACGAGAATGTTACCTGCCACAACATCTCCCGATGCCAATGCCTCCTCCAAGGACAGAGTGAATGCCTGTTCTCGACCTCCTTGCTGATTTCCATGCTGCGGCCTAGCCTGGTGCTGCTGCTGGCCCCTGCCTTGATGATGCTGGGGTGGTCTATGCTGGTGTTGCTGTATCGGCGGTCCCTGCTGCCGAAACATCTGAGCCTGCGGACGCTGTGCCAACGGCCTTACTGTCACTGCTGGTCCTCGATACTGGCCTGTCCCTGGTGCTGGCAGAGCAGGAAACTGCTGCCCTGGTCCTCCTGACCTCGAATTCATGGGACATGTGGTAACCCGATGGTCTGGATTTCCACATATCAGACACAGTCCATTCAATGTCCGACACACATTTCTAGTGTGCCCCATCTTTCCACAGTAAGTGCAGCCCGCCGGAGGTTGCTGGTTCTTCCTCTGTTGCTGTTGCTGCTGCCTGGGTGGTGGTACTGGTCCTCGTATCGCCACATCGTGGATACGAATGCCAGTGGTTGGTACTGTTGTTCGGGGCGCTGCTCCCCCTCCTCCTTCAATATGACTGTGGGATCTCTTCTGACCCCCAGTCCTTGTCGCAAGCCTCTGTATGGTGATTTCATGCCTTCGAGTCGCCGTCAATATCTCATCAAAAGTCTGGTAATTGTGCCCCTCTATTAATTGCAAGAGTTCAAGATGAAACCCTTGCTGAAACCTCATAGCCCTCTGGCTCTCTGTTGCTACCATCTCTGGGGCGAACCTACTCAATCTGCAGAACTCCGCTGCATAAGCATCTACAGTCTTGCCAGCCTGCCTGAGGCTGATAAACTTCTGTTGTAGCTCAAACCGTGCCACAACTCTATAGTACTTGGTCTTGAATCTTGTAGTGAAATTGTCCCAAGCCACAGGACGTCTGATGCCCACTTCCTCTGATTCCCACCAATCACGTGCGAGATCTTGAAGTAACAACTTCACTAGGTCCACACGTTCTTCTGCCGGTACCTTAGCTGCTGTCAGGATAGCCTCAATATCCTTAAGCCATGTATCTGCTGAGATGGCATCCTCCGTGCCCTCGAAACGGCGGGGGTTGTACTTGTAAAACCTGGCTGATGCTCCTGAATCAGTCCTTGCCCCTCTTTCCAATGCTGTCTGTAATCCTTGGTTGAGTAGCACATTCTGCTCTTGTAGCTGAGTGTGCATGCGCTGCTGGACCAACATCTGATGTTGCTGAGTAGCCATCATTCCTCTGATGATCTCCAGAAGGGCTGGTGTGTCTACTTGGGTAGGTGGAACTGTTGGTGGTGGTGGAACATCCGGATACTGCGATCCAGCTGCTGCCTCCACTATCACTTCTTCCTGAGTAGCCTCCTGAGGTGAGACTGGCCCTTGTTGCTGACCAACCTGGTCAGGTTGTCCATGTTGCTTTTGTTGTTGATGCCCAGCTCTGACCGATGCGGACGAAGTGCCCCTAAGAGAAGGGACAAGAGAACAATCAAACAATCGGACAAGAAGGATCGATGAAGTCAAAGGATACTGGAATGTCAAGCAAGGGTTGAGAATAACGAATCATGAGATCAAGAGGGAACACGTGTGATTGAGACATCCTATAAATCAAAACACCCCAGAAGTCTGAAATCAGACCTGCATGGGCCACCACTAAAACCTTGTCACGCCCCAGAACCAGAATACTGGAGAGCGGGAGAATGACTCAGCCAGCTACGTATTACGGGTAGATGAATACCGTATAATATGATCAATGCTGTCTAACCAGACGAGGGAGTGCATACTACATGAAAGTCTTACTATGGTCATTTTATATCTATTGTCTCAATCATTCAAAACAAGGAACAGAAATAGAGAACATGTAAGATAAAACAGTAAGGCGTCCCAAATGCTTAGTCAAAATGTTCTTGAGATCTGGCTTTATAAAACATAGCCAGATGGTATAGTAACATGTACACAATTGTTATCAGCTGCAGTCTGACTTTAGTTACAATTATGCAAAAGTAAGTGCAAGACAATCCGACTAACATGTCGGTGCCAAACGGCTAAGTATGAAGTAAATAACAAAACGAGCGGTGAAGTAAGAAAACCCACTCGAGTCCTCCTGCGATCATTTCCCTAGTATTGACCATCTTAGAGGTAGAAGTAAGCTGGATCCTCGGGGACCGGCTCTAAATCTGGCCATGCAAAACCAGAGAGGTTAGACCTCTAATAGCAAGTACCACAAGGGAGCACGATATGAAGGATTAAACCAGTAAGTAAAAGAATATAATAATAGATCTCTGTTTTCCACTAGGATTCACATAACATCACGACACTCCGAACCAACCTCCCAACCAAACAAGGACAGAAGTTGGCCCGTCATGTCCTGACATTCTGATCATCTCAGTTAGGCAACAGAGTAGATACAGTACACAAACAAATCATCTTGAACGGCCAATCAACTCTTACGGCTTGCTATTGTGAGTCCCAAGTTATCCTGAAATTATGCAAAATAGGGATTCCTCAGTTCTTACTATGTGCGAGCAAGGCTAGTCTGTCCAATCAATCAATTGCGCCAATCATGTAGTTAGACGAGTCCCAACGGGACGCCCGCCGTTAATATAGCATGTACAATAATATAAGCAGATACTGTTCCCTGCCCGTGTGACAGATTTACAGTATCTGTGGGAACCAGCCGGCCTGTCGGGCACTACTAGTCCCAAGAGGGCTGCCATGTAAGAACTCGGGAATCCATTCTCTCCATGCCATCATTATTTTATTTAACTTAATAGTCCCTACGTTGAGTGAAGTTCTATGCCGTGGATCATGGTCATTCAAATGAGTACTTTTGTACGGGGTACGATATGCGCAACTCTACAACGATGCCCGTACGGCTATGTTGTAGGTCTTACATAGCGTAATGCAACAATCAAATCTAACCACGGAGTAATCATGTCTTGACCATAAAGTACACATGCTGTTTTGGTAAGATAAATAACTAAATAAATAAATAAATAATTTGAAACCTGCATGTGCCTGTATGCCAATATTTGGGATCGGCTAATCGATTGTAATAGTTCATTACATGAACGTGTCTCATTCATTCAATTCAATAAGACGACTAGCCAGTCTCTTAGTTCCAACTAGGAACGCATGATCAATTATTAGTCAATGTCACAATCATTATCAATGGTGGCCAGGCATGAAAATCAATTAGTATTACATGGGATCGAGCCTATAACTCCTCAGAGTTAAGTTCTAGACATACTGGGTATCCATGGATCAATCAAGACGCATGACACATTCCACATAATAATTTGTATTAACAATATTAACATATCATGATTTATCAAGTTCATGCAAAAAGGTGTAAGGATATAATAGGAGAATTATCATGCCATCCTTAAATGAATAAGTTATAGAACAAATAAAAACACCCAGGTTAGAAAGTCACGCCAACAAGTCTATACTAAGGCCAAAAGTCACGCCAAGTCTAGTAGGAGTGAGCGTGTAACAGCGTGAGCGTGAAAAAGTAATTCACGCTGGCATGCACAGTGTGAGCGTGAAGGGAAATTCACGCACGCTCAAGTGAGCGTGAAAAGGTGACAAGAGATCCACGCACGCAAGGATGTGTGTGACTAAAAATCCACACACGCTCATGGATGTGTGCGTGACTGAAAATACACGCACTCATGGATGTGTGCGTGACTGAAAATACACGCACGCTCATGAGAACGTCAGCGTGACTAAAAATACACGCACGCTCATGAGAACGTCAGCGTGACTAAAAATACACGCACGCTCATGAGAACGTCAGCGTGACTAAAAATACACGCACGCTCATGAGAACGTTAGCGTGACTAAAAATACACGCACGCTCATGAGAACGTCAGCGTGACTAAAAATACACGCACGCTCATGAGAACGTTAGCGTGACTAAAAATATACGCACGCTCATGAGAACGTTAGCGTGACTAAAAATACACGCACGCTCATGAGAACGTTAGCGTGACTAAAAATACACGCACGCTCATGAGAACGTTAGCGTGACTAAAAATACACGCACGCTCATGAGAACGTTAGCGTGACTAAAAATACACGCTAACATGTAAGAACATGAGCGTGACTCAAAATCCACGCAGACACGTAGAGACATGTGCGTGACTAAAAATACACGCAGCCACGTAAGAACGTGTGCGTGACTCAGCCTTCGTCCCAAGCCAGAAAACGAAGTTCCCAGCCAGAAGACACGCTAAGTTGGGATATCAAAACCCATGAACAGCCTAAAATGTAAAAACTTAGATCTAGAGAAAACAAGCCACAGAAATTAAAAATGCCAAGCACTAAACTCTCTCAGGATCATGAGAGGAAGAGTAATGATCCATAAAAATGGATGAAGGAGAAGCAAGATTGCACTTGCCTTCTCCTGCTGCTGGTAGGTGGAGAGTGATGAGAGGAAGAAGAAGTAATGGTGAGAATGAGTAATGAAGAGAGAGAAGAAGAATGATGCTTAAAATAGGAAGGATGGTGGTAGGTGGGAGTTGTGGGCCGGGTTTGTCCACCATGAACCCGAAAACCCTCCATGGCCGAACCCAATAAGACCAAAGCAGAGAATAAAAGCAGAAAGAAAATACAGATAATTAATTAACATGAAAATTAAAGGAATTTAAATACAGGATATTACATGATAAATACTAAATAAATAAATATGAGTTCTACATGTATAAAAATACGTATTCCGGGAATGGGGAGTGACAACTACTTCAGCCCTTACCGATTCCGGAATGGAAGTGGGAGCATATAACCGTGGATTTCGTGACTGGATTACCTAGATCTCCAGCTGGTAGAGATGCTATCTGGGTTATAGTTGACCGGCTCACGAAGGTGGCTCATTTTCTCCCGTTCAGAGTTGGTCAGTCGACGGCTCAGCTAGCAGAGATGTATCTCCGGCAGATCGTCAGGCTTCATGGTGTTCCAATCAGTATCACCTCGGACAGAGATTCCAGATTTACGTCACACTTTTGGCGTAGCCTGCAAGAGAGTTTGGGAACTCGCCTCCAGTTCAGCTCAGCATATCACCCACAGACAGATGGCCAATCAGAACGCACGATCCAGACTCTTGAAGATATGTTGAGATCTTGTACACTCGACTTCGGTGGTTCATGGGAAGATCACCTGCACCTGGTGGAGTTCTCATACAACAACAGCTTCCAGGCCAGTATCCAGATGGCACCGTTCGAGGCCCTATATGGTAGGAAGTGCAGGTCCCCGCTAGCATAGGATGATGTTGGTGAGAGACAGATGCTCGGTCCAAAACTTATTGCCCAGAAAATCGAAGTGGTCAGGAGAGTCCGGGATCATCTTCGCGTTGCTCAAGATCGCCAGCGTCATTGGGCCGATTCTCATCGGCGTCCCCTTGAATTCTCGGTCAGTAACCATGTATTCCTGAGGATTTCGCCTAACCGTAGCGTCATTCGTTTCGGCATACGGGGGAAGCTTAGTCCTAGGTATATAGGGTCGTTCGATATTCTGGAGCGGGTAGGTGATATGTCCTATCATCTTGCTCTTTCACCGTCGCTAAGAGAGGTGCATGACGTATTCCATGTATCCCAATTACGATGGTATATCCCGGATCCGAGTCATGTCCTTGATCATTCGGAATTGGTTGTTGGTACCAACCTTTCGTACGAGGAGAGGCCCGTATCCATATTGGACCGAAGAGAGAAGATACTCAAGAACAAGACTATCAAGTTAGTCCGTGTTGCTTGGGGTCATCACTCTTTGGGTGAGTCAACATGGGAGCGTGAGGATGATATCCGATCGCGATATCCCGACCTGTTTGACTCGTGAGGTATAATATCTTCCTTATGCCTCATGGCTTCGATTCCTTGCTTGCATGATTGATTGCCTGATTGCTTGACTAGTATAGCTTGCCTATGATTAATATAGCTTGTCCTTGCTTCTCTAGCCTCTTGATTAAATTTCGAGGACAGAATTCTTTTAAGGTGGGTAGAGTTGTAATGTCTGTGGTTCGTATTACGTATCTTGGTATACGTGTACGTATTTTTGACTCGTATTACATGTCTCTCTGCTTGGTTTATTTGGATTTTTTTATTGCTTGGTTCACCTTGGGATTAGTTCGGCTAGGCTTGGGTTTGCTTATTTGGTTCATCATGAACCAAGTGGAGAACCCCTACCTACCACCACCATCTCCATTTATTAAACCCCAACCACCTTTCTCTCTCTTCATTCAATTTCTCATTACTACTCTTCCTCTTCTTCTTCCTCACCGAACCCCCACCGTAGGCAAGTGTAACCTGCTTCATGAAGGAACTCCCATTTTATTGTTCCATTTTCTTCTCCACAAGATTCTAAGCCTCTTTAGTATTTAGTATTTTCAAATTCCATGGCTCCTCCCTTGTAGATCTGAGTTTCTAGTATTTTCGATCTTCTTAGTTTTGATCTACTAAAATAGCTTGTTTTCGAAAATTAAGAGTTTCATGTAGTAGGCCTCATAATTTGGCACAAGTTTGGTTTTGGGATGGCCGGGTTTCACCAAGTCCTGGCCAAGATGGAGTTTCCTTGAGTTCTGAGCTTTTACGCATGATGACCTTGCCATATGGAGAAGATATAGTTTTACGCACACGTATTACGTGCCAGCGTATTGTTCAGCCTTTTACGCTCACGTCTTAACGTGTTCGCGTAGTGCCCCTTTACGCTCACGCATCGCGTGCCAAGCGTACTCGTTTTACGTTGAACTAATCGATTTTATGCTCGGGACTCTCCCGCTCGCGTAAAATCGAGCTAGCGTAAAATCCCTAGCTCGAGCCGGCTCTCACGAGCGTAAAGTTTGCCGAGTGTTCCTCACGTAAAGTTTCTCTCGCGTAAAGCTTTGATCGAGAGTTGGCGTGCGTAACCCGGCGAGCGTAAAACCCGGCTAGCGTAAAACCCACCCGCATGTACCCTTGCTCGAGCCACTTTACGCTTGAAGGCCCCTCGGTCTAGCATAGTAATACGCGCGTAGAGAATTGAGTCCCTATGGCGTACACCTTTACATATATATATATATATATATATATATATATACACATATAAATATATATATATATATATTACGCCCATTTTATATCCTTACGCCTTTTTGTCATGAACTTGATAATCACGAATTTATTTAATATGTTTGGAAATGATAATTGAACATGGCATGGTATGACAAGTATACCTGACATGATTATCTCGAATTGCTGTTGCGACGGCTAACATGACATGACATGACCTAACAAGAATGATTGACCTGGACACCGTAGACGATTGCGTTTGTACAAATAAACAAGTACTGTCTTGCATCATGTCTAGGACAAGGACCCCTGAATACCACTGTCAGGGGCACCTACTGAAATTGACTAAGACCAATTAACTAAAATAATTCAGTAGACATGAAGAGATTCCCAGCTACAGGCAATTCCGTTATCTGGGCGCATTCAGTGGACTTGCAGCCTACCGACGAGTAGGACACATTTCCAGCACACAGTCACGTGTTGTATTCTTCATAAACGGACATTCAACCTGGATAACTGGATGGTCTGCAGGGCTTGTGGCTGTTGGAATAATCTCATTGCATCTTGCTCGTAACTAGGCCTGTGATAACCCTAGTTAGTTAAAAGTATCAAGCCGTACTCATTGCTTGGCCGTGATTGATTGGATGTAATTTAGCCCGGCTTAGTCTTGCCCCGATCATGTACAAGATTGTTACATGACTATTTATGCTTACCTTTACAATAACGATCGGGGGTCCAGTTCTGTTCAGGCGAAGGGTTACAACTCCGGTCCTTGTTTGGTTTAAGAGTTGTAACCTGGCTCCCGGAGTAGTTCTGTGTCCTCTCTTCGTTTATTGTCATATCTCAACCCCATGCCACGTTCGTCATATTTTACCTTACCTTAATATCATGACTATTTATGCTTGCCTTAATAATAACGATCGGGGGTCCAGTTCTGTTCAGGCGAAGGGTTACAACTCCGGTCCTTGTTTGGTTTAAGAGTTGTTACCTGGCTCCCGGAGCAGTTATGTGTCTTCTCCTCGTTGTTGTCCTATTTGCATCCCGTGTCATGCTCATCCTGTTTTACAAAAATATGACATGACATGGTTACCTATGATTGTCTTAACAATAAAGATTAGGGGCAAGGTTCTGTTCAGACGAAGGGTTACAACTCCGGTCCTTGTTTGGTTTAAGAGTTGTAACCTGGCTTCCGGAGCAGTTCCTTATCCTCTCTTCGTATATTGTCTTATTTTTACCCTATGCCAAGACTAATCATGTTTTGCTTACCAATAGTATTTGAGACAGGTTTCTATTCAGGTGAAGGGCTGCAACACCGGTCCTTGTTTGGTTTAAGGGTTGTGACCTGGCTACTTGAATGGTTTCTTCGTACTCAGTTTACTGTTGTTATCTCTATTATTATCAGTTTCTTTATTATTATTTATCTTTAATACTCTATTGTGATATGCTGGTTTTAGTTCCTAAGTGAAGTCTCATTTGTGGCACTTGCTCTTTCTGGGGTCTGACCCAGCTGGTTTTGTATGGCTAGATATCGGAGCAACTCCAGAGGATCTACCTGTCTTCCAGCCAGATGGTGGCCACCAGACGTAACCCTGGCAACGAGTGGGTTTCTTTTGTTCTCCCACCTTATTGTAAAATTATTCTTTTGAGGCGTTTAGCCGACGAGCACTTGTTAGCTCGGTTGTACCTTTATTTACTGTCTGCCTACGGGCTGTAACATGATTGACAGATCCTAGGGTTGATCATGTATGACTAAATTCTTGCTAGTCCTAACATTTTGTAACGACTAGCTTCATGATCAGCTGAATATGTAATGTTTGGGACGCCTTACCATTGTATATTTGGTGATCTTACATCTTGTAACACTTATTTACTTGCTTGTGATTGAGACACTAGGCTTGTTCATGACCATAAGAGACTGTTGGCTTGTAGTTAAACCCTCATGTATCTAGACAGCCGTGACCGTATAGCGAGGTGGGTTGCACTTCAATATACGTAGCTGGCTATGTCTGCCCCCGCTCTCCAGTATTCTGGTTCTGGGGCGTGACAGAGACGTAACGGGAAGGGTCTAGGTCTGTGGGGAAGGCCCTTGGTGTCGTCGAGGGACGAAACCTTAGGGATCGTCGTCGATATCATCGAGGGGTAGTGGAGTTAGGGTTTTCTTTTTCTTTTTCATTTTCTGGCCGAGATGTTCGACCGAGTCGGTCGCGTGCCACTCCTAGTCGCACACGGGGGCAGGTGGGGGCGTGCATCGAAGAGCGGGGGAGAGCGACGGGCGGGGGAGCGCGGGAGAGAGCGGCGATAGGACCGACGGGCGGGGGAGAGCGGTGGTAGGACTGTCAAAAAAAGTGACTGTCCTATAAGAAAAACCGAAAGTCCAAAAGTATACTGGAGGTTGGGCGGCCCCAAAGAAAACTTGGAGCTGTCTTGAGTAAAAATTGCACCAAGTTGGGTTATCCTGAATGTCATGGTGTGCGGTGGGCCGGGCTAGGCCGGCCTGGGCCCAGGTTAAACCAGGTTTGACCGGACTTGGTCCGGGCCGGGCTCAGACCGGTCATACGCGCGGGCCGGGCCAGGCCGAGCTAACCTGGATTGGAGAAGGTTGGACCCAGCCCAGACCCGGGGCCCGGTTTGGTCGGGCCGGGCCACCGCTGGATCGGGCTTGCCCGGTTTATGGTTTAAAAACCCAAAAAAAATTGAATGACTAATACATGATTTGCTTTCTAAAAAAAAGGAAAAAAAAATTTGAATGACCAAAAAAATAGCAAGTAAAAATAAATTAGTAAAAGAAATTTATTTTACTTTCTAACATTTAGGTTTTTAAAAAAGTACAAATTAGATAAATGAATGACTAATACAAGATTTGCTAGTACATAAACTGCGATTAGTGACTAATACATAAACTGCGATTAATGACTAATACAACATTACAAAGACTCATACAAGATTACTAGTGCATAAACTGCGATTAATGACTCATACAAGATTACTAGATGTTGATACATGATTTTAAATGTCGGCGTAGCTTTCCTATACCTTGGCTATGGTCCCATTTTAATCGTTTCTTACAATGCAAACATACAACAAGAACTTTAGTGGAGTATCTTCTTTCGGTACCGCTACTTGCACGCTCATTGTAAACTCCGCTAAAATGATGCCAAATTTTTGAATCTGATTCAAACTCTTCTTGCAGTGCCGGTTGCAGTGCAGGTTGCAGTTGCTGATCTTGCGATTGCTGCAGTAGTTGATCATTATTCGTGATATAAATCGTCTTTTCATACGAGTTTGCTTGTAAAAATTGTAAGAGGAAAGAAATTATGGTGTGATTAAGTTTGAAGATTTAGGCCTATTTATAGTTTTTTTTAGGTGCAAAATGGCCTATTTTACCCCCAAAAAGAGTTGTTATAGGGATATTTTTGATCATTTTCAGCAAAATGACAAAAATACCCTTCCAGCGGTCTAAAACAGCAAGTAAAATGGTCATTTGGTATCCCAATGTTTAAAAATAATTTTTTTAAAAAAATCGGCCGAACCGGGTCAACCGGGCTTGGACTGGGCCGGTCCGAGTCGACTCGGTCGGGCTTCACGGGTTTGACCGGCACGGACCCGCGGTCAAACCGGGCTGGGCCGGTCCGGGCTATCGGGTCCAGGGGCACAACCCGACCCGGATCGAAATCTGAGCGGGTCGGGCCGGTCCGGGTCGTTGACCGGGCTCGGGTCGGCCCAGACCGGTCGTTGACCGGGCCGGGCCCTAGCCGGGGACCGGGCCGTCCGGCCCAAGTTGCACAATGACCTGAATGATGTACTGTCCTAGAATGAAATGTGGAGTGTTTATAGAAAAGAAATCTAAATTTATCTAAACTAGGGGTAAGCAAATACCGACCGATACCAAAAAATCGACCAAATACCGATTAAATTTTTTTCGAAAAATCGAACTAAAATTATGTACCGATACCGAATTGCCGAACCGACTAAAATATGGTATAATGGTAGTGGTAGCGGTTTGAGTGTAATACCATACCGAAAATACCGAACCGAACTGTATATATATATATATATATATATATATATATATATATATATATATATATATATATATATATATATATATATGTATATATATGAAGGATCCATATCCCCTCACTTTTGCATCTTCCATGCATCCCCTCTTTCACATTCGTTGGATCTTTGTTTAAGTCATATAATCTTAACCGTTGAAAATCAACGGTTAAGATTAGATGACTTAAACAAAGATCCAACGGGTGTTATCATGGAGATGCATGGGGGATGCAAAAGTGAGGGGATGTGGATCATTCCTCATATACACACACACACACACACACACACACACACACACACACACACACACATACACATTCTTTTAGAATGTTGTTCGTGATTAGTTTTATAGTACCTATTTTCAATTTTTTTTATCAGTTTCTTAGAACTTAAGAATAGATTTTAGTAGATTTAAAGTTACGTTAAGAATGCTAAAAATTGAGATTTTGATCTTTTGAGCTTATGTTTTTGTGTTCTCATAGAATTTTAAAGTGAATTTTGGTTACTTAAACTTATACTAAAAATTAAACTTAGTGATCGAGTTTTATCTTTTAAGCTCATTTTTAGGTATTTACGACTTGTTACATATTGTTCTAATAATTTTGATTAATTGTTTGTTTGGTAAAGACTTGGCTTTAAAATTTAATGCTTCAAAAAAAGTATAAAAGTATATTATAGATTAAAAGGTTCTACAATATTAAGTGTGTTGATTGATCAAATGTTAATTGGTAAAATATCGATACCGAATATAAATCGATCGAATACCGATTTAACCGAAACCGAAAAAATTGATTCCAAATAGTACGATATTGATATTAATTTTTTAAATATCGATTTAAAAAATATCGATCGATCAAATACCGACCGATTATACAGACGCTCACCGGTAATCTAAACCCCGAGCAGGCTGCACTCACGTGCAACTGTGAAAATTCCTCTCAAATTCTAGGGTTTCTTTCTCCCGCCCAAATTCCCAATTCTAGAAATCAATGGCGAAAAGAGGACGAAAGAAGAACGCCGCCAAAACAACGACGACGGATCCTCAAAATAATGTCGACGAGGACCGACACCGAGCTTTCAGCAACCAAGAAGGTCTACTTTCTTTTCCTCCGCCCCCTCCAATTTTAACTAAAACCCTCAATATTTTCTGACCAAATTTGTAAATTTCTGATTTTGGCAGTCGACCGCCGGGTCGCGGCGGTTCGTGCGATCCAGGCCGCCGAGACCGAGAGCCTGCTATTGCGGCTCCGGCTCCTCCGCTCGTACTTCGACGAGGAGCAGCTCAAAGCTCCGATCTTGGAGTTCTTCCATCAGAACATGCCCAACATTTCCCTAGTGGAGAACGAAAAGTACAAGTGGGTCTACGAGTTGAAGTGGAATGATAAGGAGAATGGAGGATTCGCTCGTGGCGAGTCAAACCAGTTCTCGGTGAAATCAGGTTCGCATCCCCCCGAAATGTACTTGATTCCTGAATTTTGGGAGCTAGGAAGCACGGAAAGTAGAAAGTCGGCATCTTGCCGCATCAAACATGACACCGACACTCCAAAATGACACAAATACAACACGATATGGACACTACGACACTGACACTACACCTACTTCAGCGTGACCTAGTGTACTTTGGAACACTTGCATCATGTCCTATACATGTCCGATACAATGCGGTACTGAAATTGATGTTTGGAGTGTCCACATTCGTAGTTGGGAAATCTTCGTAATACGTTGTGGTTTCCTTTTTGTAGCAACGAAGAACTTGTTCGAGGCCGCAAACCTCCATAATTCTTGAATTAGGGAATCTAGACAGCACATACGCTCAAAATATCAGGATCTTGTCGCGTCGAACGCGGCACCTACACTAAAAAGTACAGTACAAGACCAAAATTAGTGTTGTGTCCATGTCACTGTGTACTTACTATGTCATTATGATGCAATATCAACACCACGACACGTATATTACACCTACTGCTCAGGCCGAATCATGTTTGGCATGTGAGGAACCCACAAGCCCCCCCACTTGCTAATGAGCTTAAGCGGTACTACGGGAGGGCACCTGTAGTCGTGGAACTCTGTGTTCAGAACGGAGCACCTGTTCCGAACCAATATAGAAGTATGATTAGTCTGGATGTTGTTCCTCCTGACCTTGATGAACATAACCTGGTCGCTTGAATTTGTTGTTTCTAAACTAGATTACCAGAACTTGGATCAGTTGAGGAGATCTCATTTGTGAGACTGTGATAACCCACTTGTAAACTTGTAAGTTATAGAAAACCATAATGGTGAGTTCTCTTAATCAACTGTGTGCCAAAAAAAAAAAAAAAGGAAAAAAAAACTGTGTCCTTGTCCTCGAGTCCTTTTCAACTCAATTGTATCTGGCTGGTACTTATTCTGTCAAGCTAAAATTCAGGTATAGATTTTTTGTATGCATGATTAGAGAAATTCAAAATTTTATGTTAACAACTTATCTCTGAAGTAATGTTGTTGGTTTTCCATTGCAAATCCTTTGTGACCCTGTGCTACCTACAATTGGTTATTCCCTTGTTGATCTTGCAGGTAAATATTGGGCTTTACCCAAATCTTGCCCTTGTGTTCATTGTTGCCTACAAATACCCGCTATTTGGCATTTTATGTTGACCCATTTTTGACTCACTTTACCTACTTATGACTTGGTTTATTATGCACACTAGGGTTATTAAATTTCTTTCAATTTGATAGTGCAATGAGTAGGATGAACCTTAGTAGGTTTGGAAGTGTTAGTTGGTTGTGAGCAAGGGTGGAACCAAAATTTCGAGCTTGGGTGGGCTGGAGTGGGCTAACTCATATAAAAAAAACAAGAAAAACATATGAAAAAAAAGGTTAATTGTTTTTGGCTATGTGGTTCCGCCTCTGGTTGGTGAGATCTCTAAACCTCAAAAGTGTGGTAAACCTCTGTTAGGCAGGAGAGGTGTCAAGATCAGCTTTCAACAGACCCCCTCTTAGCTGAGCAGAAATTTTGAAGTTTTTGTTTTCGAAACCTCAACATAGGGAAAGTGAACAAAGATAGTAGTTTTTGAGGTGTGCTATCAAAACCCTACAGGTTGGACCAGAGTTAACATAAAGTGCCCAAACTCCATATACTTAGGTTCTGAATCGCGGAAAGTTTATGTTCCACAATGCTAAATGTAGCGATCCTAGGATTGAAATCCAAGCTAGTTAAAACTACTTCTATTACAAACTTCTGATGGCTTTAGTTAGGAAAGGGAACATGATTCAACACCATTAATGGAGGAAGACTACAACACGCTGATTTGCAGCAATCAAGAGGCTCAGGGTCCACACTTCGTTGACGCATACCAAAACCCATATGTTTTCTTCCACCATTCCACCTAAGAGTTCCGAAGAAGCCAATCTCTACCGTCCCTGTTCCACACCAAGTTGCATATAGTCTTCCCGTTTTCGTTCCTCGTTGCATAATGTTTCATGTTATAGGTAACCTTGGGTTGGACTATTTTATCAAAAAACTGATGATTAGGAGATTTTTGTACTCAGTGTAGTGATTTTTTGAAACTCCAAATATTGAGTTCTAGACATAGTTACCGGGTACATTCAGACCCCATCGAACTATGGATCGGTACACGCATTTCTACTCGGGGTACATTTCCGATCCGGATCGATAAATTAGCATGTTGAATCAATGGATGAAATCTTAGTGCACACTTTATTTTTATGTCTTATTTACTTACGTGTTTTGATTTGACTAATGTTTTATTTTGTAATGTTGTCTTTCAACTGATGTTTGACTATGAAAAGTGATGTTTTACATCTTATTCATAAATTAAAGTATAATTTTAATTCTTTTATGTTCTACATAAGGTTTTCTTCTGTATATGAGACAATTACTGAGTCAAACTCAAAAAATAACTAGTATCAACCCAATTAGTATTTTAAAGCATACCGCAGATCGAATTTGGAAACCAACTCATCTTACCTCCTATGTACCGAAAATAATGACAAGTAGCATACCCCATTTTTGAACCCATATCATCACCCTTGATGTACCGTGTTCCAACTAACTATGGTACCGGTTTTGTAGTGTTCATGTTTCCTAATTTCGTTCTCTCATTCATCACTAACTTAGCACCAAATAATCCTAATTCATAATCCTTTTCTCCTGTTTTATTGACATAGATACAATTGCATGCTGGACTTTTTCCAGATTATTTGAATTTTCATCCGGTCCATATCACCAGTAAAATCAAATAAAAAATAATATTAGGAAAATGCATGCTGAACCGAGGCGAGACCTCAAACCGCGGTGACGTGACAGTCCTCCATTGGCTCCAGCACCCCCGTTAGCACCGGGCCCTACTAGAATCAATGGAGGACCGTCACGTCAGCACGATCTGACGCGCGTGGTCCCCCCTCGATTCGGCAAGCAACAGAGTAAAACATTGCCATGACATTGATGTGAAGAATCCGAAGAAGAAACCTTGAAATTGATGCGACTAAACCCTACCAAACGGTCCATATCACTCGCTACCAAACTTTACTGGCCTAAATTTATCTAAACCTCGAGCCAGCTCTCACTCATGTGGTTCTCTCGAGCAACTTTGAAATTCCTCTCAAATTCTATGTTTTCCTCCTCCCGTCCAAATTCCCAATTCGTGATCATAAGTCAATGGCGAAAAAAGGACGAAAGAAGAACGCCGCCAAACAACGACGACGGATCCTCAAAATAATATCGACGAGGTCCGACACCGAGCTTTCAACAACAAAGAAGGTCCACTTTCTTCTCCTCCGCCTCCTCAAAAATTGACAATTTTCACCAAAACTTCCAATTTTTCTTACCAAATTTGTAAATTTCTGATTTCAATAGCCGATCGTCGGGTCGTGACGGTTCGTGCGATCCAGGCTGCCGAGACCGATAGCATGGTAGTCAAAGGTTCGCCTCAGAAAGACGCAACATCTGTGCCTCGCATCTCACTAGGCAAGGCGCCTTTCTCCAGGCGCACCTTTCTACAAGGCACAACCAAGAAAGGCGCGCCTTATGTTTTTTTATTTATACAAAAAACTTTGAGGCATAGAGATAATCCTTACCTTATACAAGTAGTTGGTTACAGTTGAACTGGTAAAACTAAAATTTACTAAAGAATGATAGGGATATTACAAACTCTTGTTAGTTCTTTTGACTGCTACTATTGCTTTGCTAGTTAACTTGATTATGTTTTAACGTATTTTTGTTGGTTTTAATATGTTATTTGGTTTTATTTCTTACATACTAATTTATTTATTTACCTATGTATATTTTTATTACTTTTTTATATTTGCGTCTCTCTTCGCTCGGACACGCGTCTTAATTGCGCCTCGGGCGATATAGATCTTTTGCGCCTCAAGTGCGCTTTGCGCCTTTGACTACCTTGACCGAGAGCATGTTGTTGCGGGTCTGGCTACTACGCTCATACTTCGACGAGGAGCAGCTCAAAGCTCCGATCTTGGAGTTCCTCCATTAGAACATGCCCAACATTTCCCTAGTGGAGAACGAGAAGTACAAGTGGGTCTACGAGTTGAAGTGGAATGATAAGGAGAATGGAGGATTTGCTAGTGGCGAGTTGTTCCAGTTCTCAGAGAAATCAGGTACGCCTTCTCCTAGAAATGTAATTGGTTTTTGAATTTGGGGTGCTAGGAAGGACAGAAAGTGGAAACTAGACATCTTGTCGCATCAAACACGACACTGACACTCCAAAATGACACAAATACAACATGATATGAAACACTACGACACTGACATTGCACCTACTTTCGCGTGTCCAACTGTACTTTGGAACACTTGCATCATGTCCTATACGTGTTCGATACAATGCGATACTGAAATTGATGTTTGGAGTGTCGTATTCCTAGTTGGGAATTCTGCGCTCATAGTCGGGAAATCTTCGTAATATGTTATGGTTTCCTTTTTGTAGCAACGAAGAACTTGTTTGAGGCCGCAAACCTCCATAATTCTTGAATTAGGGAATCTAGAAAGAATAGATGCTCAAAATATCAGGATCTTGTCGCGTCGAACGCAACACCAGCACTAAAAAAAATACAATATGACTCCTAAATTAGTGTTGCGTCCATGTCAGTGTGTACTTATTATGTCATTACGATGAGATATGAACACCGCGACACGTACATGTCAACTACTTGTCAACTACTTCTCCGTGTCCTAGTGTATTTTGGAATGCTTGTATCATAGCACTGATTTTTTGAGTGCCCATTCTTCCTAGTTGGAAATGTTAGCTCAATAATTACATCGTGTTTTTGAATATGGCTAATCAATTAAGTTTAACATAATGATGTCACTAATATTCATATACTCACAATCATGTTGCTACTTAAACTTAGCATTGTCCTAATTGTTCTATATCATATTGCTATGATTGTATCGTACTGCAACATATTGTTTTGCTCGCCTAACATGTATTTGTAGACATACAATAAGCATGATCAAACCAGGACATATGCAATGGAGAATTAATGATAGGCCAAAGACGGCGTCATACAAGAAGATTCCTCTGAACTGCCTAGCGACCTATCCGGGGCCTCGCATGGGGGGTTCCGTTGTCCGGTCAGCGGACAGGGGTCGAGGGGGCAGCTCCCCCCGGGGGTTCGGGGGTGAAGCCCCCGAAAGGTATTCAGATTTTCAGATCTGTATA
Source organism: Iris pallida (assembly GCA_029216955.1). Lineage (NCBI taxonomy): Eukaryota > Viridiplantae > Streptophyta > Magnoliopsida > Asparagales > Iridaceae > Iris > Iris pallida. Next base: position 6,256,315 of record JANAVB010031218.1, read on the forward strand.
TCTTTGAACGACTACTGTCAAAGAAAAAGACGTCTTTAGGTCTGCTCAAATATCAGAAAAGAGGCGTTATCAAAGGGCTCTTGGTTTTTCTATTTGTTCCAAGTCTGTAATTTTCAATTTATTGAGTCTAGGAGAATATGTACGTTGAGTCGCACTGTGTCATCTCAACCCCTAGATATATCTCTCTAAGCTCTACCATACAAATAGACCAATTCCTGAACTAAACCAAACCACCATAGTCCATTGAGAACTTTTGTCCCAAGGGAGATAGAGTTCGGGCCAAACTCTGCCTAAGGCAGAACTTGGGCCGAACTCTGCCCCCTAATGTTCAGGAAGCTGATTTTTAGGAACACCATGATCCAAGCTGTCCAACATTCAAATTTTTGAATGTTTGAGACATAATTCTGGTCGAATTCTGCTTTCTCAGACTAGTATATATAGGGCTTGATTTCTCTCATTTCAAATCAGATCTCTCACTCTCAATCTTCTAAGCCTTATACATTCTAGGTCTTACTCTTCCAATCTACTAGCCACAAAACTTCCTAAGCTCCAAGGTGCTCAAGTGCGATTCAGCTAGAAGTTCTGTGCAAGAGTTGAAAAGAAGTCACTTGAATAATTCCAAGTTTTACCTCTGCGAAGTTGTAAGAAGTTGGCGTGCTCTTCTGAGTAAAGGCACGTATGTGTACCCTATTTCACAAATAGTGAATTTCAATCCTGAGCGAGAGTTCTCAGGCCTGGACTAGTCCTCCACAAGGGAAACCATGTTAAATCACTGTGTTTGCGTATGCTGCTCTGATCTCTCTTAATTTTCGCATTACTACTCTGATTATATATTCTCTTGATAGTTGCTTTCTGGACTTAGCATATAGAGTTTAATTTTTAATTGGTTATTATTGCTGGAAATTGCTGAGAAACCCAATCGGGGTTGGTTTGTATGAAAAATCCACCCGCAGGATGGATTTTATGAAATGTCCAGAATTATATATTTCCACGTTAAATATTCCAAGATTTCCTTTAGATGCTCTGTATTTACAAAATTGCCATCTTTATAATACCATAACTACCTTTCGCACAAACTCAGATTTGGATTGCGATTTTCGTCTTCTTCTTCACGAGAGATCTAAATTCCATTGCTCTCATCTTCAGCAGAGATCACAAAGATCGTTCGTAGTTTACTGTACTTTTCTTCAGTCGAACTCCGATCATGCTCATCATCATCATCATCATCATCGTGGAGAGATTTGAAGTTTTCCGGCGATTATGTCAATTGTGGAGAGAAGATCTTCTTCTTTTCCATAAGAGTTGGTATCGTTTTGAAAGAAGAACGAAAACTCTTGAATTTTTGTTCCTGACAGATTTTTTATTCACAAAAAAAAGGTTTAGGTTTATGTCGACTGTTCTCCATCATTCTCCGTGTTAAAATTACGGAGAATGACCATTCTTTGTGCTAAAACCACGGAGAATGGCCTTATCATTTTATCACGGAGCCATTCTCCGTCATGGATAAGGCCATTCTCCGTTATTTTAACACGGAGAAACGGCCGTTCTCTGTGTTAAAATGACGCAGAATGGCCATTCTCCTTGTTAAATTGACGGAAAATGGCCATTCTCCGTCATTTTAACACGTAGAATGGCTATTCTTGGTCAATTTAACAAGAAGAATGACCATTCTCCGTGGTTTTAGCACGGAGAATGGCCATTCTCCGTGTTAAATTGACGGAGAATAGCCATTCTCCGTCATTCTAATACGGAGAATGGCTATTCTTTGTTAATTTAACAAGGAGAATGGCCATTCTCCGTGGTTTTAGCACGGAGAATGGCCATTCTCTATGATATTACCACGGAGAATGATCATTCTCCTGCATTTTATGGCCAGTTGAAACTTTGAAGGGTCACAACTTTTGACTGGGAGGTCGAAACGAGGCCCGGTTTGTCGCAAAAGGAGTGTATTTCTGAGGAGCCGGAGATTAACCGCTTCTCTGTTAGTCGACCTTCCGAAATTTTAGAATTGCAAAAAAAATGATGTTTGGGCCTCCGTTTTAACAGTTTTACCGTTTGTCGACCTTTTTGAAATTTTTCGACGAGTTTTTGAAGTAAGGTTTGAAGATTTTTGAGGAGAAAACATAGATTCGAAAGTGAGCAGCGTATGGAAGAAGAGGAAGTATCGAAACTTTTTTTTAAGAGTAGTTTCGTGGGTGTTTTCAATAAATTAGAAGGAAGGGCAAAAAGGTCATTCGGAACCCCCTTTATATATTTTTTGCTAATTCTGGGCACGCGATGAAATGTTATTGTGCGATGGGTTTTTCATAAAACTTTTTCGTTTTTTGGGCATTTCATAAATTTTTCCTTATTATTGACACAAACTCTATTCATCTCCCTCTAGAGTTGCCTACACGTTACTTCAATTGGTATCATAGCAAGGTCTCTATTGTTAGGCTTAACATCCTTATAGTAGCTCCTTTTTAATTTTTTTATGGCATCGTATTCCTCCTCCTCCGATAAAGAGGGTTTTACTTCTAGTAGCATGAATAATCATGTTTCTTCTAAATGCAAGAAATGCTCTAAGTGGAAAGCCATGACTAACCAATCCTTAGAGATTCTTGATGATTTTCATTCTACAAATAAAGAACTTTCAGAAAAGGTTATTCATTTAGAAGAATCTAATAAGGTTTTGAGAAATGAAAACAATGATTTATTATCTAGACTTGATTCTCAAAACTCATCTTGTGTTTCTTTAAAGAGTTTGAATGAGGCTTTAATTTTGAAAATCAAATCTCTTTCCTCATCGATAGAAGATCTTAAGAGGCAAACACATGAGCTAAATCATTTGCATGATTTTTCTATTGACTCTTTAAAGAAACAAAATGATAATTTTATTTCTAGAATTGCTTTATTTGAAAAAGAGAATTATGCTTTAAATGCTAAATTGATTCTCCTATTTGTTTGCATAATGATTTGCTATTAGAACATGATATTCTTAAGACCAAATCCATGCATGCTCATTCTAGAGATATTCATCATTCTAGTATGTCACATGTTCATAATCATGCTCATTCCGATACATGTGCACACACTAGTATTAGGTGCTTCTATTGCTCTCGTATTGGACACATGAGTATAACTTGTCCTATTCGTCGTAGTTCTTCTACCAATGCTAGAGTAAATAGTATATGGGTCCCTAAAGCTAACAAATGTGGATCCAAGTTTATTTGGACACCAAAGTCTTCGTCTAATGTTGTAGGTGGAGCTACTTATATCAGGACATAGCACTTAGGAGCGTGTTGGTGGTTGCAAAGCTCAAAGGTCATTTTCCAAGCAATTGCACCAACACAAGTGTGGCCACTAGAGCCACTTTGGTAACATGCTAAACGATTCTCTTTAAATGGTTTATATTTGTAAAATCTAGCTTGTTTCTCTTGATGTCTTGCTACTATCTCACATTGATATCCTTTAGATGCTTATTATATAAATTAATGTGAGACATAATAGCATGCTTAGTTAATTTTTTATTATTTCTTTTATCTAGCATGACTAGTTACTTAGCTTAAATGATTAGTTCACACTATGTAGTTTATCACTCATTTTCTATTAGTGTGATACATTTATATATGCATGCTTGTTATTTCTCATCTTTATTTATAAAGCATGCATATCACTCTAGTCTATAGGACCTTGGTTTTGATTTGACTTAATTTTAACTCCCTGTCTTTAAAAGTTTTGAAATAGTTACTTCTTGCCGATTTGTATTTAATATGTCATATTTATCTTAATCTGTATTTCTGAATATATGTGTTTAGCACAAGCTTCTTATCACCAAGGTTCACAGTATCGGTATCGGAATCGGTATCGGACTATTCCTATGAGTATTGGTATCGACGATATCGGTAGTATCGGCGGTTTCGGATCGGAGTATCGGATTTTTTGGTATCGGAGAACAAATAATTATTAATAATTTATTTACATTTAAAAACATATATTTTATACATTTAGGCATAATTTTAAGTATTTTCAGTGTTATTTCTCAGTAGTTTTGAAACTAAATAAAATAGTAGTCACCCTTACCGATTGGTTTACATACAATAGATTGATTTTTTTCTTTTACATGCTTTAACAACCTTATTGTGTTTTAAACTCTTGTTGATTTGTATTTTTCGTTTAATTTTTTTTGTCGAATTGACCGGAAAAGAGATCCCCAATGTCGGTATCGGTCAGTATCAGGTATCGATCGGTATTGGATCGGGACATGCGAAACCGTACCGGTATCGACTGTATCGGATCGGTATCGGCCGATACTTTAAACCATGCTTATCACTTGACAAGTATACACTTATACTTCCATTTTAACCTTGTGCTTACATAATATATTCATTATTGATCTTCATGTTTTATTTTGAATAAATCTCTTATGAATCAATTATGTATTTGCCTAATAAAGCCTATTTATACGTGTTTTGAATTTGTGATAGTTTTTCAATCATTCATTAAGGATACATGACTATATTCATTAAATCTCCATTTGCATGTAGATCATGTATTTCTTATATTGATATTTTTTTTTGTATAAATAACTTTATGTGGGCATATGTGTTAAGCTCCAGTTTTGTATTGTTTTGAAGAATATTTAATTATACTTGCTTCCTTCAAACTTGTGCTTATCCCATACTTTAGCTATTGATTGCTTGACCAAATTTGTGCATCTCTTCTTGAATCAATTAGCTTCTTCCTTAAAGTCTTCTTTTGATGATATCTTCTTGGTTTTTTTGGTTGACTGTATGGATACATGCCTTTTTTAATTGTTTTTTGATCCTTTCATGTATGCCTATATATATATATATATATATATATATATATATATATATATATATATATATATATATATATATAGCAAATGACCTCTAGCCTAGTGGTTAAGAGAGATGCATGCGGTCCGAGTGGTCAGGAGATCGATTCCCCGTGGGAACGTTCGCCACAATTACCTTCTTTCAATATATATATATATATATATATATATATATATATATATATATATATATATATATATATATATTAATGATTCCTAACTTCTGATATTTATTTGTTTTACTTCTTCAAGTTAGGATGTTGAGAGAAAATGTTTATTAAATCTTGCTTATGACTATTTATGGAGTTCTTTTAAGGATCACATGATTTTATGTTTTACCCTGCTTGTTAATTTTACCTCCTTAATTAGTGCACACTTTCTAGTCTATTTCTTTATATTTTACTATGGTGCACTATGAAAGCTTTTGTCTCTTACTATCTTTAGCTCTTAATTAGCTTTATTGATCTTAATGATCTTTCTTTACTCATTCCTTGGACATATGTTTCTTCTGAACTATTGTTGTCAAATGATGTTTTTGCAGCACATAAGAATACATGTAATTGATACATCATATTTCTTATGTCTTTGGCTACTATGGGTTGAGCTTTTGCGTTGAGATTTTTCATTTCTAGAGAATACACTTTCATAATGGCTATAATTTTGCATTCTTTAGATCAATCTATTATTTCATTATCTTGGATTAATCTCAATACTTGGCAAAGAGATTTGTTCTATTGTGTTTTCATGAACATCTCTTTTGTCCTTTATTTGATGAGAGTCTAATTCATTTACTTATCTTATACTCTTATCCTTGCTTAATAAAGAGTATATAAATCATTTTGATCATTTAAAAAGTATTATCCTTATTGTGAACTTTATGCTTAAGCATGTATCTTTAGTGTTAGTGACTTACGATTTAATGAGCACATTTATCTTGTTAATGGCCTACCTCATTAATCTTAATTAGTTATGTAGCTTGCTTATTTGCGATGTATTGTTAAGCTACATAATTTTTGTTCACTTTCACTCATCTAGCTATCTTCTTGAATTTCAATTTATATGTGATATGCTAGTTTACAAAAACAAAATTTATGAATTTTCTTGATGAGATTTGTATTCTATTTTAAATACATGTGTTTGGTCTCTAATATTAGTTTGACAAATTTTTTTTTTCTTGTTTCAATTGAGGTTTGTGATTCATCGCTTTAACTTCCTTTTATACTAGTCATTGGTAAGCATCTTTTAAATTTCTCTCATCTTTGAGTCATAATTTTATCATATTATCAGATTACATCTCTTTAGATTAAATCTGTAATAATTTAAATGAGATTGACTCTATCTCCCTATTTTCCATCGATTTGTAAGATTTTATTATAAATATAGATTTGGGACTTTCTCTTGATGAGATTTGTTGGATCATGTTTACTGTTATTGATAAATGATCATAATGGTTGAGTAGTCCTATATTATCTAATTATGTGGTTATCAAGATAATTTATTACTCTACTTTGACTACTCATGGATTATCACATATGCTCTTTGCTATTTGAGTTTCATTGGTTTCTCTTTTAGTATTAGCAAGGTTGGATTATTACCCGTTGATAGGTACATATGTGGTAAAACATACATAGTTCATGCAAAACTATAAATTGGTTGATTATTTTTTAATTAGATAATTATGGACATGATATTTGAGTTTTAATTTTTTTTGTATTTTTTGAGCTATATTTTGACTTTCACCATGATTGATTTAATTGAATTTATTCCTTTTCATGATGACATTTTTCTCAAAAGGTAACATACATTGATCTATCATATTTAAATATGAGATTCTTCTATATAGGTCAGTGTATGTCATCTTTTGATTACATGTGCTAAAATGGAATATTCTTTTGATTTCTCATCTTTAGTAGCTATTAAGTGGATATCTTTTTTTGGCTAAATATGACATTATTCGTTTTATGACGATTTTATAGCCTTATATGAATTGAGCAAGGGAAAGAAATCCATAGTCGATTTACCCCTAGATCTTGCAGTTATCTATTTTATGCTATAAGTGCTTTGGAACTAGATCACATATTCTAAGGGGGAGCAAATAAATTGGTTCAATTCATTTATACCCATTAATATGTCGTATACCTAGTTCATCATGGACCCATATTCTCTTCAATTTCATATCTCATTGAGGTCATGATATTTTTTATTTTGAAGGGTTTATGAGAGTGTATGCAATTATCTTTATTATTTTATCTCTCTCTTATACGGATTAAATAGGTCATCTTGTTAATATTAACTTTTGTATTTTAACTTGATGACTATTGTGCTTTTATTGATTTGGCTTTCCTAGTATGCTTAATTGATTTGGCTTTTTGAGGACTTACTCAAAACTCATGATTTGTATCAACATTGGTACTACTTTAAGGGGGAGCATTCAAGTCGACTGAATTTCTCATTCTCAAGATTTTTTTTTCCTTTACCTTCATGTTTATCTAAAGGGTATTCATATAGCATGATAAGGTAATTGAGTTCAAATGCATGAATTTTGGATAAGCAAATAGATTTGCAAATAATGAGATTATTTTATATCAATTGCTCTATTTTACATTGAGCATTCCTTTATTTTGTTCCACTATTTATCTATGGACAATTGTGACTATCATAGTTTCATTGATTAATGTTTCAAGTTTATATATTTTAATATCTCAATTGGTTTCTTTTTTCTTTGATATCTATTATCTATCTAATCCCCATAGCTTTTGACTGAAATACTTTATTTTATAATTCTCTTCCAAAACTAGAGTAATATTTCATATCATATTATGTTTTGTTTCTTTATTTGATTTCATGTTGGTAAACTATCTACTGATTATTATCAAATTCTCTTAGTTTTACCAACTATTTTGTGTTTTGACAAGCTCTTTTCTATTTGGAACTCTACATTTGGTATGTAGTTTATATACTTGTCTTTACACACTTCTCCCATTGTTCTTCATTTAGTATATCTTGATCATGATTGTCTATGCCTTCCACATGCTCTATGTAGTTTATGTATGTTTCAACAAGACTGCAAGTTTCTTCTACTGGATTATCAAAACTGCTAGTTTTCTCTATTCAAAGTTTGGTTATGGTTATGTTGTGTGCTTGCTTTCTTCACTTTGTCTATCATTTATCCTTTTACGGGGAGCTATGCATTATTTTGCTAAATGACAAAGGGGGAGAAAAATAGTAGCATACTATGTGATATTTGGTACGATATTATATATGAATCGTGTTGTGCTTGGATAAGAACTTTATATCAGGACGGAAACAGAAATATCTATTTGTGGGGGAGCTTATTTTTTTTGATCATGTCAAAGGGAAATAAATAAGTTTAAGTTAGCACACAATTTTCTAGTAATATGTGTTTATTAGTGATACATGCATCTATCGTATCTATCTTAAACTTAACTGATTTGCCATAATAAAAAAGGGGGAGATTGTTAGCCCAATGATTACATCGTGTTTTTGAATATGGCTAATCAATTAAGTTTAACATAATGATGTCACTAATATTCATATACTCACTATCATGTTGCTACTTAAACTTAGCATTGTCCTACTTGTTCTATATCATATTGCTATGATTGTATCGTACTGCAACATATTGTTTTGCTCGCCTAACATGTATTTGTAGACATGTAGTAAGCATGATCAAATATGATCAAACCAGGACATATGCAATGGAGAATTAATGATAGGCCAAAGACGGCGTCATACAAGAAGATTTCTCTGAACTGCCTCGCGACTTATTCGGGGCCTCGCATCGGGGGTTCCGCTGCCCGGTCAGCGGACAGGGGTCAGGGGGCAGCGCCCCCGTGGGGGATCGGGGGCGAAGCTCCCGAAAGGTATTCAGATTTCCAGATCTGTATATCTTTGGACGACTGCTGTCAAGAAAAAAGACGTCTTCAGGTCTGCTCAAATATAAAAAAAAAGCGTCATCAAAGGGCTCTTGGTTTTCCTATTTGTTCCAAGTCTGTAATTTTTAATTTATTGAGTCTAGGAGAATGTGTACGTTGAGTCGCACTGTGTCATCTCAACCTCTAGACATATCTCTCCAAGCTCTACTATACAAACAGACCAATTTCTGAACCAAACCAAACCACCATAGTCCATTGAGAACTTCTGTCCCAAGGGAGACAGAGTTCGGGCCGAACTCTGCCTAAGGCAGAACTCGGGCCGAACTCTGTCCCCTAATTTTCAGGAAGCTGATTTTTAGGAACACCATGATCCAAGCTGTCCAACGTTCAAATTTTTGAATATTTGAGACAGAATTCTGGCCGAATTCTGCCTTAATTCTGCCTCCTCAGACTAGCATATATAGGGCTTGATTTCTCTCATTTCAAATCAGATCTCTCACTCTCAATCTTCTAAGCCTTATACATTCTAAACCTTACTCTTCCAATTTACTAGCCACAAAACTTCCTAAGCCCAAGGCGTTCAAGTGCGATTCAGCTAGAAGTTCTGTGCAAGAGTGAAAAGAAGTCACTTAGACAATACCAAGTTTTGCCTCTGCGAAGTTGTAAGAAGTTGGCATGCTGTTCTGAGTAAAGGCACGTGTGTGTACCCTATTTCACAAATAGTGGATTTCAATCCTGAGCGAGAGTTCTCGGGCCTGGACTAGTCCTCCACGAGGAAAACTAGGTTAAATCGCTGTATTTGCGTATGCTCTTCTGATCTCTCTTAATTTCCGCATTACTACTCTGATTATATATTCTCTTGATAGTTGCTTTCTGGACTTAGCATATAGAGTTGAATTTTTAATTGGTTATTATTGACACAAACTCTATTCACCCCCCTCTAGAGTTGCCTACACGTTACTTCAGGAAAGTCTTCATAAATATATTATGGTTTCCTTCTCTTCACCTTGGTGCATCGATTACGACACGAACGTTCCAAAATGCACTAGAACACTCCAAAATACACTAAAACACACCAAAATCGGTGAAATATCTGAGTCGTCGTGTACGTATTATGTTGTTAATTGTGTACTAGCAACATAGTTGGGAAGATAGGTTCAACGGACATGTATAAGACGCAATATGAAAACCCCAACACGGACATGGTGTCTAGTGTATTTTGGAGTGCTTGTGTCATGTGTGATACGTGTCTGACATAATGTGGTATGGTCAAGGCACTGAGGTTTGGAGTTCTCGGGCTTCTTGGTTGGGAAATCTTTGTAGTATGTTATGGTTTCCTTTTTGCAGGGACGAAGAACTTGTTCGAGGCTCCAAATCTCCATGATTCTCGAATAATTAGGGAATCTACACAGCACAGACGCTCAAAATATTGGGATCTTGTCACGTCGAATCCGACACCGGCAATAAAAAGTACAGTACGACACCCACACTAAAAAGTACAGTATGAGACCAAAATTTGTGTTGTGTCCATGTCAATGTATACTTATTTATGTCATTATGATGCGATATGAACACGGCGACACGTACATGGAACCTACTTCTCCGTCTCCTAGTGTATTTTGGAATGCTTGTGTCGTGGCACCTATTTTTTGGAGTGCCCATGCTTCCTAGTTGGAAAGTCTTCATAAATATATTATGGTTTCCTTCTCTTCATCTTGGCGTATCAATCATGACACTAACACTCCAAAATACACTAGAACACTCCAAATGTAGTAGAACACACCAAAATCGGTGACATGTCCGAGTCGTCGTGTACGTATTCTGTCGTTAATGCGTACTTGCAACATAGCTGGGAAGCTAGGTTCGATGGACAAGAAGAAGGCGAAATATGAACACCCCTACATGGACATACATCTAGTTTATTTTGGAGTGCTTCTGTCATGTCTAATACATGTCAGCCACAATGTGGTATGGTCACGACACTGATGTTTGGAGTTCTCGTGCTTCTTGGTTGGGAAGTCTTTATAGTATGTTATCGTTTCCTTTTTGCAGCGACAAAGAACTTGTTCGAGGCTGCCAACCTCCAGATTCCTCCAGATTTTGTACGTAATTTTCCGTAGTTTTTTATTAGACCACAAAATACGGAATTATGTTTGACAAAAAAAAAACTAGACTTTTCTTGATTTAGGCTTTGGAAGATGCTGAGACTCAGATGATGGGGATGAAAGATGCTTTCCAAACTCCCGGGGTTCGTTACTGTGTTCAGTATTCGAAGTCTTGGGTGGTTATGTCGTGAACTTGTTGTGCATTGTAGAAATATGATGATGATGTTCGCTACTGGGCGCAGGTGACTGGGAATAGGCTGTCTTTCGGCATGACCCCAAAGAGTTTGAGGGTGCCCAAGAATGGGGAGGTGCTACTCTCAGTCCGTGGCTCGCCGCTTGGAGTGTACAAAGAAGAGAGCCTGGAAGCCATACATGGTTTGTCCTTCGCTCTGTTGCATGAATTGTTTCTTAGGTTGGTGAAATGTTGTCTCTATAATACTTTTTATTGGTACAATGCAGAGTCTGGAGATGGTTCTCATGAGGGTGCCTCTCAATAGAGGAGGCCATGGTATTCTTGGAAATGATGGGAAGATTCAAAGGTTATGTATGATTGTATGTATAGTCCAAGATCACTTGACTTGAGAACTTGCCGAACTTGGTTGAAAGAGAACTTTGAACAACCATGAATATTGACTTGAGAACTTGCCGACTTAAGGTTGAAAGAGAACTTTGAATGTAAAACGTTGTTATTTTCTTCATAATATGTTCTTATGTCTAGGGTTGAAATCATTCCTTTCTCTATGTCATACTCTGATGTAAGATTTGGCAAATCCTGTAGTTGCTAGGATCCACTTGGCAATCGAATACTACTGCATTCAGTAAATATTATTAGCTCGGGAGTGTGATGTGAAAATTATGGTTGGGAGGAATTGATTTTAATTGTAGTTTTTCGACCAACCCTGTTGTGTTCATTTTCATTCCAGCTATATTTCAGTTTGGAACTCTTTTCAGAATAGCTAGAACACTCTCATGTATGTATGACATAACCTTCTGTGTTGGTCGAGGGATGTGATAATTTCAATTCTTCTTATATTTTATGCTCAAGACTTGCCGTTCTGTGTTTCTATTTGAACTCTTGTTGCCATTCTACAACTGTGTACCTAAATGTTTTCTTCTTCTATACTTCACTGTAACACTACAGAAAATAGTAGGCATTGAACTTCCATGACCCAAAAAAATTGGGTCTAAATTGTTGTTTGTTGCTGGAATGGAGAGTGATGGAAACACGATAGTGGATCTGTGGTCCACCATGACGATGATGATGATTTTTCGTTGTACTTAGGGGTAGTTTGGGTTTGCGGAAATGAGAAGAAAGGTAATTAGGTTTTTGGCTTTCCGTGGACATGAGAAATTGTAATTTCTATCCATTTTTGTCGTCGTTTGAAAATGCTAGAAATGTAGCCAGGAATAGTTTAGTCCTAAATTTTGGCTAATTATAAGGACACATTCAAAATTGATCAGGTCTAGCCTAAATCTGATTTTGGTTTATTTACAAGTTTGCCACATAAAAAATTACTTAGGACTAGCCCAAATTATGTAGGTATACAAGTCATTTTTTTTTTTTTTTTTTGCTCTCGTCTCCTTCCTTACATCTCTTTCTCCAAATCCTAGTTTATTTTCTTTCTTGTTTGGGCATCATGGAAGAAGAACAAGAAGAAGAAGAACACGAAGAAAGAAAATAAACCAACTTGTGGGAATCATGAAACTTTTACTTTGAAGTTGTGGTCCCAACTTGTGGGAGTTATGGATGAAACCATAGTTATAGAATAAATTGGGTTTCGAAAAACACGACATTCCTTTCGAAGCAGTCTTGGTAACTCCCCGACCGTTGGTAGTCCTAAAATGGACTTGCTGGACACCAAATCCATTTCTGGCAGTTCCAGATGTATTTTGGACTGCCAGAAATTTTGGTAGTCCTAAAATGGACTTGATGGACAAGTCTATTTTAGGACTGTCCAAATTTTTGGCAGTCTTGGTAATGAATAGGATTGCCAAAAATTTTGGCGGTCCTGACCATCCAAAAAAATTGACAAAAATGACAGTCCTAGAAGAAAGTTTTTAATAATCATGGAAACATAAGTAAGGTAAGGATTTTATATTTTTATACAATCATTAAGTTACCTTTATAAATATTTTTAAATCTATTTTAGAGATAAATAAATTATCTACTCGTTTAAAAGTAAATAAATTATCTACTCGGCTTAAAAAAACTCAAATTTTTAAATCTATCTTATAGATAAGTCTCTCAATTTTGCTCATTTTAAAATAATCCTTCATATGTACAGTCTATAAATCCATTTTAGGTATAAATATATTTTAGAGATAAGTCTCTCAATTTTGTTCATTTCAAAATAAACATATTTTAGAGATAAGTCTCTCAATTTTAAATCTATTTTAAGTCTCAATTATCTACTCCGTTAAAAAAAAAACTCAAAATTTTAAGTCTATCTTATAGATAAATATCTCAATTTTCTTCCTTAATAAATCTTCATAGATAAATCTGTTAATTTTAAATATATCTTATTGATAAATATCTCAATTTTTAATTAACAAATAATCTAATTTTAGCAGTCCTATAGTTTAGAAATGCCACAATTTCTGATAGTCGTAAAAGTAGTGAGAACTGTCAGGAATTGTGGTATTCCTGAAATGGACAACAAGTCCATATCAGGACTGCCACAATTTCTACCAGTCATAAATTTGAAATTTGAAATGGACGAATAAAACAACATATGTTAGGATTTATTTCTATTTTGATAATGGAGTGAAATATACATGAAGGAATTTTTTTTTTTTTTTCCATCTTCCTTTCCTTTCCTTTTCCTGCTCGTTTTCTTTTACATAAAAAAAGAATAAAATTTCTTTTCGAAGATCCTCATTCCATGAACCTAGGTTGGCAACTACGCGTTTAACGTAGTGCTTTGTCTGCAACATTGGCGTCTTGTCTTGGAAACAGTTGGTCTCAATCTACAACCCAAAGAATAATTTGAATTGTTTATTTGTTCAGCTCAAAGTTTAGCACATACTCGGTAGGAAAATAAAACAGTTGAAAAACTTTGAACCTTGTGTTTGATCTAACGCTTCTGCTTTTTCTAGTGATGTAGGTAAAGTTTAGCAGGAATCGCGAAGTGTTCACAACTTGCCATAGTTTTGATCCAGGCCTAGGAGATCAGAATAGTCCATCAATGATACCCATTGAAGCGGATCGAAAATGAAGAATGCTTAATTCCAGACCGTAACAAAAAACGGACCTATGTATGAGCTGAGGTGTGGACTCCAGTCCCATAAAAAGAAAATTTCTCATGACACAAGTCCAAATTTCAGTTTAGCCCAAATTTATTCTAGTCTATCTCAACCCTCAAATAGTAATCGATTGCACCAAAAAAATTGAAAAAAAAATTCTCCCCAAGGCGATTTGTATTCCTGTTTCCGTCCTTGTGACAACCAGCAAATCTTCTACTTGGAAAAGCACAAGTGAAGCATCACTTTTTCAACAAAACATGTAACAAACTGGTAGAAATCTGTGAGACGTCCCTCAATTCCATAAACTAATTTGGAATCTTGATTTCATTTCAATGAGTGGTTTCAGAAAAGAAGAGTAAAATACAAGAGAAGGCTGCTAAATCAAGCTGCTTCTGCTTTAAGTTCATGCAATGCCATCAAGAAAAAAGATCGTCATCAATCCAAGGACATTTAACAAAACCCCATTTTAAGAATAATACAAAATGAGCCTTAAACAACAAGTACTCGATTACGCCTAATAATTCAAGCTAGGCCTCTTCTTTGCTTTAGATGGAGATGGGAATTTTTTAGGGTTCCTGTTGTTTTGTTTTATAACTCTACTTGTGCCCAACTAATTATGGACACAATGAACAAACAAGACAAGATTATTATTATTATTATTATTATTATTATTATTACTACGTATAAAATTCATATTAAGATGATATGACTGATTTCAGCTTATTATAAGAGATCAATTAACATGTCAATTACACAAGCTTAAAGCTCTCGCTGGCTTCAACAACGACGCCTAAAAGTTCAAGCTTCTCGATGAGATGGGACATGCAGTACAATTTGATCAATATGCATTTCTCTAATCAAACAACTTTAATTTGCACAAAGATGATATATACCTTTACATGCATGTTAATGAATGTTGTAAATACTTAAGCATGTATGGTTATTTAAACAATTCTTTACATAGTTGAAAGTTGATAATTGTAGTGCCATGAATTAACATAGATTTAAAGTTACACTTGCTCCTCTTGCTTTCCAACAAAAAGCGTGAGCTAGAATATGCTATATATGTTTGAGACCAATTTTGCTACTGTTCAGTCTTAATGAATTGAGGGGGATTTATTCCCAGTGTTGTATAATAAATGATTTGTGTGTGTGTGTGTGTATGTGTGTGTGTGTGTGTGTGTGTGTGTGTGTGTATATATATATATATATATATATATATATATATATATATATATATATATATATATATATATATATATATGGGAGCGGATCAAAAGTCCCCCTTAGAAAGCCCCCCAAAAACTCTCCTCACTCTAATTCGTAATATTAATGTTAATATTAATGTTAATATTAATGTTAATGTTAATATTAATGTTAATGTTAATATTAATTTTTTTATATTAATGTTAATGTTAATGTTAATATTAATGTTAATGTTAATGTTAATGTTAATATTAATTTTAATGTTAAGTTTAATGTTAATTTTAGTATTTAATGTTAATATTTTTTTTTTGAGGAAGGAGTAGCTTTATTAAACTTAATCAAAAGAATTACAAGAGGGACCAGGAATGGAAATTGAATCCCTGGCAAGATCATGGAGAATGCACTCCAGAGCAGAAGTGTAGGAGGCCTTCACATTGGTAGACAAAGCAGCTTTAGCCAAGCTGTGTGCCGCTCTATTACCCATCCTTCTTATAAACATGAATTTGAATTTCTTGGACGGGCCCAAGCCGGTGAGAATGGACTGGACCAGGTCATGCAGTCTCCAGGGAATAAGGGAGTTCTCGCCGTTGAGGATTCGGATTGCTGTAAGGGAGTCGCCTTCGATGATAATGTTAGCAGTCTTGAGTGTGTTGCCCAGCTCTATGCCTAGACGAATTGCTTCAAGTTCAGCTAGAAGGCTAATCTCTGTGATGAGGAAAGATGAAGATGTCCAGGTCATTGCGGAGATAAAATTACCCCTGAAGTCCCTGGCAATCGCCGCTGCTTGCGATGGAATGGTGCGATGTGGCGCCATCTATATTGATCTTTATGCAAAATTCTGGGGGAGGTGTCTAGGACATATTAGAAGTGGCTGCATTGCGCATGTCTTGGAGGGTCTCAGTGAATGGTTGCTGATCTCTAGTAAATCCCATATGAATGTAGGACGCATGGAGGTTGATAGCATTTGGCTTGGGAGCTTCATGTCGGAAGACGCACGCACACCTCGCCTTCCATAGCGCCCAGAGTGTCGCAGCACCTATCTTGAATGCTTCATTCGCTTCCGGATCGAGAAGCCATGACGTGAGGATGTCATTGATTTTATAGTTGTGTTCGATGCGCAGCCCCAACGGCGACGTGAACCAGACCTCACGGGTAAGACCACAATGAAGGAATAGATGATCGGCTTCTTCTTCATGGCTAAGACAGAAGGGACAGAGGCTATTTGTGTCGGGGATTCTCCTGCTGATAGTAGCCATGAGGGAAAGTGCTTCATTGAGGAGGCGCCATTAACATTAATATTAACATTAATATTAACATTAAATTACGGATTAGAGTGAAGGGATTTTTGAAGGGCTTTCTAAGGAGGGCTTTTGATCCGCTTCCTTTATATATATATATATATATATATATATATATATATATATATATATATATATATATATATATATATATATATATATGTGTGTGTGGAAGCGAATCAAAAGTCATTCTTAGAAAACCCCCTAAAAATCCCCCTCACTCTAATCCGTAATTTAATGTTAATATTAATGTTAATATTAATGTTAATGTTAATATTAATGTTAATATTAACATTAAATACTAAAATTAACATTAAACTTAACATTAAAATTAATATTAATATTAACATTAACATTAATATTAACACTAACATTAATATTAACATTAACATTAATATTAACATTAATATTACGAATTAGAGTGAGGGTTTTTTTAAGGGGGTTTTCTAAGGGGGGCTTTTGATCCGCTCCCTATATATATATATATATATATATATATATAGAAATGAGTATATGCATTATTAACACATAGGAGACTTTATATACAATGGCGTAGCCAGGATTTGGATACAGTGGAGTCAAAATCGATTAGAAAACTTATAATTCAAAAAAAATATTAAAATGTAGAGGAATTTTTTTTGCATAAATGAGTAACAAATCTTATTTTCTATATCTAACATTGGTCGTCTATTCTAGTTTTCATATTATAGCTGCTCATTTTTTTCTATTCATTGCAAAATATAATTGGTATTAAAGTGTACATTAATTCTAACCCAATATAATTAGAACCTTAAACTTCAGTGTCATTACAGTCAAGCCATACAAGATATTTTGATCAATTTTGACCATTTGATCGAGAAGAGACTTTGTGTATCTTAAAATTCATACTTGGATCTTACCATTTTAGTCATGAACCTTGCCATCCTAGGGCCTTATGAAAATTAAATATTGTTTTCTCCCTCAAGAAAAGATAAGATTGAAAATATTTTATTTTCCAACCACAAATTTACTTTGACTTCATATTTTTTTTTTATATTTTAATCGAATAATATTATACTAGAAAATAATTCCATTCCATCTAAAAGCAAATTAAATCTTGCCATCTAAGAACAATTCAGGACAAAAGTTATGACATGATTCAGCTACTTGCAACTACAAGTAAAACAAGTAAAACATCAAATTGTTACTCGTTCGTAATATAAGTAGCTGGGAGTAAAACAATTAATAATATATATATATATATATATATATATATATATATATATATATATACTGGGAGTAAAACGATTATATATATATATATATATATATATATATATATATATATATATATATATATATATATATATATATATATATATATATATATATATATAAATGAGTGGGGTCACATGATCCCACTCGGCATCATGTGACCCCACTCATTTTTTTAAACATATATGTATATATATATATATATATATATATATATATATATATATGTTGTCCAGTGGGGTCATGTGACCCCACTCATTTTATATATATATATATATATATATATATATATATATATATATATATATATATATATATATATATATATATATATATAAAATTATCTACATATATGTATGTCAAAAATGAAACATAAATAGGTCAGGATATATATTAATTAATATATAACAATATCATAATATAAGATGATACCAAAATACTAAAATGCTTAAACTTTATTTTTCACTGCAAATTCCTATAGGTAGGAAATACATATTTTTTATATAAAATTCTTTAAGTAAAATTATGGTATAAATAAAATAAAAGAATTCTTATTTAAAACCTTGTATAACAATATATAAATTAATTCCCAATCTATGAAAGTTGTATGATAAGCCATCTATAAAACCTTATATAAAAATATAACAATTACACAAGCATATGTATATATATCTCGAATAATATTTAATAAGATATATAAAAATATAAAATATTAAATAGTTGTAGTTTCCTATAAGTGACTGCTCCCAACTAATAAAATCAATTAATAATAGTCAATACTAAGCTTAGGCAACCTTGGTTATGCTCTATCATCTCTAGTTGGGCTGGATGCGGGTCCGTACATATTCTCTAGTCAAATTGAACCCGAAAAGTCAACCAAAGAGTCACTTGTGCCATTCGCAAATAAATAACACACTGGAGCTCGATTGAGTGGCACACCCTTGGCATGTGTGTCGTAGTCTCAAAATGGATCAGAACCATATATTGGGTCAAATGGTTTTGTTTGATGTTGAGCCCCGAACTCAAGTTGGAAGTTAGGTATAGAATTACGGTAAACGGTCAAATGACTAATATTGATCCGAAATTATATGAAGTCAAAAGAATGTTAGAGAACAGGTTTGGGTGGAACACAATATATCAAATTGAAGGTGTACTTGTCTACTTCAAACTCATGAATGAGGTTTTGAAATATTGACGCTTCTTGTGCTCCAAAAATCAAAGCTACGAAAAAGTACATCTATTAAATAAAAAATCTATTTTTTAAAAATCATATAAAATAAATAAAAAAATAATTTTCAAAAATTAGCGTGCTTACATATCCAAAGGAATGGAAAAACTCCTAAAGATGATCGGTAAATACATAGCACAAAGTAGGTTTCACCCTTTCTTGTGACATTATACCATAGCCCGAGTCATGGCCAAGATGCTCAAAATCACATAATTATAACATTTATTGCTCATTCATATTTCTATATTAATTACAAGATTTGTATTTAAAGAAAGTACAATATTCTTACATAATGAAAAGACTACAACACATCTATCTAATTTCTAGGTTTGGCCTGCAAATACACCTGTATCTTCCAATGCTAAGAGAAGCCACAGCTAACCTGAAAAATGTTGGTTATCCAGTTAGAAAAGGAACAAGCACACATATGACAGCTATCCGAGACATAACAGAATCACAGAACATGAAAATAGCATATGAGAAGTTAAACTAGGAAATAACAAGCATCATGGTATAATGGAAAGAACATGCAATTCCATTGATGAGAAATAATAGCTAGAAAGTACATATGTAAAGCATGGTGACATGGCATAACATGGCAAGTGGTGAAAAAACAAGATGAACAACTGAACCAAGAACTATCTACGTGTGTTGAAATATCAGGTTCGACGTGTGAACGACTAGGGGGTAAATTCGGCACCCTACACATGTCGTGTGCAGCTTCTATCAGTCACGATCAGACATATTGGGATGTAATGGATAGTTCACACGTCTACTAAGATATTTTTTCGCCCAACTAGTACTCATGGAATCAAGTCACAAGCATGGTAATCACGTGAATAACAGGCAAAAAGTATAAATAAAATCCATGATACTAATCTTCGTGTGACGAGCGGGTCAACAAGCAGAAGAGGCATATGTATAACATATAAAAGAAACTATTAGAAACGAAAGCAATCAGTATATGTACTTGCCTGGGGTCCTGAACTGCGGATACGGATCAAGCATTGAGTTGAGTCCAAAGAACCTATTTTTATAAAATTACCATGTTAATAGATGATCTTAACAAAGAGTAGCACACTTATTGGTCCCTGGGCTTCTAGGTCAATTCTACTCTATTTGTTTCACGAAAAGATAATTCTTTATAAAATGTATATACTTATTTTAGAAAATATTTGTAACCTATTTAGAATTTGTTATAAAATTTAACCCATACTAACAATGTTTAAAATATCTTTTACTGTAAAGCCCAAAATATTGTCTTATTAAAGTATTAGATATATAAGTCCAAATAAATATACATATTTGCCCAAAACTATTTATAATAACATTACTAATATGTATATATAAAAGTAGTCTATTTTCTAATACTTATATAAAGTTCTATTGAAAATAGGAACCCTTAATTATCATTAGTTAAAATATAAATAAGAAATAATTCTTCAAAAGCCCAAGATTAAATATAGATAGGGCCCATGGTCCAATACATGAAAGCCCAACCCAAAATAAGGCCAACTATATTTTGTTACACTAATATTTTGAAAATACAACAATGATATTTGTGGGTCAAAAGTCATGTATCTAAAATATCATAAATTATATAGCATATCTTAGGCTTCTGAACCCAATTGAAAACAAATGTAGGACCAAGCCTAATAAAATATTTTATTAGAAGTAATTTAAGGAAATATCATTTATATATATATATATATATATATACTTAAAAAAACTAGTTTACAATATACTTGTAGATACATACATATAGTACATATGTCAAATATATAGAAATTTAACCTAAATGGTCCAAAAGCCTGACCTAACTATACTATTTATTATTAATACCCTATTTTATTACTGTTTCCAGCCCACCCTAAACTACAAACAAATTATAAAACCACTACCAAAATACAGTAAATTAGCGACGGAACATTAGCGACGGAAATTTTTAGTCGGCGTTAGCGACGGCTTCGTGGCCGCTCGCCGACGGATTACCGACCACACGTCGTTATATTTTTTATTTTAATTTTAGGAGAAGGAAAGGTCGCACATCCGTTGCTACGGTGTCGAAGATATAGCGACGAATCGTTTGTCGTCGCTACGCAGTCGATTATTTGGCAGGAATTGTGTAGAGAATTGGCGAAACATTTCTTCGACTACGTGGCGACGGATAGTCAGTCGGCAAGTATCAAAAATAGCGACTACCGGGCGACGGATTCTAAGCCGTCGCTATTCCGTCGCTAAATATACGTTCTAGACTTAAAATGAAACGGCGGGAGGAACTTTTCGTATTCCCCCCAAATTCACTCTCTCTCCTCTCTCTCTCTCTCCCGCGGCTTCGGTGATCGGCGTCGGCATCGGCGTCGGCGTTAGCGACGGCTTCAAGTGGACATCCTTCGTGTAGAGCTCGAGTGAGAGGTTCCTGACAGCATGGTGGTCTCCTTTGTCAAAGTATCCGTGCTCATCCCACATTATTTGTGGGACGAGCACGGATACTTTAACAAAGGAGACCACCATGCTGTCAGGAACCTCTCACTCGAGCTCTACACGAAGGATGTCTACTTGAGCTCCGTGGCAAAATTTTGGCTCGGAGCAAGAATCTGTTGATGGAGCACATCCACCTTGCTGTCAGAAAAAAATTATAACGGTGAGAGACCCATCTGAGTAGGACGTATACTCTGATAATATCTCCTCTAACACTCAATCCCACTACTGATATCATTCTTGTAAAGGTGATCTCTCAGAGTATACGTCCTACTCAGATGGATCTCTCAGAGTATCCTCTCTGGTTGGGTTGTGTTCTGAGCCATCTGTTCTCATACTTAAAATACATATGAATTAGAACTGTGTTTTGTATTTTCGGTGAACCCAGGGATTTGATTCTGTATTTTGTATTTTGGTTTCTGTATTTTGGCTCCAGCTCCATTTGCATTAATCTACGGTACGACATGGTGATCAGGACATAGTCCCTGCAGCCATTCGATTGGCGAGGCAGAAACTATGTAGCCGTAGATAAAGTTGACTGTCCTCCGACCCTCATCCTTCGGCAATGATGATACGACAACCTATCACTATATCTTATATAGTAGTAGATGATGTCTTAGTATTACATTATGTGAGTTCATCTTGATTCTGTTACATTCTTCAGATACTAGATACGATAAGAACATATACTACACCATATGTACAGGACATAGATGATTCACACTAATGTATGCTATAATGAATCTTGGGTTGTGTTCTGAGCCATCCGTTCTCACACTTGGAGATACATCGAATTATAACGACGGATATTAGGTTACTCTTCAGGATAATTGATGTCTATTTTATATTAATTTGGTTTGGTCTATATGATTCTTGGATAATTGGTGTGCATTAAATTCGTATGTGCATATTTGGTCTATGTGATTCTTGGATAATTGGTGTGCATTATATATTTGGTCTATGTGATTGTTGGATAGTATATATTGGTTTGGTTTATGCATATTTTTGTGAACAGGGAAGGTGCTGCAATTTTTCCCCAAAAAATCTCAGTTAGCGACGGACTAGTGACGGGTTAGCAACGGATATTTCCAGCTCCATTTGTATTAATCTACGGTACGACATTGTGACTGTCCTCCGACCCTCATCCTTCGGCAATGATGATACGACAACCTATCACTATATCTTATATAGTAGTAGATGATGTTTTAGTATTACATTATGTGAGTTCATCTTGATTCTGTTATATGCTTCAGATACTAGATACGATAAGAACATATACTACACCATATGTACAGAACATAGATGATTCACACTAATGTATGCTAGAATAAATTTTGGGTTGTGTTCTGAGCCATCCGTTCTGATCAAGCATCTTCTTTCTCCTCTCCTCCACCATGGCTCTGGACCCATCTGCTCCTCCCTACTTCCCTTATTCTTATTTGACTCTCTCAACCACATATGATATCCACCTCAAGTGTAGAGTCGGGGGAGAAGAAGTGGGCAGGAAGAGGAGGGGGAAGCAGCACAGCCGGCGACATGACCTAGAGGAAGTACAGATGTTTTTTTCAACATCCGTAGGAGAACTATAAGGATATATCTTTTCACAATATGTCACCTTGTCAAAGACCCTTAATGTGAATATCATGTTACCGCGGTGTCGGAAGACTAACATGTCATAATTTTTTAAGCCATGTGTTTTGACATAATCCTCCCAACTCTTTCCTCCTATGTAGTAATCTTGCATTACTACATAGCAGGAAAGAGTTTGGAGGATTATGTCAAAACACACGGCTTAGAAAATTATGACATGTTAGTCTTCCGACACCGTGGTAACATGGTTGTCACATTAAGGGTCTTTGACATGGTGATATGTTGTGAAAAGATATATTCTTATAATTCTCCTACGGATGTTGAAGAAAACTTCTGTACTTCCTCCGGGTCATGCCGCCGCTGTGCTGCTTCCCCCTCCTCTTCCTGCCCACTTCTTCTTCCCCGACTCTACACTTGAGGTGGATATCATATGTGGCTGAGAGAGTCAAATAAGAAGAAGGGAAGTAGGGAGGAGCAGATGGGTTCAGAGCCATGGTGGAGGAGAGGAGAAGGAAGATGCTTGATCAGAACTTGAGGTGGAAAAGTTGTAACGTTGATGGCGTGAGAGAGGGAGAGGGTGAATGGAGGGAGGGAAGTGGCTGCATGCCTTTGGCTCACTCGAGCGGTATTTGTCCTCCGACCCTCATCCCTCGGCAATGATGATATGACAACCTATCACTATATCTTATATAGTAGTAGATGATGTCTTAGTATTACATCATGTGAGTTTATCTTGATTCTGTTACATTCTTCAGATACTAGATACGATAAGAACATATACTACACCATATATACAGAACATAGATAATTCACACTAATGTATGCTAGAATGAATTTTGGGTTGTGTTATGAGACATTCGTTCCCATACTTGGCAATTAAGCATGTGAAATAGAACTGATTATGTTTAGTTTGTCTTACGATACAGATTTTCACATCCAAATTGAAATGGATCGTTACTTCGTTGATCGTACATGGATGTACTAGCGGATCAACCTCCTGGACCGTAGGTACTTATAAGTATTGACCGTATCGGATTAGTATCGATCTATCGTTTTGGTATGGGCCGTATCGGTTGGTATTGGTCTTAGCGAATTGGTGTCGTCCTATCCGATATGTATCGGCCGTATAGCTAGGATTCATATTGGCCTTATCGATTTGGTATCGGTCATATCTGATAGGTATTGGCCGTGTTGGATTATTATATACTATTTTGGATTAGTATCGTGGAAGGTTTAGTAACAACTGTAACTAGCCAATCACGATCTGGTGACTCTCTTGCAATGGTATTCTAGCTCGAGAAGAGAGAAATTCAAGTACAGTTGTTACTAAACTTTCCACGATACTAATCCGAAATGGTCTATACTAATCCAACACGGTCGATACCTATCGGATATGACCGATACCAAATCGATAAGGCCAATATGAATCCTAGCTATACGGCCGATACATGTACATATCAGATATAGGACGATACCAATTTGTTAAGGCCAATACCAATCAGATACGTCATATACCAAACCGATAGACCGATACTAATCTGATACACTAGATATTAAGTACATCCGGCCTATACCAGCGGATCCACCAATTACTGCACGATAGGCCCAACGACTCCAGTTACACCGGTTATTGGTGAGTACATGATTATATAGTAATTCTGTTAGTCTTGTGATACAGATTTTTACTCTCTCATGCTACCAACGTCATAACTTTTTCAGTGCTGCTCCCTCTAATGATGATGAACGCAAAAAACCAACGTCACAACTTTTATAATTTGAGTAAATTTCTTTTCCCTATATGAAAATTTTTGTTGTCAGAGAGATGGCTCCTAGGACTCGCCGAGGTGGTGCTGCTAGTCGAGGAAGGGGCCGAGGCAAGAAACCCTTGGAGGTCGACACGGAGGAAGTCCCCGTCGTCAAACAAGAGCCGGTGACTGTTAAGGAGGAGGTGTTACCAAAGGTCGAGGTCAAGGAAGAACCGATGACTATCAGGGAAGAGATTGCTCCCAAGCTTGAAGTTAAGGAGGAGCCACCGTCAGAGAGTAGTAGCATCGGGACCGACCCTCCTGTCCCTACAGAAGACCTCAACCAGATTGAGCCTTCGTATGCAAAGTGGCTGATAGAATGGTACATGCCTCAACGCAACTATGATCCCTGGCTGTGAGGATTCATCGTCTGACTTGCGGTCTTTGCTGAGGCCAAAGTCGATTTCCTATGTGTTTTGGAATATTTGTGGAAATTTTGGAATATTTGTGGAAATTTTGGAATATTTGTAGGAATTTTAGAATATTTGTGCTATGATCGGATTATAACGACGGATATTAGGTTACTCTGCAGGATAATTGATGTCTATTTTATATTAACAAATTTTGTTCTATATGATTCTTGGATAATTGGTGTGCATTAAATTCGTATGTGCATATTTGGTCTATGTGATTCTTGGATAATTGGTGTGCATTATATATTTGGTCTATGTGATTGTTGAATAATTGGTGTGCATTATATATTGGATTGGTTTATGCATATTTTTACGAACAGGGAAAGCGCTATAATTTTTTTTCAAAATATTCTCAGTTAGCGACGGACTAGTGACCGGTGAGCGACGGATATTTCCAGTTTCCGACTACTGTTCGACGAAAAATCCGTCGCTAACTGGAGATTTGAAAATGTTTCCAGGTAGCGACGGGTGGTCGACGGAATATCTGTCGACAAAGTTCTGATGGTATATAGTTCGACGGAATAGCGACGACCTTTCCGTCGCCACGGTTCTCGAAATACCAAGAATTTCCAGAACATGGTCGACGGATAATCCGTCCGTATTCCGTCGCTAAACCGTCTTTTGTTAGCGACAGTTATCGACGGAATAGTGACGACTCATCCGTCGCCATGGTGCTGGAAATGCCTACCATTTCCAGAACCTGATCGACGGATTATCCGTCGGCTTACCGTCGCTAATCCGTCCTTTGTTATCGACGGCGTTCGACGGAATAGCGACGGAACGATACACTCTGATACGCTATTACGACGGTTTACCGATGGACCTTTACGTCGCTATTGTATACACAGTTCAGTATTTAATACTTGAAATGGACGACAGTCCGTCGAAAAGTAGTCGCTAATGCTTCGTATTTTGAAGTCGATATGCCGTCGCTATTCCGTCGCTTGACGACTACGTAGCGACGGACCATGATTAGCGACGAGCTGATTGCCGACGGATTTTTTTGGCCAAGATCCGTCAGTGATCGGTCGCTAATTGAAATTCCCGTCGGACGGACGATGGATCGGGCCGTCGCTAAATCGACAAATTTTGGTAGTGAACAAAATATAAAAAGAAACAAGAGCAAATATAAACACAAACACAGTCGGCCCATTGTTCCCAAAGCCTTAGCCCTGAATTATTAATTAGTTAATGGCTAAGACTTCAACATATTCTATTTATTACACCCTAGCTCAGTAATGAAAATCCATATAGGAAATATTTGAATAACTTACTAAAATTTAGCCAAAATCAATCCATTTTTAATAATTAATTCTCAATCCAAGGTGCTACAACACGAAAGATTAAATTAAAACCCACATCCAAACCCACTCCTTTTGCTGGGAGCTCAAATACTTAACATTTAGCATCAAAATAAAGTAGTAACTTAGGAAAGAGAGGGGTCATTGAAAATGGGGGTTCTACTCCAGATGAGGAGAAAATAGAGAGAGGGAAGAGAGGGATCATCACCATGGCGAGAGCTCGGCAGCAAGGTCGTGAGAGGGTGCCTCCAGCGTTCGTACTGCGCTGGTCCCGCAAAGTCGGCACGATGTCGGATCTGAGCCCAGGAGGTGGTCGCGGCCAGGCGCTGCCCGTCGGCTCGTCTAGAGGGGTGATGCTGTCGGTTGGCCGGACGAGGCACGGGTCACCGGATGGGTAGAGAGTCTGCAGCCGCGGCTGTCTCCGCCTGGTCGAGGCACGGAGGCACGGACCGCCTCTGCCGACGGAGCGGCCTGCGGTGGCGCGGGAACGGTGAAGTTGGTGCTCACCGTCGAACGGGAATGAGGCTGTCGGTCCGGGAATCAACTCCGGCGGCGAAGGTTAGGTTTTTGGTTATTTTTCTTCCGGATGATGGTGTCGTGTCTGAGAGAACGGACACAGGAATGGGTGGTGAATGGAATCGTGTCCGGGGCGGACATGAAGGATTGTGTGAAATTTGTAATAACATATAGTAGAAGTAAATGGAAGGGACACAGACACACGGGTTCGAACATGGTGATTTATGTGGACACAGGCACAAGATTTTGGTTTTGGTTGCGTGTTGATGGTGATGGTATCTGTGGCGATGGTGTTGTTGTTTTGGTAACGATGTTGGTGTGACAGAGGAATGGATAGGGGATGTGGCGGAACGACGAATATGGGGTCGGTCGGCCAAACAGTCAAAGCTCGGAACGACAAGGGGTCGGTTGGCTCGATCGAATACTACAACTTGAGGACTTGGGGTTAGGCGATGATGATGGTGAACAATTGTTTGTTCGGTGGTCATGGGACTGGTGTTGGCGGCGACGAGGGCGACATGATGGGTGTGCTGATGGTTTTTGAGAAGAAACATAGGAAATTGTTACTCCATACATATATAGGCTCTAGTTTGAATTCAGATTGGATGTGAGGAGGCTACGATTGAAATCCAATAGATTTAAGGGAATCATCCAATAGATTAAGAGAATTATTTCTCTAATTTAAATCAAATAATATATATACAAATCAAGCTTAATCTAATCTGCTAGTGATACCAGATCTAAATCAATTAATTTCAAATATACAATTGTTTTTAATAACAATTATTAAGATAAACCATCACCTAAATTCCAATCCGAAAATAAGTACTTGATTATCTCCATAATTTAGAATAACATTTGAATTTATCAATTAACGTAGGTAAACTCTTTATACATCCACAAGCTTATAATTAAATGATCAACGTAATAGGTTTAAAATAACAATTAATATTTATCAAACTAATTTATACCATACAATTCCAAACCGAATATTGATTTCTCTTAAAGTAATTTAAGTTATACTGG
Source organism: Iris pallida (assembly GCA_029216955.1). Classification (NCBI taxonomy): domain Eukaryota; kingdom Viridiplantae; phylum Streptophyta; class Magnoliopsida; order Asparagales; family Iridaceae; genus Iris; species Iris pallida. Next base: position 6,284,517 of record JANAVB010031218.1, read on the forward strand.
TATAAATCAAACCTTAATTCAAATAGATAGTTATCATTGTAATATAATAATATCATCCAAATAGTTAAAATATAATTTTATTATTCAAATATTACTTAAAATAATTTGACGAATATCTTTTTACCGATGGAACTAAATATGCCTTCCAAATAACCTTCAAAGTCGATAGGTTTTGAAAGTCCAAAATTCTAACAAAACTTTTTGTAGTGCAATAATTAATTCAAAAATAAATACTTTTATTTAAAACTAAATAGTTCTTTCCAACTAGTTTTCGAAATGACACTTAATAGCAAAATAATTTATACGTTCAAAAGAAGATTTATTTCAAAAAATAAAATAAATAATCAAATAAAATTGAATCCGGGAAGAGGAGTTACAGATACAGAGCTGACATCTCTAAGTATGAGATCTCGTCAATTGTTGGCGCACTTTGCACTTAGCACGTCAGCATCGGTGCAAGGCGCATTGTGCGCAGTTGATGCGCTCGTGCGCTCATCTCTACATGAGTTACAACGGAGGCAAAACATGCGTACAGGTGCTACGGTGCTGGCCGTGCAGGCGCAGCAGACGCGTAGGTGCAGTAGGCGCACAGGTGATGCGGTACTGGGTGCACAGGTGTCGCGGTACTGCGGCGCTGCACGCTCAGGTGCTGCGTGGCTGCGGCGTGCAGGTGTTGGGTACTGAGCGTGCAGGTGCCACGGGCTGCTGCGGGCATCGCTGGTACGCGTGCAGGTTCACGGGCTGAGTGGCTTTGGGGTGCAGGTGGCGGATGATGTGGCTGATTGGAAGATTTGAGCGGCTATGGAAAGTTTGAGTTAATTGATCAGATCCGATCTTTGTGGGATTTGAATTTAATTCATTCAAATCTTTCTATTATTCGCTCCTATCTTTTCGTTATCAGTTATGGACCTTCTCTATAAATACTCTCTTCGTGCCTTCTTTAAGGACTTACGCCAAAATAAAGAGATGAAGGAAGAAGTGCTGCCGCCGCCATTGAAGTCCAAGATGAGTTCTTCGAGTTCGTGAAAGGAGGTGACAACGAGCGTTCTAGAAGTTCTTTAGAACTTGCTGGTTCCTGGGAGCAGATCGCAATCGGGCAAATCTTGCTTTAAGCAACGGTGATCTTTATCACCCCAGCAAAGTTGTTGCATCAACTCCGATTAAGAGCGATTCTTCATATCGTTGCATCAACTCCAGTTGAGAGCGATTCTTTATATCGTTGTATCAACTCCGGTTGAGAGCGATCATTCATCTCGTTGCATCAACTTTGGTTGAGAACGAGTATTCATCTCTCTCTTAGTAGAACAAATTTCTTGTCTCTCTGAAAATAAGAGTTCGAGATCTCCATCTTCTATCAAAAGATATGTTTCGGGAATAACAATCTCAAAGCAAGATTCAGATTTGATAGAAAACAACCGTGCACAACTTCTCGATACAAGTTCTAAACTTGAGAAGTTTGACGGGGAGCATTTCAACGTATGGAAGAGAAAGGTCAGCCTTAATCTTCAACTCATGAGCGTCGACTATGTGTTGACAAATCCTGAGCCTTTGATTTTAAAAGGTGAAAATGCCCGAAGGGTTGCTGAATCCACGGCTTTGCAGTCGAAGTGGAGGCAAGATAACAACCTCTGCAAGTTGTTGATCCAGAACTCCATGGAGGACTCTCTGGCGGAGTCATACAGCAAGACGGCCAATGCGAAGGACATCTGGAAGTCTGTAGAGAATCTCTACAAGGCAGATGAGAACAGGAACAAGATTCACGTGATCGAAAAGGTCTGGAGGATGCGGTTTGAGGATGACAAAACCATGTTGCCTCAAGTCAAGAAATTCCTCAAGTTACGACAGAAGTTGGCGGATGACGGCATGCCCTTGGTCGATGCTTTTGTCGTCGGGAGTATTGTCGCCAAGCTCCCACCTGGATGGAGCAACTTCATCGGGTACATGTACTGCAAGAAGATGGAGGTGGATCTGGAACGCCTTATGCACAGGATACATGTTGAAGACGAGTTGAGGGCCCAACTCAAAGTGGATACCTTATCCAAAAAGATGGCTAAGAAAAACATGGTACAAGGAGGAAGTTCAAAAGGGAAGCAGAAGGCTCCCTACCAAAAGAAGGAAGACGTTCACCACCTGAAGGTGGAATCGGCTCAGATCAAGTCCAAGTCCAAAGAACCTGGGACTTGTTTCAATTGTGGCAAGAAAATCCACTTGAACTCCGTATAAGTCCTGACTCCATGTTCCCGTATAAGTCCTGACTCCATGCGGCCGTACATCTCGAGACGCCAAGGAACTCCGTGCCTCGATGCATCCAAGCGAGCTCCGTGCCATCGGACTTCTACCTGTGCCTGTACATAGAAACTGTGTGGGTGTCAGTACTCAACTATACTGGTGGAGTGAGCTCCTCGTCCACCCATACATAACCGACACGTTCATTTACTTTGTGCAGCTTAATCACTTTTTGATTATCTTACTAGTCTTGCCTTAGGATCAATTTTAGGACAAAGACATCTTGGCCTATGCTTGGCAACGCAACGACAGGGTTGTGCTATACGATATTCGCGATTTCAATATATTCGAGGCAGTTCCTCGCCGAGTAGAAACTTATGCAACTTGGTCGTGCCAAGAATTTTATTGCTTTTATGTGCCTCTGAACCATTCTCGCGCCAATGACGTTAAGGGAAAGACTCGTGCTGGTCGTGCCAATAGACTTTATTATGCCATGAGATTGAGGCCGTGCCTTCCAAGATCAACCAGACTTAACCAACTTGCCTTACGGGCCTTTCTGACTTAACTCGAGGCGACTCCACATTCATGCCAAAGCACGTGTTCTTGCTATAGCCAAATCTTAGGCTCCAGAATGGTGTTGCAACCGTACACACCCAATCCTGCGTCGATTCAATCTAGCGCTTGCTATTATTATGTCTTGTTAACCCAACTCATAACTTGCTAGTATTCGACGCAATCCAAAGGCATACACGCGGATAGCCGCTTTTATGCCGACACATCTATATGAGTGGTCACTAGAAAGGTCAAGCTATCCTGGATCTTTGCATACGATGACCATCCGCGTGGCGAGGTACGAGCTCCCACCGAATGACCCGTAGCCTATATTGTAACGGTTCACTTCAATCGAGTCGTACCGTCGATGAAGACCATATAATATCTGCAATTCCTCCTAGGCCGACACGAACCCGGCGCCCCGGGATCGTTCGAGGAATTCACCTTGCATGCAAGTTGTCCAATGACCATGCAAGACTCAACTCGGTCTACCAAGTCCTTTCTTAATCATGACCATGCTTTTTTATCGAGACTTATCGAGACTCCCAAGTAGCGGGATCGATCTCGTGTACTTTCTTATCGAGACTTATCGAGACTCCCAAGTAGCGGGATCGATCTAGTGTACTTTCTTATCGAGACTTATCGAGACTCCCAAGTAGCAGGACGATCTCGTGTATTTCCTTATCGAGACTCCCAAGTAGTGGGACCGATCTCGTGTACTTCCTTATCGAGACTCCCAAGTAGCGGGATCGATCTCGACGACAACCAGTCGCGTGGACTTCCTTTGTCCGTGGCATGCTTTTCACTAAACCAACCGTGGCTCGTACCTTAGACAAACCTTGTTCTCTAGGCGATGCTATCGCTCAAGTCACATACTTTATATGACGAGCCATGTTCTCGTGGGACTATGTTACTTGACAACCACAGAAGGAGCGGGACAGTGCTAGAAATGGCTTCGATCGACTGCATAACTTTGCCTAACTTATTTACGTAACGATTTGATGAGCAAAGTCTACGCCAAGCTTCGCATTGAGAGAACGTACCGTGTTCGCAATCGACTTGACCAACCAAGTTCTTTGGTGCCTAGACTTAAGCCACAAGTCGTGCAATACGGCTTAAACCACGGGAGAGGCAAAGGCTATGCTAAGCCTTGGACAATAGGACCGTGCAAGCTTATCAAGCATATACGCGGGCGACGCCTATGACTTAGGCTAATTCCAATATTGTGGCAACTTAGACCAACTTCCTTCTCCCAAGCCACGAAACGAAGGATCATGTGTCATTTTGAAAGCACGCTGAGTAGAATTCTAAGCCGACCGTGGGACCTTTCCATATTCTAACTCAATCTGACCCGTCGGAATTATTTCCTTAGCTATGTGGATGCGTCTATTTTATTATCAGCCTAACTTGTGCAAGTTGAAAACATACGATTTATTATGTGAAGGCTAAGATGAGGCAAGTTCACTGAAACTATCCCGCCTGAGCGAGGAGTCGCCTCGACCAGGCGAGTCTTCGAGCAGCCGTTGCAAGGCTAAGTTCGAACGTCGTTGGTATTTCGATTCCTCCGATTGACTGAGCGGGACAGGGCACTACATCATACACCACTCAGAAAAAGTTTTGTTCTCGAAACTAATTGAGTACTTACTTATAGACCACTTTGATCCAAGGACTCTCATACACACTCCGTCTATGTATTTTGTTCAATCCGAGCCACACTCGCAGTACCATTGTCATGACCCGCTCCCGAATAATCGAACACGAGTCGGCACGTCCAGCCTTCGTCGTTAGACACGACGAAGTAAGCTGTACCAAGCTAGGAAAATCTAACCAGATAAATATAAATGTGCACAATCATAGCATCTAAAAATGTTCCCAGAAAGATCACCATGATCTACAAATCTATTTATCATGAAGGTACCAGAGTCAACAGGAATGAAACATGCTATGAACTCTAAAACAATATCTAGGAGTAAAGCTAAGTGGTCTAAGCCTGAAGCCTCTAGCTAAGTCATATCTCCATCCTGCTCAGCTAATATCCCGGGCTCTGGCCCATAAGGTAAAGTGATACCCTACAAGTACACCTGCAACATATCCAGTCAGGAGCGGAGCTAAGTATATCCAAGGAAATGAACATGAACATCATGATATAGAAATAAATACAAAAAAATATAAAGTACGAGAAATGAGAACATGAAATGAAACCTGAACATGAATACTGAGAAATAAATACAGGGAACATGAAATGAAGCCTGAGCATGAAATATACAATGAACCTGACGTGTGCAATATATCGAAATACATCCAGAGTGTGTGATCGGCTTGGGTAGTGTAACACCCAGTTTCTGGATGAGGGTATTTTTGAAATTTTGTATTTATTATTATTATTTATTTGTATTTAAATCACATTATGATTTTTGGTGATTTTTAATAATTTTTAAACTATTTAAAAATTGCCTTAAGTCATGACTTGTGATTTTGACGTGCTGCTAGTGAAACCCTAGAGACTGCATAACCTAGAGCCTAACCATGTCATTAGGATGATTTAATTATCATTTATAGCCTAGGGGTAATTTGGTTATTTTGACTTATTTGAATTATTGATAATTTATTGAATTGGTGAATTCTAGGTTGACTTGACTTGTTGAGACCTAGTGAACTAGCCTAGAACCTAACCCTAGCCATGGTAATCCTAGTCTAACTTAGGTTAACCTACTTTTAGTCATTAGAGATTAGTTTTAGAATGAAGGGATTTGGTTTAGTGAAATTAAGTCATGGCTTATGGTTTAAGTGAAATGACTTATGGCTTGATGATTGTTTGATCATGACTTAAGCCCATGGGCCATTTTAGTGAACCCTAACCCTAATTCCTTCCTTTATGACCAGCCATAGGGATCCCCACCCTATATAAACACTTATTCTCTAGGGCTTGCCTCTTTCTTTATTCATTTCAACATTGGAAAAGAAAGGTATTTGTTCCCCTTCCAAAAATCCCCATAAATCCATTTTAATTCCTTTTTAATCCTAGTCTCTTGCATTAGAACCTAATACTCTCCTATTTTCTGATTTTGGGGTTTAATTCCAGCTTTGGGTCAATTTGGAGCTTTTGCCATCAAGAGGAGGAATCCCCCATTTGAAGCTTTTCCAAGCTTTTTGCACATATAGGTAAAACCCTTTAAATTGATTTAAATTTTGGTTTTCTTTGCATGTAGGGCTAGATCTAGGAGTCCCCTAGGTGTCCCCAAAATTTGGGTGAATTTTGTGTCCGTTTGGTGTCCGTATCGGACACGTGTCATAGTGTATGTTAAGTGTTCGATGAAATGCCTCAAAGGAAATTTTTATGTTGTTTTTGAAAACTATTTGAATGGAAATATTTTTTTATATGTGTTTATTAATTTCGTGTCCTACTGAGCACGTTTCTGTGGGAGATTCGTGTCCAAATCGGACACGCATCGTCGCACGACACTGCGCACTGGTCCCGTGCGGCTGTCCTGCTGCTCGGGTGCCATTGCGGACACGACACGGACTCTCGTAAGCTGAAATTTGGTGGACACATTCTTCTAGTGACTGACACGACACCTGTAAAGTTTTACGGCTTCTTGTTTGGTGTGCACGAAGTAAATCGGCCCGTACTGATCTCCCACTGCCTGTGCACACACGAAAATTGTTCACTGATACGCGTTCCATATACGGACACGAGGATAATAAGACACGATTCAGGCACCTAGACACCTAACCCTATACCTGGCGAACCCCTAGGCGTGACTACGAGGTGTCACGTGTCGTGTGTCGTGTCCTAGCCCGACTCGCACACGTGCACGAGGCTGTCTGCACGTTTTACTGTCTGTGTGTGTTCGTGTAGGGTTGGACACCTTGTGTCCCCTTGTTTGGACACGAGACACTCTGTGTGACACCATATAACGTTCACGACATGTTATCGAACATTAGATTGATGTTTTATTAGGTTTTGAATGGTGTATTGGTTCGATTTTGCTGAGTTCAGTAAACACTGATACTGTGTGAGGATAATTGGGTTTTCTGTTTTAAATTAAGTAATTATTGTATTTAAATATGTAGATACCTTACCTACATACTGGATAGTAACTGGGACATGTATTGATTCGAGTTTTGTTCACAAATGAGAATGGTTTATACATAAAACTGAGATTGGTATCTTTCAATGAAACCATAATACCTGAGAATGAAATTGGGTTGGGTTTTAGCCTTTGAAAACTGAGATTTAGATTGAAAATATGAAACTAAATTTTGAAAGGGAAGTAAAACTGTGTTTTGTTTACATAGAATTGAGTTTGGTTTATGAATGATACCCGAGAATGAGTTTTTTTCCTTGTTTGAAAATCTGAGATTGGTTGGGTCGGCTGATACACAGTTCAATAGTTGTTTTCTGATTTTTAACTTATAATTTCTTACTGTTTTGGTAATGTTTAAATACCATGTTAGTTCACCCACACACAGTCACTCACACACACAACTGAAATCAGTCACACACATTTCCTATCACCCTAAGCCACAATTCCCTCACACATGACACTCATTTTCTGTCACACTGTTTTCCTTCATTCACACACACAGGCAACACACATATATGTTTACAATTAACCCCTGTCACACTGTTTTCCTTCAAACACACACAAGCATGTGCCACTTGACACTCCACTGAGTTCAGATTTCCATACACACACACATTCCCACCTGTTCAGTCCAGTTTTTAGAAGAGAATGAGGTTTTACATTGTATATAAATGTTAACACTGAACTGAGATGCATAAAACTGGGAACAAATGCCATTTCACTTGTTTGATTCACACACATTGGTTCAAATGTGACACTCACACATTTTAGAACTGAGAGCTATACCACACACACACAAAACTGAATTTTGACACTGCTTGGGTTGATATACATGTATATGTATATGTATATTGGCAACATATGTAGGATGTATGTATGTATGTATGTATGTATGTATGTATGTATGTATGTATGTATGTATGTATGTATCCTAGAGTGCATTTATATATATGCATATGTATGTGTATGCTAGAATGCATGCATGTATGCATATATGGGTAAATGAAATGCTTTATGAATGGGTATATATATATGAGAGTTATATATGTCTAGGACTAATAGGTATGTTAGTTGTTTGTTAAGTCATGGAGTGAATGTTGAAGTTGAGGGTGAGCCTGATAATTGAGTTCTAACATCGATTTCCTTTTTCCTGAGTTTTAGTGCACATCCACCTCTTTAGAATAATTCCATTCCAATTTTACCTATAGATATAGCCTATAGTGGCATTTGTAAACATATATGTATTTTAGGTATATATGTATATATGATTTATATATATGAGATTTTGGCATGTGGTCAGTTAGATGGGGGAATATGGTGCCAATGTGTGAGAGTTAAGTGTTATATGTATATACATATGTTTCTCTAATAGATATAATATAGAGTATGTAGTATAGGTTTATATTTGAATCTAGGTTTAAGGGTTGGTTGATACCACCTTGTCACTAATACTCAATAGTCTAAACTAGCAAAACCTTAGATTTAGGATAATTGAACTTGGACCTAGTTTGGCCATTTGACTAGTCTGACCATTATTGACTAAACTCTAGATAACTTGACTAGTTTGGCTAGAATGTTTGACCAAGAGTTGACTTTAACCTAGATTAGACTTGTTTAACCTTGTTTGACCTTGTATGACTTAGTTTAACTTCTTGTGACCTAATATGACTTGATTTGACTTAGTTTGACTGTAGAGTTGACCAAGTTTGACTTGGGCCTAATTTGACCTAGATAGTTGACCAGGTTTGACTTAGAGTTGACTTTGACCTAGATTGGCCTAGAAATCATGTAGATGCATCATAAACTTCATCTGTCTTATTTTTAAACACATTATAACCTGTACTGTTCTATTTAGGATATTGTGACTCCGGTGCAGGCATCTGACATTACACTACTCTTTTCAGATTATCAGGCGAGTACATTCTCTGATAGTTCTCTCATTTACTTGTCAATTACTGTACTTCAGTTCTAGTTAGTTGTATGCGATTCTCTGTTACAACACGTATGGATATTTCTGGATTCATGTATACGACACACATTTATTATCTGACCTCTATTACTGGAATCATTCTGGAATTATTTACTGGTATCTTCATATTACTGGCTGGACTCATCTTGAATCATTGTGTCGGAATTCTGGATTCACTTGCTGGGAGGGGAAATACTAGAGTAAGACATGTAGACATACCCCATTTCTGGAATTACCCTTTGCTATAATCAAACTGGAATGATAGCCATCTCACGCCCGGCCAGGTGTGTGATGTGCCGGATTACCCATAGCCGTTTACATGTCGATCTTGGTATTTTAAAACACACTGCTAGAGTATAGGCTGGACTCACCCTGGAATCATTGATCACTATGACTGGAATCGTCCCTTACTGGATTCATCTTGTATTAGATTCATCTTGTACTGGACTTACATTGGAGTTACACTTGCCTACATTACTGTCTGGACTGTATATCATATTACCCTGGTTCAGCTAGTTCTATTTTTACAGTCTTCATTGCTATGATTCTTCTCTTGTTTAGTTATTTACTTTTTTTGCACTTTATCTGTCTTTCTTACCATCACCTGAATATAAACTGCCATATTCATCAATACAACTGTCTATAACTGCTTTATAGTTCTCTGTCATTTACTTGGGTTTTCTAGATGAGATGTGCTCGTTCCTGTCCTGACTGGACCTGTTGTAAATTTTACAGATGATTGCCCTGAGGACACATGCCCTACATGTTACAGACCAGGAGATGGCTTAGCTACCTATGGCCCCGACACTCAGGAGTGATCGGGAGTTTAGCTAGTTTGTCTTGTTTTAGTTTTCATGTTTAGAACTGGAGTTGTATATATAGAATTGAGACTTGAGATGTATTTGAGATTGTTGGAGTTTGTTCTTATTGTAGCAGTAGTTATTGTTGTCTTCAATTTCTTAGTTATATTTCAGTGTTATCTTATCGTGCTTAGACTGTGATTGAGTTACACCATATCTTATACTTGTCCTCCGTTTGGAGTTGATCATGATGAGTACACTATATACTGCATGAGTTGATGGTTAGTTAGAGACTTAGAACAGCGTTCTACTGCTGACACTGCGGCGTAGGCTGGGCGCTGTGACGTACTCGTACCCTCACAGTAGGTGCGGGTCGTGACAGGTAGATTCAGGGAAAATGAAATGGTACGGCTTTGGTCCCGCGTGCACGATGCGGGGCCTAAGCTATTCACATGAATTATAACTCGGGTTTGATCACACATCTGTAGTATTTTCCCTCCCAGACACAAGTAAACTCAAGGAACAAGATACAAGACAATCTCGTGAAATATCGTGTCAACAAGAAGATACAAGCATAAATACAAGACATGAAGTAATGGACAAGTCCGAGGAGTACACTTGCCTTGCTCAGGGTGATCGAGGGTAGGAAATAGAGCTGGATGTCCACCTGATTAATAATTACAAGTTGATTACTTTCTAAACAATATCATCTTGCTATCTGCTCTCTAATGATATATTAATTCCAATTCTATCTCTATATATACTAAGATGCTACTTCCTACATTCTATAGCCAAATAATATGTTAAAATTCTAGAATGCTAACAAAATATTTATAAGGAGGAAATAGTTTTCCTTTTCCTTTTTTTTCTTTTTTTTTACAAGAATCTTTCCTAGAAAATAATTAAGACTTCTTTAGTAAAACACAATATTAGGAAAAATACTCTAACTCATGTTTGGAGTCTAGCAGTCAAAAACTTTATTAAGCTTTATGCTACAAATTCAAATATCCCGTATGATTGTCTTAAATTAGCCCGTCCTTTCCATACAGGCAGCAAAAATCGCAACCGCTGGTATATGCTAAAGCACTAAGCCATCACTTGGCCAACCCAACGACTGAAACTCTACTCATCTACTATGGTTCAGTCATTCACAACCCATCTACATAATAGAGTATAATAGCCACACTCTTCAACTTGGTTAATTGGCTAACTCATAAAGTCTTTTAAAGAAAGCAACTGAAAATGCTTGATCCTTTCCCAGAACTCTACCCAAATCAACACAACTCTAATATATCATAACTAAAGTAAACCAATCTCAACAAAATATATAATATAACTTAATCCAAACCAAAACATCAATGAACTCCCTCAAATTAGACTCTCATAAAACCAAAAATTTAAACAAAGAGAAAGAATATATACTCAAGGAATATACAACCATATTGAATAGGGATTCAACTGATTTTAGTATAGAGATCATGTTCATTGTCAAACTCCCAAATCTCCTCACTGGACAGCAGGTGTTCCCAACCTGGTGCCATCAAGAACACATGCACACAATTTAAATCCTACAAAATTTCCACAAGGGAATTATACAGAAATTACATATGAAAAATATAAGATCAAATTAATAATTCCTACAACCAAATCGAACTTCCCAAAGCCCGCCAACTGTTACTCCTATTCTGTCGATCCCTTGCACTCGACGTCCCAAGAATAGACACGAACCTGCTGGACACAGCACAACTCTGAGCGCACCCAATACTGGGCACGGGCAACAGCTAGACACGAACAGTCCTGGGATATGCCTACAACACAAACAGAACCACAACCCCATCCCGACTTCACTGGACCAAACATTAATCAATGCAAGCACAAAATAAATACACGTCTCCAACGTAAGAGTAGAACATTATCTGAGTCGAAGTATTAGATCGTGAATGAAGACACGATCGAGAAATCGACACGTTCCTTCATGACCGATTTTAAGTTGGAATTTCTTTGTGACAAAACACCAAACATCGCTTGGTTTGATACCAATCCGATCACAACACTCGATCCAACTTAGCGGCTCTATCCAAACTCCTGGAAAAGAAAATTCTAACACATGATTGTTCAGGATCTGAGCAATTACGCTCAACTCGAACAAGAATACTTGATCAAATCATTAGAACTTACTCGATATCAAGTTCGAACCACAATCGAGAGTTTTGGACTAAGATTGGTAGCATCGATCCTGCTGTTAAGGAACAAGACGACCTCAGCTAGCGCTTCGTCCAGATCACGAGCGTACTCCTGATCGTAGAGAGGAATTTCAACCGATCCAACTGTTGATGACTAGATTGATCCAATCTTTGTCAACCTGCCATGAATTATCTCAGGGATTCAAGAAACGAAAGAAAATAAAGGATTAGCTCGAACTCAACATTAATACTCACCGATCTCTGCTTCGAAACCATGCCACAAAGAGGAGGAACGTTCACCGGAATTCACGACCGTCGGGGAAGAATCATCGGGGAAGCTGCTCATGTGCACGATGCTGGAAGGAACAATGCTTGGCCGTCGTCCGCTGTTGAGCGTCGTCGTGTGCCGCCCGAGGGTCGTCGCCGTCGCCGCCGTGGTGGTAGCGCTCTCCGAGGAACTCTGCCAGAGCGGCTCAGTCACCGGAGGAGATCCTCGCCGTCGTCATCGTTACGCCGATCCACACAGAATTTGGGTTATGGTTAGGCCGATAGAAATTTGGGGAAAGGAAGCTCTCGAGCCCCCCGAGAATTTGCTGAGTGAGAAAGACTCTACTTCTCTCTCTGCTGATCTTAAATAAGAAAAGGGAAGTTTTATAATTAAGGACAAAACAATTTAATAATTACATAAAACTCCCAAAATATGTTATAAGGTTGTTAGAAAATCTTGGGACCCACTCTAAGTTTGTTGGAGGAAGACTCTAGGTTAATTTGTTAGTACTAGTTAGTTAGACAACTAACAATGTGACCAAATGCTAGATTCATTCTCCTCCAATTTCTATCATTCTATAATAATTATTAAAACAAAATACCACACTGCTATTAGAAAATATTATTTCATAAAACAAATTCCAGATGATTATTTCTGAAATTTAAAAATACCAAGAAATGCTAAAATTTAAATAATTCGGGGAAAGGTGGGGTTACAACCATCAATATTTCCTTTAACACGATTTCAAAATCCTCGACACTTTTCCATTCCTACTTGAATTCAATGTATCACTTGGAAGGATCGTGCACGTATTCCAGGTGTCCCCAAAATACATGCATTTCAGCCAAGTCGTATGATAGAGAATTCGTCATTCTCACTCGAGTTGCCTCGTGTACATATTCGGGCGTCCCTGAAATATATGCATGTCAGCCGAATCTTGTGAGGGGTATTCCTATATTCTTGATTCACTCTATCCATCCATACCAATCCTCAAGATCAATCTTTCGAATGCTAACTCTTGAAACATGGACGTCTCGCCTAACCTGCTAGGCCATTTCTCAAGGCTAAAATTAATGTCAGGATTGGAATCATAGTTTCCCAACAATAATGCCAACGTTGACCCCAATCCTAGGGTCAAACCAAAGTCGATAATATGGGATTTTCTACCCAAGCTCGCATCACTCAGATTCTAAACATCGAGCATGATCACCTAATTCGCATCAAAGCATTCGTTACGCATAATCGAATCCATTCCAATCACCAATTTGCATAGTCTATTCCTTCCGACATGTCGGTATAACTCACATATCCATTCTAACCAATTCATGTATTCGATCACAAGGTTGTTTAGTACAATAATTTGTCACACCCTAATCTCACGCAAGTTCGATTATCTACGTTGGACCTGAATCACTATGCCACATTTTTATAGGATAATCGTCCTTATTGGAGCGTAACTCTTGTTTGAGTCTAGACTAATTCATTCTCGATAAGCGGATTGGACCTACTCAATCCTCAAGTTTAATCTTCACAATTCTCGAGTCCACATTCGTAACAAACCACAAGTCGAAGCAATCAAACTGCCATGCCATGCAAGTTCGATCACCCCCGCTGTATGAATACCATACCAGCGCTCACGCGGAATGATTATTCTAATTCGGCGTGACGCATATGCGAGGCTGGAGTTGCGCTTGCATAAGATAAGAACGTCAATGTTGTGGTTATCATCGAAGCAATCCAAACATTTCATTTTCATCCAGGCCAAGGTCTCCGTTCGATAGTCTGTCCGTCATTCGTTCAACTAGAAAATCCTCGAGCCAAGTCTATCTTTTCCTTGACACATTTCAATATCCTTAGTATAGCATCCATCAGAATAATGACATCTTACACGATCATCATTCCTCGAATCAAAGTACCCCCGAGTTATCGCACATCAATCTTTGATACACCTCAATACCGTCGATGATGTACGTAACCTGACGATCTTCCTTTGCAACGAACTCTGATTCGTGCAACTGATGCTATTGTCCGAATTGGATATACCACAATTCTATTCGACCAAATCTGAAATCATAAGTACGATCCTCCAGGTTTCCTCGATCAAGACATTCATTTTTATTTATCGTTTTGAATCCTGATTCAACATCGTTTCCTAACTCGTGTTGCCCATTCACAAGTTGTCCGAACGACGTCTCATTTGGGACATTCAAAGTCACGACCAACTAAGCATGACATGTTCTAAGGCTTTGCGCGATCGCATCGCTTTGTCGACATACTTGTTGTTACCCCTAATCCTTAATTTCGCTCGAATGGTTTCCAAGACGGACCATACACCACTCAGGATTCGAGCCATCCGATTTAGTCCACAATCATGTTCGTATTTTTTGCTAATACATCTTTCAGATTCGTTTGACAAAACTCTAGCGTGATCACTCACGTTGTCTCGATAGTCTAAGTCTCTTATAATTCTATCGATATTTCATATGTAAATCATATTTATGATTCACGTGTCTCGACGTACTAAGTCGTTCGCACTATTCCTCAAAATCTAATCCAATCTTCCGTGTACGCATAAGCGTTAGTTTGATAGAATTTCTATCTATATACACTCTAAGTATATCTCCGTTCCCGATCGAGCGATAATTAATATCGCTTGCAATTCATTTGCACCATAAAGTCTGGGTGCGTGACACGCGGCACAACTTAGCCAAAAGGCTGTGTGCATAGCTATCCCGTACGGACTATACTCTAATTTTGTACAGTCATTTTCTAATGTCGACGTAGGACTATTTAGGCACGCACGCGACTTGCTAACTTTATTTTAGCATGTGTTTTCTATCAACTCAAGTTTGACACCGTTCAGCACAAAAGCTATTGCCTACCGATGCGTTCGATTGAACACTTGTACGAGCTTTTAAAAATATTTAGACTTATTGTATGGACATGCCGTGGGACATTTGAGAGAAAGCATACACTTCTTTATCAACGACGAGCTTTCAAAACTGAGAGATTCGACTAGAAATCCAAGGACGTAAAGCCGTGCTCTGATACCACTATGTCACGCCCCGCTCCTGTAGGAGCGATCGTCCTCGCTAAGATGTGATGCCGTGTGAGCCTAGATTGCACTCACGCAAGACAGGTCCATAATGGCCGATTACAGGCTAAACGACGGGGGTCGTCGCACAGAAGTCCCAAGCAGAAATATTGAATAACAGCAGCGGGAATTTGAAGCAAAATACAAGTCATTCAAAAATGATCTTTTATTGATATTGAACAAAGTACAATGTGGGCACGAGGCCTAAATTATAAGTCTCTCAAGCTCACTTTTCTCTTATATTACAAGTCACTCTGCTCTCTCTCATTTCTCAATATAAGCTTCCAGGCGACGAGTGGCAGATTCTACGGAATGGCAATGTCCATACATTATGTCCCGTATAAGTCCTGACTCCATGCGGCCGCACGCCTCGAGACGCCAAGGAACTCCGTGCCTCGGCGCATCCAAGCGAGCTCTGCTACATTGGACTTCTACTTGTGCCTGCACATGTAAACTTTGTGGGTGTCAGTACTTAACTGTACTGGTGGAGTGAGCTCTTCGCCCACCCATACATAACCGACACATTCATTTACTTTGTACAGCTTAATCCCTTTTTGATTGTCTTGCTAGTCTTGCCTTAGGATCAATTTTAGGACAAAGGCGTCTTGGCCTATACTTGGCAATGCAACGACAGGGTCATGCTATACTCTATTCGTAATTTCAATACATATTCGAGGCAGTGTCTTATCGAGTAGAAACTTATGCAACTTGGTCGTGCCAAGACTTTCATTGCTTTTATGTGCCTCTGAACCATTCTTGTGCCAATAACGTCAAGGGGACGACTCGTGCTGGTCGTGCCAATAGACTTTATCGTGCCATGAGATCGAGGCCGTGCCTTCCAAGATCAACCAGACTTAACCAACTTGCCTTACGGCCCTTCCTGACTTAACTCGAGATGACGCCACATTCATGCCGAAGCACGTGTCCTTGCTATAGCCAAATCTTAGGCTCCAGAATGATGTTGCAACCGTGCACACCCAAACCCGTGCCGATTCAATCTAGCGCTTGCTATAATTACGTCTTGTTAACCCAACTCATAACTTGCTAGTACTCGACGCAATCCAAAGGCATACACGCGGATAGCCGCTCTTATGCCGACACATCTATATGAGTGGTCACTAGAAATGTCAAGCTATCCTGGATCTTTGCATACGGTGATCATCCGCTTAGCGAGGCATGAGCTCCCACCGAATGACCCGTAGCCTATATTGTAATGGTTCACTTCAATCGAGTCGTATCGATGATGGCCGTATAATATCTGTAATTCGTTCTAGGCCGATACGAACCCGGCACCCCGGGATTGTTCGAGGAATTCACCTTGCATGCAAGTTGTCCAATGACCATGCAAGACTCAACTCGATCTACCAAGTCCTTTCTTAATCATGACCATGCTTTCTTATCGAGACTTATCGAGACTCCCAAGTAGTAGGACCGATCTTGTGTACTTCCTTATCGAGACTTATCGAGACTCCCAAGTAGCTGGACCGATCTCGTGTATTTCCTTATCAAGACTTATCGAGACTCCCAAGTAGCGAGACCGATCTCGTGTATTTCCTTATCGAGACTCCCAAGTAGCGGGACCGATCTCGTGTACTTCCTTATCGAGACTCCCAAGAAGCAGGACCGATCTCGGTGACAACCAGTCACGTGGACTTCCTTTGTCTGTAGCATGGTTTTTACTAAACCAATCGTGGCTCGTGCCTTAGACAGACCTTGTTCTCTAGGCGATGCTATCGCTCAAGTCACATAATTTATATGACGAGCCTTAGTCTCGTGGGACTATGTGACTTGACAACCGCAGAAGGAGCGGGATAGTACTAGAAATGGCTTCGATCGACTGGCATAACCTTGTATAACTTATTTGTGCAATGACTTGACGAGCAAAGGCTACGCCAAGCTTCGCATCGAGAGAACGTACCGTACACGCAATCGACTTGAACAACCAAGTTTTTTGGCGTCTAGACTTAAGCCACAAGCCGTACAATACGACTTAAACCATGAGACAGGCAAAGGCTATGTCAAGCCTTGGACAACGGGACCGTGCATGCTTATCAAGCATATACGCGGTCGATGCCTATGACTTAGGCTAATTCCAGCATTGTAGAAACTTAGAAACTTAGACCAACTTCCTTCTCCCAAGCCATGGAACGAAGGATCGAGTGTCATTTTGAAAGCACGCAGAGCAGACTTCTAAGCTGACCGTGGTACCTTTCCATATTCTAACTCAATCCGACCCATCGGGATTATTCTCTTAGCTATGTGGATTCGTCTATTTTATTATCAGCCTAACTTGTGCAAGTTAAAAACACGCGATTTATTATGTGACGTCTAAGATGAGGTAAGTTCACCGAAACAACCCCACCTGAGCGAGGTGTCGTCTCGACCAGGCGAGTCTTCGAGCAGCCGTTGCGAGGCTAAGTTCGAACGCCGTTGGTGTTTCGATTCCTCTGATTGACTGAGCGGGACAGGGCGCTATAAAGTGAGAGGTCTCTACGCAGACGAAGATTACAAGAAAACCGTTCAAGCAGATAAACAAAAGTACAGATCTTATGGAGTTGGTCAATTAGATATCTGGGACTTCAAATAGTTCTCCACAAAGGCCGGAATGAAGTACCTCATTACTTTCATCGACGACTTCTCAAAGTATGCGTTCGTTTATCTGCTCGAGTCTAAAGATGAAGCGTTTGAGAAGTTTAAGGACTTCAAGGATGAAGCCGAGCGTCAAACCGGACAACAACTCAAAGGACTCTAAAGTGATCGAGGTAGAGAGTATAGGTCTCGTGAATTCTTATCGTTCTGCAGAGAAGATGGAATCATCAACGAGACAATTGCTCTATACTCCCCTCAATCAAATGGTGTTGCAGAAAGGAAGAATATGACGTTAACAGAGATGATAAACTCAATGCTGTTGACTGCGGGTCTTCCTAATTGCTTCTGGGGTGAAGCAATGTTTACGGCTACGTTCATATTGAACAGAGTGCCGCATGCTACTTCAGAAGTCACTCTCCATGAACTCTGGATCAAGGTCAGACCCAACTTGAATATCATTCGAATGTGGGGGTATCTGGCGTACGTGAAGCTTTCGGATTTGAAGATTTAGAATCTGGAAACAAGGACTACGAAGACTATATTCCTGGGTTATGCTGATAAGAGTGATGCTCGGAGGTTCCTTGATATTGAGTCAAATCATATCATTGAATCTTACGATGCAGAACTATTTGAAGATAAGTTTTCTAGGCACAAGAACATTGTTCTCGTAGACATTCCGGAGAATAATGTGAGTGCGCAGGAGGCACAAGTTCCTTACGAGGAGGTAGTCCAAAAGTTGTTGTTGCTGCAAGAACAACTATTGAACCAGAACTTGCAGAACCTGTATCTAAGAGAGTGAGGAGACAGAAGGACTTCGGAGAGGATTTTGTCACATATCATGTGGAAGCAGACCTGTTTACCTATGATGAGACGATGAAGACCAGAGATGCTATCTTCTAGAAGGAGACTATTAATGATGAGTATGACTCGATAACGTCTAACAATACGTGGGTGTTGGTCGATCTGCCTGAAGGAGCAAAATTAATCAGATGTAAGTGGATCTTCAAGAAGAAGATGAAGGCCGATGGAACTGTTGACAAGTTCAAGGTAAGGTTAGTTGCCAAGGGGTTTTCTCAGAAGCAGGGGATCGATTATTTTGATACATATGCTCCATTAGCTCGGATGACAACCATCAGGATGTTGATTGCTCTGAGCGCAATTCATAAGCTGGTAATCCATCAGATGGATGTTAAGACCGCTTTCCTGAATGGTGAATTGACCGAAGAGATTTACATGCAATAGCCAGAAGGATTCGTCGTCAAGGGCCTCGAAGACAAAGTCTATAAGTTGGTGAAATCTTTGTATGGTCTGAAGCAAGCTCCTAAGATATGGCATGAGAAGTTTGATAAAGTCATAAGATCAAATGGCTACAGGGTCAGCGAGACGGACAAGTGTGTGTACACAAAGTTTGCTGATGGGAGAGGAGTTGTCGTTTGTCTGTACATGGACGACATACTGATCTTTGGTATAGATCTAGCAAGTGTCACTGAGACAAAGAAGTTTCTCTCATCTAAGTTCAGCATAAAAGACTTAGAGGAAGCTGATGTTATCCTGGGGATAAAGATCATCCGGACGAAAACTGGAGTAGTATTGTCACAGCCTCATTACATTAAGAAGATGCTCACATGCTATGGGTATCATGATCTTCCAGGGATCGATTTGTCGTATAGGTGTGACAAGAAGCGGAAGTCAAATTCAAGGGAAAGCGTCAGAAAACTAGAAAATTCATCGGGAGTTTGACGTATGCGACTACTGCCACAAGGCCTGATATAGCCTTTGCCGTGGGGATGCTGAGTCGGTTCACGAGCAATCCAGGTGTGGAGCACTGGAAAGCTATAAAGAGGGTTATACGATACCTCAAAAGGACTCGTAAGTATGCACTGCACTACTACGGAGATCCAAAATTAGTGGAAGCCTTCAGCGATGCAAGCTGGTGCTCAGAAGTAGAGAGTGAAAGGTCCACAGGAGAATATGTTTTCTCCATAGGTGGAGCTGCTATATCGTGGAGGACAAAGAAGCAGACTATGTTGTCTCACTCTTCTATGGAGTCTGAGTTCTATGTACTGGCGGCTGCAACAGATGAAGAAGAATGGCTTCGAAAGCTCATGTATGATCTTTCAATAGTTGGTGCACAGATACCGACGATACCGATATACTGTGACAACCAGACGACTGCAGCGGTGGCATCGAATGACCTCTTTAATGGCAAGAAGAGGACTGTGCGTCTAAGGCACAGGGCGGTAAATGATCTTACTAAAAGAGGAGTCATTACCGTAGTAGATGTTCGGAGTCAGAAGAATCTGGAAGATCCGTTCATCAGAGGTCTCAAGCGACAGCAGGTTGAAGACACAACAAGTAAGATGGGCTTGAAGACACTCTGATATTATGTCTTTGCAATTCTACTATAAAGTTTATGCTATTAGTTCAAAGAGAAATCTACTAGGCATCTAACTTTTAGTTCAAGGAAGGACCATTGACTGGAAGAATATCAGAAACAGTGGGCAAATCCTTTGGAATGTTGCGAGGTTATAAACCCAGAACCACTGTTATCTACTTATTGTTCTTTACAAAGAACAAAGTCCTGTGGGAGGATGGCTTGGAAGCCTTAATGAGTTCTCAGGCATTTGAGATGTCTAGCATACTTTATAGGAAGTACGGGTAGCACAACACTACAAAGGAGCGTAGTACTCTATGCTATAGTAGGGTGACACCACATGAGGTACCTAGTGAGGATAAAGCTCGGCTTCGGGCCAAGTCATCGCGGCGTAGCACCGCACATATGCAAGAGGGCCTAATATTGTATAATAAAGAGTGGTAGGCAGCACTACAAAGAGGCTGGGCCGTGTTACATTGGGTGACACCACATGAGGCAGGGCCTCGGCTTTGTAAGACATGCAACGGCGGTGTAACACTGCAAGGAAGAGAAAGGCTTCATGCTGGGTAGTTTGGCACTATAAAGAGGCTGGACCTCATGCTATAGGTGGTATGACACCACATGAGACATGGTCTCGACTTCGGGCCAAGTCATAGCGGTGTAGCACCGCAAGGAAGCAAAATGCTTCATGCCAAGGACTCTCTAAAAGAACTCACCTAGAGTGTATGGAAAGAAATATATGCCGTCTTTTGAAAAAAATCTTGTAGACACCCAAGCTACATACACCGAAACTAGGCTGGCATAAGGCCTTTAATGTGCAGCCAGAAGCGCAATTGATGTCATTATGTGAGTGGAAAGAATTGCAGTTATGGTACAGAATTCAAGGCTTACTCCATTCTTGTATCATGTTGTCATTTAACCCATGCAAAAAGATTCAAGTCGTAGCGATATTTATCCTAATGCATGATGGACAGTCACTGTGGGGAACGCTCAACCCATATATAGAGATATGTGGGAGATTGTTGGTGTTTTCGCTTGTTGGTCTTTTGCTTTAGAAACTAGAAAGATAGTCCCACATTGGAAAAACCAAATGGATGGTATCTCTATGTAAAGCTTTGCTTGTGTTGAGAGATCACATGAAGTGTGGAGAGGCACATGGGTGCCATGTGGGGGCATTTTTCTAGTGAAAAGAAGGCTAAACCAACAAAGAAGTATTAATGCTTTTTGTCATGCTCATGAAAAAATTCCCTTATGGAGCTAAGCCCCGAAGGGGCTTAGCGACTCGGACTCGGAGTCGGGCTCAAGGGCATAAAATGGCATTTTGTTGGCTCACTTTGCACTTAGCACGTCAACATCGGTACAAGGCACATTGTGCGTAGTTGATATGCTCGTGCGCTCGTCTTTGTGCGAGTTGTAGCGTAGGTGTTGCGGCACTGGGCGCACAGGTGCAGCGGGGCTATGGCATGCAGGTGATGCAGGGCTGCGACACGCAGGTGCTGGGCACTGAGCGTGCAGGTGCTGCGGGCTTCGCAGCTACGCGCACAGGTTCATGGGCTGAGTGGCTATGGGGCGCAGGTGGCAGATGATGTGGCTGATTGGAAGATTTGAGTGGTTATGGAAAGATTGAGTTAATTGATCAGATCCGATCTTTGTGGGATTTGAATTTAATTCATTTAAATCTTTCCATTATTTGCTTATATCTTTTTGTAATCAGTTACAGCCAGAATTAGGATTAGGATTTTGGCCCTTCTCGATAAATACTCTCTTCGTGTCTTTATTAAGGACTTACGCCAAAATAAAGAGACTAAGAGAGAAGTGTTGCCGCTGCCATTGAAGTCCAAAAGGAGTTCTTCGAGTTCGTGAAAGGAGGTAACAACGAGCGTTCCAGAAGTTCTTTAGAACTTGCTGGTTCCTAAGAGTATATCGCATTGGGCAAATCTTACTTTGAGCAACGATGATCTTATCACCCCAGCAAAGTCATTGCATCAACTCCGGTTGAGAGCGATTCTTCATATCGTTGCATCAACTTCGGTTGAGTGCGATTCTTAATATCGTTGCAACAACTCTGGTTGAGAGCGATCATTCATCTCGTTGTATCAACTTAGGTTGAGAACGAGTATTCATCTCTCTCTTAGGAGAACAAATTTTTTGTCTCTCTGGAAATAAGAGTTCGAGATCTCCATCTTCCATCAAAAGATCTATTTCGGGAATGTCATAACCCGCACCCAGTGTAGGGGTACGAGAAGTGGGTACGTCCAGCCTACGCTGCAGTGTAGGCAGTAGAACGTTGTTCTAGGTCACTATCTATTCAACAACTTAAGTAATTATATAGTTTACTTGTCAAATCTCAACTCAGAACGGAGGACAAGTATAGATATAATGAAATCTCAATCACAGTCTAAGCACGATAAGATAACACAGAAGTTTATAACTAAAGACTAAATAACAACAAATATAAACTACTAAATAATAATATCTCAAACAAACTCAATATCTCAAGTTATTACAATTCAAGTTCTAAACATGAATCTAAAGCAAGTCTACTAGCTAGTCTCTCGATCACTCCAGAGTGTCGGGACCTAAGGTAACTAAGCCATCTCCTGGTCCACAGTAAGTAGGACAAGTGTCCTCGGGACAAGCATCTGTAATATTTTGTCAACATCCAGTCAGGATTGGAATAAGCACAACTTATCTAAAAATCTCAAGTAAATGGCAAAGACTATAAGGCAGTTATAGACATTTATATTGATGAACATGGAAGTTTTATACAGATAATGATGTAGAGCAACAGTTAAAGTATAAGAGAAGTAATGTAATAAAACAAGAGAAGAAACCTGGCAACGAAGACTGTAAAACAAGCTAGCTGAACTAGAGTAACATGATATAAGTCTAGACAGTAAAATATAAGTCCAGTGTAATCCCAATGTGAGTCTAATACAGGATGAGTCGAATGTGATTCCAATCAATGTTCTAATAAGGTAGTTCGATTAAGGTGGTGCTAATAATAATCCATGATGGTTCTAATAATGATTCTAATTAATGATCCAAGTGTGTTTTAAAATACTGAGATAGACATGTAAACGACTATGGGTAAATCCGGCACATCACACACTGATCAGGTGAGAGATGGCTATTGTTCGAATATCATTCATAGAGGGTGGTTCGAATAGTAGAAATGTTCACATGTCTAATCAAGTATTTTCCCGCCCATCTAATACAAAGAATCCATAATCAGACACATAAATTAAGTACAAGTCCAACCATCACAAGAAGATACGAATAGGTGGTTCGAATAGTTGGGCCAGACAAGTAAAGTATGTGTGTCGTATGCGTGAATTCAGAAATACCAATCCGTGTTTGTAACAGAATCACATAGAACTAGCTAGAACTGAATTACAAAAATCGACAAGTAAATGAAAGAACTATCAGAGAATGTACTCGCCCGATACCCTTTGCAACTGATGAAAATAGATGTCTGCACCGGAGTCACAAAGTCCTAATTAGAACAATATAGGTTAAGATGAATTCAATATGGTATAATTGAAATTTATAATACATTCTACATGATTTCTAGGTCAATCTAGGTCAAAGTCAACTCTTGGTCAACAATCTAGTCAAACTAGTCTAGGGCTTGGTCAACTCTAGTCTAAAAGTCATTTTAAGCCTATATAGTCCATTTCTAGGCTAATCTAAGGTGCACTAACTCAATTCAAACCATATCACACCTCCTAAGTAACATCTATGTATTTATATAGACTAGCCAAAACATATATAGGACTATATACATATATCAATAACCAAACCTATATCCTATCTAACACTAACACAACTATGAAACTAAAACCAACCTACCTAGCTCCCCAACACCACACCCATTGGCCAAACATGCCAAATGGCCTAAACCAAGCAAGGCATGCCAAAATAAAAAGTGGCCAAGCCTACCTCTCACAACATTTGGAGATACTCTCCTCAAACCTTAGCCTATAACTCACTCTCTCTGCAAATCCCCTCCCTGAACCTGTGCTAGCACTAAAAAACTCTCAAATCAGAGACACACACACTCACACTAGACACACTGCTATACAAGGCCAAGATACAACACTATTATACCTGGCCTGCCAATACAGGGCCAATACCATTATACCTGGCCTGCCAAGGCCAAGGCTATGGCTATGCCCACTGCACCTGGACAGGTCTTCCTGCCTGCAGTGGCTAATGCCCTGCCTATAACTGATGTTGCCAAGTGCTCAAGTCTAAACCTACTCTTACTGCTACTAAACTATACCACTGATACATCTAAAGGCCAAAACCCTCTAACTGATAACTGATAACTGATACTAATGCATGACTGAAATCAACATTAACTTAATATCTCAGGAATCAAAACCCGAACCCAACAAACTCTTAGATATCTCAACATCCCAAACATATAAATACCTAACCAAATTACCTATACATAAATACATACAAATATACAAACTTACCAAACTAAAACAACCATAATAAATCTACATAACCTAGATTCAACCCAAATCAAACACAAGTAACCCCTCTCACAGTCGAACAAACCTAATCATTATAAAACTCAAAACTGTCAACTGATACAATAACAGTAAAACCCACTCATGCAAAGAACCCAAAACATTATAAAAAAACCTATGTGAACTGGAAATTTGGAAGAGGTGAGTGGGTCTACACATGTGTCAATAGTGTGTCCACCCATACGTGTCCAGACCCGTGTCCAAATGAGGTCCAAAACGTGTCCAAAGCTCAAACAAACACAATATCAGGAAACAGTATGACAATGTCTTGCTGAGGTGTCAACTTCAAAAGGACACGACACACAGCACATCAGGTCTCGTGCACGTGTCCATAGTTAGGGTGGGTCTAGGTCTAGGTGTACATGTATCTGTATTGAGTCCTAGCCGTGTCGTGTCGTGCGTATTAGTGCGTATCATAGAGCAAAAATGTGCGTGTGTGTTGTGTTGTGTGATCCAGTGCCGTCGAGATTTCTCCTCGAATACTGAACCATTTTATCTCGAATTTCTTGTGTGTCGTGTCAGTGACTGCCCTCACCTCTATATCAAGTCTCGTGTCAAACCGTGTCATGTACAGTGCACACGACGTATCCAGCCGCAGGGGAGCCGTACGCAGTGTCGTACAGCACCTCTGTGTCCATTTTGGACACAAAAAACACCCAGAAGTCAATTCAGTCAACACAAATATTATTATACACATAATAAGCTACAAATCCATGTAATTAGTTTTGGAAAACATTAAGTTTTATTTCTAAGTGGCATTTCACCAAACACTTTACATAGCAAACCGATACGTGTCCGATACGCGTATCAAATGGACACAAATTCCTACCAAACTTGGTCTACAGCTAGGGTACACCTAAATAAATGCAATTATGGAAAGAAATCAGGAATTTGAATGAGTTTGATAGGTTTTACCTATTGAGAGTGAATCTCAATGAAAAGTTTAAAGAATGAGGGTCCTTCTCCAATTTGCAATGATCCCAAGCCTCCAAATCCTTGCTAGATACCCACCAATGGAATCCTCTACTGTAGAGGAGTCCAATACAAAAGACTAGGCTCAATTTAGAGAAAAAATGAAGAATTAGGGGTGATTTGGGGAAGAACACTAAACTAGAGTTTGTAGCTTTAATAAAAGAGGCAAAGGGGTCTCAATATGTGTTTATTGGGAGGTTGGGATCCCTTGATGGCAACCTAGGGTTATTTCTAGGGTTAGGGTTAAATTTCATGAGGTTTAAAGGCCTCTAGCTAGTTTAATTCTAAGCCTCAAGCTAAAGGCCCAAGTGAAAATATATATCCTTAACAAATATCTAACCTCAACTAAATATCTAGATATTCCTAACCTTGTCATGATTGAAGCTTCTAATCTAATATCTAGGCTCATGGATAATATCTAGGTTAGGGCAATTTTAGGTTAATCTCTAACAAAATACTTAGCACATTATCACTTAATCAAAATCCTAATTAATTTAAAAGTCACAAAATGACCAAAATATCCTTAGGCTAAAAAGTTGTAATTAGTCATTCTAATCACATGGTTAGGTCTCCATGGTCATAGTTAGTCTCTAGGCTTAACAATCCTAGGGTTACACTAGTAAAACACCAAAATCACAAAGCACCAATTTAAATAGTTTTAAATTAATTAAAATTCACCAAAAATTATTAACATGAATTAAATCCTATTATTTAATAATAAATTTTACAAAAGTTCAAAATTACCTCCATTTTAGAAAAATAGTTGTTACAGGGAATAATAATGCATAATCTACTGAAACATGTAGCAAGAATATCATGACTCGTGATTTGAAATACTTACTAAATATGTGAATGATTGGACAAAGAACATGAACATGAATAAAGGTACGGCTTAATCACACGTGCACAACTGTATGATTAGGCAATCCACATGACCTAACTAGCGGCTTGGCTTTGATCACGTATCCATGAGTATTTTTCCTTCCCAAAGTACAAGAACAAGAGCACATGATAAGCACTAGAACCACATCACAAGAATACCTGAAGCACATGATCAAGTTGTGTAAATAACTTTGTCTAACATGAAACATGACACCATATGACGTAAATGTAACAAAGCTATAGAAGTACTTGCCTTTTACCGAAAAGTCGCAAATGTCTCTATGTCACCTAGAATATGGTTAAAGAAATATAATTAGGCTTCTAAATATATTTTTAGAAATCAACTACTTATTATCTTTAATGAGTACCCTCTAACAAACTATATATAAAATATTTTAGTTATGTTATTAACCATAGTAAATAGTTTTAGCTAAAATATTTATTATGCTAGTAGGAGTAAAATATTTGCTACATAACTAAGACTAATTCAATTATTAGGAAACATTTATTACAACTTATTTATACTAAGATCTATTTATTAACTAACTATTAGAATACTAATTAAATACTAATAATAATACTAATTACTAATACAATATCTATAACTAATTATCAAAAAACCCAGCCTAGTCCAGTCCACTAGTCAGACCCTAACCCACAGGTCCGGCCTAGTCCAATATTCTGAATTTTCTTTTTCTTTTCCTTTTTTAATCCAGCCCACTCCTAAAGCCCAATAACTCGGCCCAACTCCTCTGCTACCGAACCCTCCACTCAACTTCTCTCTCTTTCTTCACTTCATCTCAGAATCCTCTGGAATAGGGGTGAGCGTCGATATAATCGGTCGGTATTTGGTTAGATTTTTCGGTATTTTTTAAATCGGTATTTAAAAAATCAATACCAATATCGTACCATTTAGAATCGGTTTTTTTCGGTTTCGGTTAAATCGGTATTCGGTCGGTTTTTGTTCGGTATCGGTATTTTACCATTTAACATTTGATCAATCAACACACTTAATATGAACCTCTTAACCTAGAAAAATATTTTTTTACTTTTTTTTGGAAGCATTAAATTTCAAAGCCAAGCCTCTACTAAGCAAGCAATTAATCAAATTTATTAGAATAATATGTAACAAGTCGCAAATACCTAAAAAAGAACTTAAAAGATCAAACACGATCACTAAGTTTAGTTCTTAGTATAAGTTTAAGTACACTAAAATTCATTTCAAAATTATATGAAAACACAAAAATATGAGCTCAAAAGACCAAAACTCAATTCTTAAAATAACTTCAAGTCCACCAAAATCCATTTTAAGTTCTAACAAACTAATTTCCAACTAAAACAAAGATAAAAATAAAAAGAGTAATATAAAATTAATCACGAACAACATTCTAACGGAAAAAAAATGTGTATATATATATATATATATATATATATATATATATATATATATATATATATATATATATATTTTTGTTTATATATATATATATATATATATATATATATATATATATATATATATATATATATATATATATATATAATATATATATATATATATATAACCAAACCCCCTCTATTTATTAATCAAGGCTCAAAATGCCGAAGCCTGAGACGTATACAAGGCACAAAAAGAAGTCGCCTATACAAGTATACCACCAAAAGAAAGGGGGGGGGGGGGAACGACACAAACAGCCAGAGTTAGCGGTTGAGCAAGGACCAGAATACGCTCGGGCAGTGGGGGCACAGGGTGCTCCATTTACGGCATTGGCGGTTGACTTCCCGAATGAGCTGGTCGACAGGGAAAAGGTGACCTTCGTATCTCGCTTTATTGCGATTCTTTCAAACAACCCACGTGGCGGCCGCTGCGATGGTCTGGTGTCCGTGGGAGGCGACACCCCAATCGGCCGCTAGATCGTGGAAGCGTCCGCCACTCGGATCAATACTGAAGCGCTGGTTAAGGGTTCTCCAGATACCTCTAGACAGGTTTCCCTGACAGAAGATGTGATCAATAGTCTCCATCTGGTGGTCAGAACAGCAATTGCAGGTTGATGCTAAGCTGATCCCAATGGTGTTGAGGATATCGTCAGTTGGCAATTTATTTCTAATGGCTCTCCACATGAGGAAGGACCACTTCTTAGGGATGCAGGTGTGCCAATAGTGAGCTGTAATATGGGTAGACTGGCCTATCCTATGGAGAGCAGATCTAGCCGACCTCACTAAAAATGCTCCGGATGCCTCGAGCGTCCATCTCAACGCATCGGCCGCTGGACCGATTCTTAGACCGCTGAGACGGACGCTATTCTCCATATCGTAGCCTCCCCATTCACGCATCTTATCCCAGTCCTAGTCGTCAGTAGTGTGGTTCCATATGTCCTTGATCCTACAATCTCTCGGGATTTTTGTGAGACTAGGGATCAAGCTATCCCATGTCTATCTCTCCCGGAATGGGTTTGACTCGCCGGTGCCCGGATGTAGTCTTATAGCCTGCTCGGCAAGGTCACACCCGATAAGGATACGACGCCAAGCCGCTGAGGATCTGTTGTTGGATGTGGCCTCTGAAGGGTGTATGTGCTTGAAGTACCTGGCTTTCATTATCCTGGTCCATAAATTCTTGTTCGTACGATGATGCCACCATAATTTCATCGAGAAAGCCTTAACGATGTGAGTGAGTTTGGTAAATCCCTGACCTCCTTCCTTAGTCGGATGAGCCATAGAGTCCCAACTCGCCCAATGATGCTTATCATGGCCGTTACAATGCCCCTAGAAGAAGTTACAGAAGATCTGCTCAATCGAAGTAAGAACCTTCAAAGGCGGGGAGCATGCGGCTAGAGTATGGATTGGTATGGAGGTGAGCATATGTTTGATGAGGATTATCTTGCCTTCTGGGTATAAAGTGGCATTGTGCCACCCTTCGAGTTTGTTCCTGATTCTAATAATTAACTTCTCGAAGATCCTGACATTGGGTTTTCCGTACACTAGGGGGCATCCGAGATAGTTGAATGGGGGATGATCAACAGAGAAAGATGTTAAGTTGGAAATCCTGCTAGCATGCTCGGTTTTGATATTGTCGTGGGCATAGATGACGCTTTCGGAAGGGTTAATTTTTTAGCCTGAGGAAGTAGAGTACCTCTGCAGGGTGTTGTGGACCACTTGTACCGCTCCTTCGTCCCCGGATGAGAAGATGAGTAAGTCGTCTGCAAAGGCCAGATGGGTGATGGTAGGACATCCGCTAGCTGTGTGATATTGTTGGAAGTGCGGGATGCTGATCATGTTATTAAGGTTCCTGCTGAGGGCATCTTTCACAATGATGAAAATATTGGATGATAGAGGGTCGCCTTGTCTAACCCCACGGCTGAATTTGAAGGATCCCTCGGCTTGACCGTTAATGACTGTGGAAAACCACGAGTTGCTGATGGATCTCCACACAGTGTTGGTCCAAGTTTCAGAGAATCCAAATGCCCTGAAGACCCAGATCATAAATTGCCAGTCCAGTCTGTCATAAGCTTTCTCCATGTCAATCTTTACGGCGATGTTGCCCCCTCTAACAGAAAATTTCATACAAGTGATTAACTCTTGGACTAGCATGATATTGTTTTAGATGTTTCTCCCACGAACAAACCCACTTTGCTCATCAGAGATGATCTTGGGGAGGAGTCCCGCCATTCTGGTAGCGATAATCTTGTTGGTGAAAGTGCACAGACTGATTGGCCGAAAGTCGTAAAAGGACTCCGGGTTATCTTTTTTCGGAATAAGGATCAGGTTGGTGCTGGAAATAGCTTTGGGGTATGTGGCTCCTTCAAAGAAGGCAATTGCAGCTTCGATGATGTCATGCTTGATAATATCCCAGCACGTACAGAAGAAGACCCCCAAAAATTCGTCTGGACCGAGAGCGCTGTGCTCGTCCAGAGCCCACACCGCGTCTTTCACTTCCTGGTCAGTGGGACGATGTTCCTACTGGGCATTGTCGGTGTCGTCAATGAGACAGGGGATTTGATCTAGAAAGGCGTTATCTTTGTGGACCGTCTCTTTGGTGAATAATTTGGAATAGAATTTCGTAGTGGCTGCATGGATGCTCTTTTGTTCGGTGATGATGTTCCTATTATCGTCTGCAGTATGGTGAATCGTTAGCTTCCGTCTGCGGCTGTTAACGCAATCATGAAAGTATTTCAAATTTTTGTCCCCGTCACTATCCATTTCAACCTCGCTTTCTGTTTCCAGAAGTCAGTCTCCACTTTGAGCCTGAATTTGAGCATAGCCTTGGTGAGGTTCAGGGCAGTCCTGGCCGTCGGGGAATGATCCGAAATGAACCTGGCTTCTGCTCGGGTGACGTCGTCTTCAGCAATCTGAACGGCTTGGAAAATGTCCCCATAGGAAAGTTTGCTCCAATTGGACAGGGCTATCCTCGTAGCCTTGAGCTTTTTGCTCACCCGGGCTAGGGGGTCGGGTGAGTCCTCGCGATTCTATGCTTCCGCGACGATACCCAAAAATTAGGGGTGCTCGATCCAGAATTCGAGGAATTGAAAATTCTTTTTGGGAGGGTTGGTATTGCTTTTAATTTCTACCAGCAGCAGGGCGTGGTCGGATTCAGAGGAGTTGAGATGGGATAGCTTGGTGGTGATCCCCATACCATGCCAAAGGTTGTTCGTTAGGGCTCTGTCAAGACGGGAATATTGGCGCCAGTCACCTTCTTGCATGTTGCACCAGGTGAAAGCATTGCCCGTAAATTGGAGGGAGGCAAGATGAGCATTGAAGATGAAGTTATTGAAGTCTTGCATGGCCGGCATAGGAGGTGGACGGCCGTCGATTTTCTCTTTTCTGCAGGTAAACGTGTTGAAGTCTCCGATGCAAAGCCAAAGGGAGTTGATATGGTGCAGGTGAATGTCGAGGAGGTCGTTCCACAGTTGTTTCCGCTCAGTGATATCGCAGCTGCCGTGGACCGCCGAGAGGATTGCGCGCTCGGGGAGCATGGGGTGTTCCAACCAGCAGGAGAGGGCCTGGTGGGATTCCTGGATGATGCCCATGTTGACGTCCTGAGTGCCGAGGATCCAAATGTCGTGTCTGCCTGCTATGGCTGTGGGGATATTCAGCTACAATTAGATGGATTTAAGTCTTTTGGTGGGGATTTTGGGTTTAAGGATAATTAAGATGTCGATCTTGTGGATTTTTCGAAGGGTGGAAACTCTCTTTAATGTAGGTTTGTTTCCCATATCGCGGATATTCCATGATAGGATGTTTATCATTAAAAAGTTGAGGTGGTAATTTTTTTTGTTCCACTTGGCAGCGAATCTAGTTTGGATGGTTGTGGTCTCCGCGATTTCTAGCTGGTCATGGACCCCGTACGAGGTTGATGCTTCTGCTTTTGTCAAGGTGGGGTGGATCCGGTAGGATTGCTCGTGTGGGTCCGAGTGGTGGCCGATCGATTCCCCGGCGGAGTCCAGGATGGGGTACTCTGGGGGAATAACTAAGGAATCACTGGCGCTCCCCGTTAGAATGATAGTTTGTTGTAGAGGGTAGCCTGCAGCCTGAACCTGTTGTCCTCTCCGCACAATGTTAGGCCCCAAGATAGCGAGAGCTTCAACAACAGGGTCTTCGTTGACGAGTATGTGATCTGCTATGACGCTGTCGATGGTCATCTCTACGCTCTCCGAGACAGGGGGATACGCTGACTCCGTTGGGGGTTCCGCATCCCTCGAATCTAGAGCATCAAATTGGTTGGAGAGATTGAGGGCTTGGGTTTTGATGAGGACGAGGTTGATTAGGGGGTACGCTGTCTCCGTCAGGGCCACTGCTTCCCCCGAATCTAGTGCGTCCCCCGAATCTAGAGCGTCAAATTGGTTGGAGAGGGTGAGGACTTGGGAGTTGAAGGGGATCAAGGCTCTGCTAGTGTCTGACTTGCCTTTGCTAGATCCGAACCGTGTGTGTGAGTTTGGAAGAGGTAGAAGAGGAGCCTTGGGGTCCTCCCCTCGGCAGGCGCTTTGTCATTCTGACCTGATTTTTTTTTGAGTTCTGGGTGGAGACGGTGGCAGTGCTTTGGAAGGTGACCTCTTAAATGGAAGTGGTTGCAGAACATAATGTGGTTGTCGTAGAGGATTTGTTGGGTGTAGGTTTGGTTGCCCAGTTCGATCGTGATGAAATTGGGTGGTTCGGATGTGAGATCGAGTTCCACACAGATTTTGGCATAGTGGACCTTGGTGAGGTTGCTGGTCTCGGGGGCCATGGCCACATACGTACCAAAGGAATTGGCAATACGCTTAAGAGCCGCGGGACAAAGTAAATTAGGGGTAGATTAGGCAGGGTCACCCAGATGGCGACCATTGCTGAGTCTTCTTTGGTGCTAAAGCTAGCAGACCGTATATATATATATATATATATATATATATATATATATATATATATATATATATATATAAAATATATAATATATATATATATATATATATATATATATATATATATATATATATATATATATATATATATATATATATATATATATATATATATAATTTTTATATAAAAAAGAAAAAAAATGTAATTTTTATATAATCGGTTCGGTATTTTCGGTATGGTATTACATTCAAACCGTTACCACTACCATTATACCATATTTTAATCGGTTCGGTAATTCGGTATCGGTATATAATTTCGGTTCGATTTTTTGAAATATTTTTAATCAGTATTCGATCGATTTTTCGGTAGCGGTCGGTATTTGCTCACCCCTACTCTGGAACACATAAAGAAATAAAGAAGCAAAGAAGAAAGAAAAGGAGAGGTGAAGAAAATGATCAAGAATATAAAGGAGAAGAATATCTAGAAGAAGAAGAGGGTTTAAGAAGGAGTAGAGCTCACCTCGCGGTCGGCGACGGCGCTGGTGTAAGGAACGACGGCGAGCATTCAAGAACTCGGGGCTATGGCGACGAGATCAGTACTGCAGCGTGAAGATCAACCGCTGTCTGCGAGGCCCAGATTTGATGGTAGCGAGGAAACACGACGGCTCATTCCTTAAGAAGTCGACACGAGACCCGAGGAGTCGATACGACTTCGAGGTGCAGCAGCGGCCGTTTTGACTTCTCAAATGGAACAGCGGCTTGATGCAGCTAATGGAAACTCGGGGTCGGGCGGTAGTGGATCTCCTGCCAGCGAGGTAGCATCGAGAACTCTGGAGCAGTATCTCAAAGCCTTATGGCGGCAAGGACAAGATGGTGATCGCCATGGTCCAAATCTGGGCACGGCTACCGATAGCGATCCGATGGTGACGAACTCGAACGAAGTGATCCGTGTTCTGACTGGCCAGGACACGGTGACTCAGAAGCTCCAGTGAGGTGACTGGAGGTAGTCCGTTGAAGGTTGGCCGGAGACAACGGTTGACGAGGTAGATTTAGGGTTAGGGTTTTTAGTGTTGACGGGTCTGTGTCAGGGGATATAGGACACAGGGGTCAGGAAATGGAAGTATGAGTCCTGTGTCAGGGGACACATGACACAGTTAGTGGGTGGCACAAGAGTGTCCGTGTCAGAAAATAGAATATAAATGTAAAAAATAAAGTTTAGTAGAATGGACATGGATACCGACACCGATACAGTCATTAGGACTAGGTAGAAATATAGGAATGATTAGAGCTAATTACAATTATGAGTATTTATAGGCTTGTTCCCAAGCCATAGGCCCAAGAATCACATGGGTTAGGAATAATCTTGAGTTAGTAAGTTACAACTAACTAATAGGCATATGCTAATTAATCAAGACCACCTAATTAACTAGGTCCGTCCTCCCTCTAACTAATTAATAATAATCTAGAAGTAGGTGGTTATAAATAATTAACCACCACATGTTAACTAATTAACCATATGTCTAATTAAGTAATTCTAGAATATTCCCACCTAGAAATAATTAGATATTTACTAAATTGACATTCCCTTTTCACCAATTACCAAAATGTCATTCCCTGTTCTCTAATTACTAAAATTGTCATTCCTTCTTCAAAAATATAAATACTTCTATAATAAAAAAATAAAATGATAAAATAGGAAATTTGGGAACAAGGGTTACAAATCTACGCACCTTAGAAAAATTTCGGCCTCAAAATTTAAAATAGCACGACTAAGCACGACCAAGAATACGAAAATTTAAAAATGATCAAAATCAGTTAGACACGAAATAGAATTGAAATTTAGTCATGACTAGTAGAATAAAAATTATTTGGGCACGATGATAAAAGTCTAAATTTAGTGTCTCGGTTGCTCTGAAAGATTTTGGGATCTTCCGAAAGATTCTACCTTCTTTTGGAACACTCTGGAAGCTCCCTGTATAACCCCGATCCGTAAAGAGTTATGCAAGTCCGTCTCGGTAGGACACAAACTTTTGTGCACGACATTCTCTCCTACCAGTTTTGTCGACGCCCTCGTCGACGGGTGCACCAAGTCTCGGGACGATGTCCACTCTCGTAAGCATGATCGTTGCGCATCATCCCTCCTATGTGTGTCTCGTGCGATGTTTTCCTTTGCCCATCTTCTCCTCAAGATCGTAAGCAAACTGATTCACCGCACCAACTCTGGCCTAGGTCTGTGCTCTCCTCGGCACAGGATGAATCTCGTGCAGGCTATTGAGTCGTCGATCCCCCTCGTCTTGTGGCTGTACTTCATTTTGCATACCTCCGCGTATACGAATCTCATTGTAAGACTTTTGACTCGAATGTCCCATACAAACTTTAAGCAGTCCTTGCGTGAGTTACTCTGCCTCGTCGCTTCTGCCTCCGTGCAGCTTACGAGATGCATCTCTGCACTCGTGTCCAGCACGGTAGCACGGTTCACCTCCTTTCGCAGAAATGGCTCCTCGGGGCGCCCCTTTGCAATACTCTAGGTTTCACACGAAAGCCTTCCTCCTCGAAGCCTTCATTCTTCTCGAGCACCGCTAGGTATGTCGTCCCCTTTTGCTACTCTTCTTGAGCTGAGTAGCGGAGATAGCTTCCCCCTTCGAAGGTTGCCTTATGCAGGTCTCACCGTGCACGATGAGCATTCCTCCATAAAGTCGACAACTCTCAAATGTGGCATTGAAATCGCCTTAGCCACGATAAAAAAATCCATATCCAGTATCATCTTGAAGTCATCCAGCGACGTAACAGCAAAATTGTCAACACCCGACCAATTTTTTACCGCTATACGACCCCCCTTGGCTACCCCCTATATGGGGCACGCCTCTTCAATGACCGCCTTCATCTTTCCTGAGTCTTCTCCCAAGGCTAGACCTAAGCGATGGACCTCAGTGCCCGAGATAAAGTTATGAGTGGCGCCCGTGTCAACCAACGCCCGTGTGCTTATGCCATTGATCCTTACGTCAACGTACATGAGCTCCCTGTTCGGAGTCCTCGACACAGAAGACTTGGTCTTCACGGCGTTGAGTAAGCGCAACGCTGCCATGTGCACTCCTACTTCACACTCTTTGTCTTCTACCTCCTCGCTTTGGACGATAGTAACACGCATGCTCCTCTTTGGACAATCCCGAGCAAAATGATTATCTCCATATATGAAGCACGAAATAACTCGCTCAGATTGGGCCTTCTCGTGCTTCTTGCCCTCGGAGCTCTCCCGTTCTCCCCCACCATTCCCCTTGGTGGACTTTAGCTTGGCCTTGGCATTATTGTCATCCCTCATGTACTCGACAAGCCGCTCGGCTACTGCTATGATGGTGTTCAAGTCTTGCACCTACTGTCGCTACAATTCTTGAGCCGTCTACGGTTTGAGTCCATCGAGGAAGAAGAACAAACGATCCTCCTCGTCCATGCTAGATATTGCGAGCATCAAACGTGTAAACTCCGCGATGTACTCCTTGATCGTCCCGATCATGAGTTACCGCAAGCTCCACTTCGTTACAAACTCCACATTCTCCGGATAGAACTAAGACTTAATCTCCTTCTTGAGATCCTCCCAAGTCTTTATCGAGCACAAATCCTTCTCGGCCTCCATGCACCTTCGACGCCACCATAGCATAACATCGTCGGTGAAATAGAGTAGAGCAATATCCACCTTCTTGGCGTCGTTGTTGATGTGCAACGCCTTGAAGTATCGCTCCACGTTCCACAAGAAGTTCTCAACATTTTTGGCATCTCACACCCTGCTGAAGGATTTCAGCTCGGGGATCTTCCGCCTCCTCGGTGCCTCCCTACTCGAAGGTCCGCTGTTCGCAACGTGTAAGCCCCTAGATATTTTAAAATATTTTTAAATAAGAAATTATTATTTTTAATAACATTTTTATCCTTAAAATGAATTATTATAATTTTTAGAAATTTTCTAGAATTTGTAAATGATTTGTAAAGCCAAAAATATCAATTTATAATTATTTAAATTGATTTTATATCAGTTTGTAATTTATCGAATTATTTTAATAGCTTTTTTTAATTATTTAAATTGTTATATAACAGTTTGCAATTATTCTAATTGTTTTATTATCAGTTTGCAAATTATATTTGCAAACTGTTATGGCGGTGGGGGCTATGTGTAATACTAGATTTGGGGGGGTGGGTTCTGCAAAAGCGCCGCCCGATCACCGCCTTCCTCCGTCATCATCTCCGACGATTACGCCGTAACCCTAACCCTAAACCCTAATCTAAGCCCAAATTCTACCGCCTTTCCTACCCTATAAAATCCCCCCGACTAGAACCCTAGCCTAGAACATCACCCCGACCACCACAGCTCCGCCCTAGCTCGTCTTCTCCGACCACCCTCGTCGGAACCCTATATCTAAGAGTCCAGCCACCCTAAGCCACCTCCTGACGAGCCACCACCACCAATCGATGCGTCTCGTCGAGGCGACCCGGCCACCATTTTTCTCCGGCCACCCCGACGTCTACAGTCGCCGCTGTCATGCCCCAGAACCAGAATACTGGAGAGCGGGGGCAGACATAGCCAGCTACGTAATTCCAAAGTTCGTTAATACTCTGAAATCACGTATAAGCTGTCAAGACATGGGGGTTACTCTACAAGCCATCAGTCAATCCTATGGTTTAACATTCCTAGGTATCTCAATCACAGGAAATTATACAAGAGCAAAGAGTACGATCATCATACATACAATAGTAAGGCGTCCCGAACCATATATATACATGAATGGTCATGGAGCCAGTACCACAGAACTAAGGACTAGCTAGAGTATTAGTCGTACATGATAAGGACTAGCTATAGTCTAGAATACACATATCATGTTTATGCTCGTAGGCTACAATATCAAGGAAAATACCAAAATACGAGCTAAACATGTGCTCGGGGCTAAACGTTACAAGAGGAGAATTTACATATCAGTGGAAAAATGAAAAAGAAACCCACTGAGGCACTCTGGTGCTCCGGCTGGTCACCGTCGAGTAGATGGTGCGGTAGATCCTTCGAGCTCTTCTATTAGAACCTGGCCATGCAAAACCAGTGGGGTCAGACCCCAAATAGCAAGTACCACAAAGGAGGCCGAACTATGAACTTAAAACCAGCAATTATTAGTAAACAAAGCAAGCAATGAGTAAGGGATGATCGAGATTTGTGCAGTACCAATGCACTTATCCTGATTATAGGAAGACAGTAAGTAAATTATCATTTGACATAAAGTAAACTGGAGAACATGTTAAATAAATCGAGCTAGGAAGGTGATATACGATGGGATAACCATGGGACTATTCAGATAACCAGGTTACAACCCTTAAACCAAACAAGGACCGGGGTTGTAACCCTTCGTCTGAACGGAACTTGGTTTCTTCCACCATTTATCGGCAAGATAAAATAAGTAAACAGGACATGTAACAATCATGTACAAGATCAAGACAAGACTAGACAGACTGAACTTCATCCAACAATCACGGCCAAGCAATAAGTACAGCTTGATACTTTAGCTAACTAGGGTTATCATAAGCCTAATTACTAACAAGATGCAGCGAGATTATTCCATAGCCACAAGCCCTGCAGACCATCCTGGCTATCCGG
Source organism: Iris pallida (assembly GCA_029216955.1). Taxonomy (NCBI): domain Eukaryota; kingdom Viridiplantae; phylum Streptophyta; class Magnoliopsida; order Asparagales; family Iridaceae; genus Iris; species Iris pallida. The sequence goes on from JANAVB010031218.1 coordinate 6,323,016, forward strand.
ACGCAAATAGGGGTTGAATTCAAGTGGGTACATCGTCCAGGAAATGCATGTACCCTTAGGTGACTTAGAGGGTGCAACACATGACAGTGTGCTGGAAATGTGCCCTACTCGACGGCAGGCTACAGATCCCAAGTGGGGCGCCCAGATAACGGGATTGCCTGTAGCTGGAAAAATCTCTTCATGACTACTGGATTTATTCTAGTTGTTAGCCTTAGTTGATTTCAGTGGGTGCCCCTGACCGTGGTACTCAGGGATCTCCGTCCTAGACATGATGCAAGACAAGACGGGTTCATTTGTACAAGCACAATCATCCACGGTGTCCAAGTTATTCAATCTTATCAAGTCATGCTAGCCGTCGCAACAGCCTTTCAAGAAATATCATGTCAGGTTTATCATGTCAAGAGTGCGCCACGGCGGGCCACTATCAAGAATTATCATGTCAAGAATATCATGTCAAGTTGTCAGGTCAAGTTATCTTGTCAGGAGTGCACCACGGCGGGTCACTTTCAAGTCATGTCATTATCAAGAAGGGGAAAAACTTGAGCAATTAAAATAATAATATAATATAATTAATATATATATTCCTGAAGCCAAGGAGAAACTCTACAACTTTCATGTTGGGAGTGGGAAGAAATTCGGACCACAAATCACGCAAATAAGACATTTAAACAATCAAAGTGGGACCCATGCGGTCCAAAAGTGGGAGAACAAACATGCGGTCAAAGAGAGTGGGAGGCCACCCATGCGACTCCAAAATTATTTAAATGCAATCAGTCAAACATTTAAGGCCAGCAAGCCATATACGGCTAGCATACAATTGTGCATACGGCCAAAAGTGGGAAGGACCCCATGCGGCCAAGAAAGTGGAAGACCATTCATGCGGCCAGGAAATAATAAATAGGCCATAAAATCAAATAAGACAAAAGACAGTGGGACCCTTATTAAATGCAAACTCCCACTTCAGCAAGCAAGTCAACTAAAGGAAGCTATGTGGGACCCCCCACAATTAATGCAATAAGAAAAGTTTCACGTGAACCATTTAAATATTGGTTCACATGACCAAGCAAGGATGACATATATATATAAAAAAAAATATATCATATAAGTACATGCAGCTCAATAAAAGCCAGACGATCCAATATTTATTTCAAAGTCCAAAAGTACAATGGCCATGCGGCCAGGAAAAATTTCATGCGGCCCGCAAGTCACCTGACCATATGCGGCTAGCAAATTAAATGACTTGCATGCGGCTGGCAAAATGGCCAAGAAAATATGCATATGCGGCTGGGCTATAAGCAAGCATGCAAGCAAAAGCATGCATGCATTAAATATAAGGCGTTGAATGTAAGTTAAAATATATGCATTAAATATGGATTACAATGCATAAATGTATTTATTATGGGGTATAATGCACAAGTGCATTTATTAGGGGTTAGAATGCATAAAGTGCATTCAAGAATGCACAAAGTGCTTTCCTGGAGTACTTATGCGGCTGATTCATTTAGACATTAATGCTAATGCATTAATAAATGCATTGAATGCTATGCATTAGTAAATGCATTGAATGTTAATGCATGGAATTGCTTTCCATGCGGCTGGAATTGCTTTCCATGCGGCCAGGTTATGTTCCATGCGGCTAACAATTATTCATGCGGCTACCAGTGCATGCAAAATAAAAGGGACATACGGTTGAGCAATTAATGGGCCATGTGGCTCACACAATTAATTGGAGGGGCATATGCGGCTCATCCTGCAATTGAGCCATGCGGCCAAGAGTACAATAATGCATGTGGACATGCAAAATGTTGCATGTGCCAAAATGCAAGCTCACTGCTAAAAATTTCAGGCGGCCCACAACAATTAATTGTAGGCAACTAATGTATGCGGCTCAAAATACAAACAAGCTTACAGCTAAAAAACGCAAATAATGGCTTCCCATAAAGACTATATCCCTGGAAAATATCATGGTCTCCATGCTCCACCAAACTACATTAGGAACCCAAATCCAGACTTCCATGGGTCAAATTTGGGCAAAATAAAATTCTCTACAACATGGAACCATCAACTAGCAAAATATGCAACTTTGACAGATCAAAACCCATGAAAACTGAAATCTCTTCAAAGCTAGATCTACAACAAATGAACCATCAAAATGGAAAACTCCAAGTTCTAAACATGCTTGGAATGTAACAATAAGGAGAATGGAACGAACGAAACGGAAATCGTCCAACATTCGGCAAGGTGTACTTGCCTTGGGCTGGAGGAAGAAGATGAAGATGGAAATGAAAAATAATGGAGGAGAGAGAGTGGTAGGTGGCTTATATAACAAGCCCAAGCAATCTCCACCATTCATTCCTCTCCACTCAATCTAATCCATACACCTCATTGCATAAAGAACCAAACTAAACCAAACCAAGTCAAAGTGGAACCGAACCAAATAAAACCAAATCCAAGTTAAACCAAGTCATAAAAATCCTACACTTAGGAAAATTTTAAAATATCATGCAAATTGATGAATATGAAATACGGCTCAAATAAACACGTATCCGTATAAAATACTGATACAGTGAGACGGGTCTCACAACTCTCCACACCTTAGAAAAATTCCGTCCTCGGAATTTCCTGAGGCTAATCGAGCAAGAAAACAAAACAAAAGCTCCAAGAAACTGAACAATCTCAATAAATTAAGCATGGCATATAAGTAAGTAAAACAATCGATAATAAATAAATGCGTAAGCGGTAAATAAATGCACAAGAACAAATACAATCATGATCAAGAAGGGCTGGAGGCATATGGATCAATATGTCTCCTGAGACAGTTGTGTAGAAACCAACGTCCTCGCTGGCCTAAACTTATTCCAAAAAATGGATAAAAGCCTCAAGGTAAGTCGGTACCAATGACTTAGTTCAAGACATGACTCTACCCAGGACGTGTCATCGTAGTTGAAACAGATGCTTGAACTTTATCACCTGTCTCAAGATACGAAGACAGAAGCGATGGGCTGATCGGGATGGACTGGCATCTCTGCCTGCATGCTGAGACTGATCCTCCATAACTGGCCTGGCTGAAGAATGGTGAGCTGCCCTCGGCAAAACACGAACAAGATAATCAGAAGGATCAAGAACTGTGCCCTTGAAGTTGAAGGACACAAGATCAAATCATGGGAACAGGAATGATCAATGATCAAAACAAATATCAAGTCAAGTATCAGAGGTAGAGAATAATCCGAAGGAGATCAATAAGGATAATCGTGATTGAGATATCTAAACATGGTAACCCCCACAAATCTGAAAATCGAGACCTGCATGGGCTACCACTAAAACCATGTCACGTCGCAGAACCAGAATACTAGAGAGCGGGGGCAGACATAGCCAGCTACGTAATCCCAAAGTACGTTAATACTCTGAAATCACGTATAAGCTGTCAAGACATGGGGGTTACTCTACAAGCCATCAGTCAATCCTATGGTTTAACCTTCCTAGGTATCTCAATCACAGGAAATTATACAAGAGCAAAGAGTACGATCATCATACATACAATAGTAAGGCGTCCTGAACCATATATATACATGAATGATCATGGAGCCAGTACCACAGAACTGAGGACTAGCTAGAGTATTAGTCGTACATGATAAGGACTAGCTATAGTCTAGAATACACATATCATGTTTATGCCCGTAGGCTACAATATCAAGGAAAATACCAAAACATGAGCTAAACACGTGCTCGGGGCTAAACGTTACAAGAGGAAAATTTACATATCGGTGGAAGAATGAAAAAGAAACCCACTGAGGCACTCTGGTGCTCCGGCTGGTCACCGTCGAGTAGATGGTGCGGTAGATCCTTCGGGCTCTTCTATTAGAACCTGGCCATGCAAAACCAGTGGGGTCAGACTCCAAATAGCAAGTACCACAAAGGAGGTCGAACTATGAACTTAAAACCAGCAATCATTAGTAAACAAAGCAAGCAATAAGTAAGGGATGATCGAGATTTGTGCAGTACCAATGCACTTATCCCAATTATAGGAAGACAGTAAGTAAATTATCATTTGACATAAAGTAAATTGGAGAACATGTTAAATAAATCGAGCTAGGAAGGTGATATACGATAGGATAACCATAGGACTATTCAGATAACCAGGTTACAACCCTTAAACCAAACAAGGACCGGGGTTGTAACCCTTCGTCTGAACGGAACTTGATTTCTCCTACCATTTATCGGCAAGATAAAATAAGTAAACAGGACATGTAACAATCATGTACAAGATCAAGACAAGACTAGACAGACTGAACTTCATCCAACAATCACGGCCAAGCAATAAGTACGGCTTGATACTTTAACTAACTAGGGTTATCATAAGCCTAATTACTAACAAGATGCAGCGAGATTATTCCACAGCCACAAGCCCTGCATACCATCCAGGCTATTCGGACGCAAATAGGGGTTGAATTCAAGTGGGTACATCGTCCAGAAAATGCATGTACCCTTAGGTGACTTAGAGGGTGCAACACATGATAGTGTGCTGGAATTGTGCCCTACTCGACGGCAGGCTACAGATCCCAAGTGGGGCGTCCAGATAACGGGATTGCCTGTAGCTGGAAAAATCTCTTCATGACTACTGGATTTATTCTAGTTGTTAGCCTTAGTTGATTTCAGTGGGTGCCCCTGACCGTGGTACTCAGGGATCCCCGTCCTAGACATGATGCAAGACAAGACGGGTTTATTTGTACAAGCACAATCGTCCACGGTGTCCAAGTTATTCAATCTTATCAAGTCATGCTAGCCGTCGCAACAGCCTTTCAAGAAATATTATGTCAGGTTTATCATGTCAAGAGTGCGCCACGGCGGGCCACTATCAAGAATTATCATGTCAAGAATATCATGTCAAGTTGTCAGGTCAAGTTATCTTGTCAGGAGTGCACCACGGCGGGTCACTTTCAAGTCATATCATTATCAAGAAGGAAAGAAACTTGAGCAATTAAAATAATAATATAATATAATATATATATTCCTGAAGCCAAGGAGAAACTCTACAACTTTCATGTTGGGAGTGGGAAGAAATTCGGACCACAAATCACGCAAATAAGACATTTAAACAATCAAAGTGGGACCCATGCGGTCCAAAAGTGGAAGAACAAACATGCGGTCAAAGAGAGTGGGAGGCCACCCATGCGACTCCAAAATTATTTAAATGCAATCAGTCAAACATTTAAGGCCAGCAAGCCATATGCGGCTAGCATACAATTGTGCATACGGCCAAGAGTGGGAAGGACCCCATGCGGCCAAGAAAGTGGAAGACCATTCATGCGGCCAGGAAATAATAAATAGGCCATAAAATCAAATAAGACAAAAGACAGTGGGACCCTCATTAAATGCAAACTCCCACTTCAGCAAGCAAGTCAACTAAGGAAGCTTTGTGGGACCCCCCACAATTAATGCAATAAGAAAAGTTTCACGTGAACCATTTAAATATTGGTTCACGTGACCAAGCAAGGATGACATATATATATATATATAAAAATATATCATGCAAGTACATGCAGCTCAATAAAAGCCAGGCGATCCAATATTTATTTCAAAGTCCAAAAGTACAATGGCCATGCGGCCAAGAAAAATTTCATGCGGCCCGCAAGTCACCTGACCATATGCGGCTAGCAAATTAAATGACTTGCATGCGGCTGGCAAAATGGCCAAGCAAATATGCATATGCGGCTGGGCTATAAGCAAGCATGCAAGCAAAAGCATGCATGCATTAAATATAAGGCGTTGAATGTAAGTTAAAATATATGCATTAAATATGGATTACAATGCATAAATGCATTTATTATGGGGTATAATGCACAAGTGCATTTATTAGGGGTTAGAATGCATAAAGTGCATTCATGAATGCACAAAGTGCTTTCCTGGAGTACTTATGCGGCTGATTCATTTAGACATTAATGCTAATGCATTAATAAATGCATTGAATGCTATGCATTAGTAAATGCATTGAATGTTAATGCATGGAATTACTTTCCATGCGGCTGGAATTGCATTCCATGCGGCCAGGTTATGTTCCATGCGGCTAACAATTATTCATGCGGCTACCAGTGCATGCAAAATAAAAGGGGCATACGGCTGAGCAATAATGGGCCATATGGCTCACACAATTAATTGGAGGGGCATATGCGGCTCATCCTGCAATTGAGCCGTGCGGCCAAGAGTACAATAATGCATGTGGACATGCAAAATGTTGCATGTGCCAAAATGCAAGCTCACTGCTAAAAATTTTAGGCGGCCCACAATAATTAATTATAGGCAACTAATGTATGCGGCTCAAAATACAAACAAACTTACAGCTAAAAAACGCAAATAATGGCTTCCCACAAAGACTATGTCCCTGGAAAATATTATGGTCTCCATGCTCCACCAAACTACATTAGGAACCCAAATCCAGACTTCCATGGGTCAAATTTGGGCAAAATAAAATTCTCTACAACATGGAACCATCAACTAGCAAAATATGCAACTTTGACAGATCAAAACCCATAAAAACTGAAATCTCTTCAAAGCTAGATCTACAACAAATGAACCATCAAAATAGAAAACTCTAAGTTCTAAACATGCTTGGAATGTAACAATAAGGAGAATGGAACAAACGAAACGAAAATTGTCCAACATTCGGCAAGGTGTACTTGCCTTGGGCTGGAGGAAGAAGATGAAGATGGAAATGAAAAATAATGGAGGAGAGAGAGTGGTAGGTGGCTTATATAACAAGCCCAAGCAATCTCCACCATTCATTCCTCTCCACTAAATCTAATCCATACACCTCATTGCATAAAGAACCAAACTAAACCAAACCAAGTCAAAGTGGAACCGAACTAAATAAAACCAAATCCAAATTAAACCAAGTCATGAAAATCCTACACTTAGGAAAATTTTAAAATATCACGCAAATCGATGAATACGAAATATGGCTCAAATAAACACGTATCCGTATAAAATACTGATACAGTGAGACGGGTCTCACAGCCGCCAGCAGCCCCGATCGACAGCGCCCATCGGACACGTACGTGTCACTTTGTGTCAGCCTTGCTTTCGTGTCTCGTGTACACGTGTGTGGACTCGCCCAGTGTTGGGGAGTCCAGTGATGAACGTGGACACGCAATATTCGTGTCGTACGTGTCACTTTAGCCCCAGGACACAGGACTCGGTATCAGGTTCAATACTCGTGTCCTTAACTGTCAGGACACGGGTCTATTGGATTTAGGTTTCGAGTTTAAATGGACAGTAGCGGGTTTAACCCGCACAGTATTGGGTTTTAGTTTAATGGGTTTACGGTGTAAAACGGGTATGTATTTGGGCCAAATGGGTTTTAGGCTGTATTTAATTAATTATATATATATATATATATATATATATATAAACAGTATATATAAAAATATACTTAATAGTATAATACATAATACATAATACATACATGTATGTGTATGTATTATGTATATGTATATATGTATGTATATGTATGTGTATGTATTATGTATTATACTATTAAGTATATTTTTATATATACTATATATATATATATATATATATATATATATATATATTGTTCGCCATGAAATATAAAAGAACAGAACAATTATCGGAGGACTGGACTTTTACTTCACAATACAAACTCGCTTGTACAAAGAAAGTCTAGGGACGAAAGCCTAGGTACAGCAGTCTAAGTACAATTGTTTATTTTAGATTCTGGGGGTGACGATAGAGGCTCGGGAAAGCGACGGCCGCTCTGCCTTACTCCTTGGACGATCGGGTGCAGCCTTTGCTCTGTAGAAGAACTGCTTGGCGTTGGTAAAGAAATGCTCTCCTTTCGATCTCTGTATATTCTCTCTCTGACTTTCTCTATATCCGAGGGGATGAGCTCTCTCTGTGCTCCTGCCAATAAGAGAATCTCCTCCTTCACAAGGGAATGACACCTTGCTATTTATAAGAGTGGGAGGCATCACTAGGGTTTGTAATGATTGTCCATTCTCAAAAGTCGGCGGCTAAGGATCAATAAATCTGGGCCGTTCATCTTGAACATAATAGATTTGAGCAATTAATGTGATTACATCAAATCTTTTATGGGTAATTAATGATGATTGACATAAATCCTCAAGATTTGTCATGCCAATCTCGGATTTCCCGCCATATGTCATTGATTTGCTTGATTGCAAATGATCTGATTTGATCCCAATATTTTATTGGAATTTGTTGATGGATTTCGATCGATTTGATGTCACGTGTCCCACTATCATGCCACGTGTCTTAACCGCGAGCCACTACGAAAATCTGAGCCTCATGAGGATTGCTCCCTATTGAGCCGCATAAGGCTGGCCACGTGTCAAGGCTGCTTGGGAGTGGCCCCTGAACATTTGAACCGCATGGTGATGATCTGAGCCGTATGAGCGTAGGTGACCGCATGATGGGTGCCTTCTTCGTGAGCCGTATGGAGATAGTCCTCGTGAGCTCATGAGGTAGCCTCTGCTTGAGCCGCATAGGATAGCTTCGGCCTGAGCCGCATGAGATAGCTTCGGTCTGAGCCGCATGGGATGGTCTCTGTCTGAGCCGCATGCGGCTGTCCACGTGTCAAGCCCGCATGAAGGTTTCTGGATTTCGGGAGATCGTATCAGAGATTTTCTTCGTTTTCCTAGGAGTCTGCCATTATGACGGAGTCATTATTGTTTCTTTGTGTCAGAGCTATCATTTGTCAGAGCTGTCAGCCGTCAAGGCATTTAATGCAGTAAAGGAAAAAGGAAAGAGCTGTTTGCAGGCCACGTGGCTCCTCTCTGAGCCACATGGAACTTATTCGAGCCGCATAGACGCTTGCGTCGCATGGATCCCTGAGCCGCATGAGCTCTCTGAGCCGCATGGGGTTCCCTGACCGCATGGATCTTTCTTTATTCTTTTCTATGCTTCTACAAGACCCCCTTCAAAGTTTTCAATTTGTAAAATTGAAATACTTTGAATAAGAAGCATGGCTATGTATAAACTCTTCTGGCCGTATATGATGTCCTGGCCGCGTGGATGTCTCGGCCGCATGGGTCAATCACCCGCATAGACCCTTTGGCCGCATAGACTGTCTGGCCGTATGAACTCTTTGCCACGTCATCCTGCCACGTATGAAAATCTTTTGCATTAAATGCTGTTGATTTGTCGTCAGATTTGAGGCCGCTTTTCGGGGCAGAATCCCAAGAGTTTGGCCTTCATTTTAGTCTGCTCGCCTTGATAACCGAAGAGTCGGATTTCATGCTGCACGAGAATCGAAGTGCCCTTCTTTTGTCTATAAATAGGGACGTGTTCCGTCGGAGAGACTTCTTTACTTTCTCTTTCGTCTTCAACTCTTGCTAATCTTTCTTTCTTTGTCTTCCTTCTCCGACCGTCGGACAATAATGGCCCCTAAGTCTTCCAAGGTCGCCCCTGCTGCTGCGAAGGACAAGAAAGCGGCTTCCAAGTCCGCCACCACGCCTGAAGTGCACCCTGATGTCCATCCTGCTTTTCAGGGTAAGGATTGTGTAGAAATTTGAATACTTTCGAACCCTAAGAAACCATAGCTCTGTTGCATAATTTATGCACAAGCCTTCATCCGTCGTCTTTATTGAACTACCCAATTTTAATCATGATGAAGTTGTATGAGCCGCATGACCCTCTCATGTCCGAGCCGCATAGGGCATGCCCCGCATGAGAAAGATTTGAGCCGCATGAGTACTTCTGGATTTGAATCACATGAAGCCTCATTTGAACGGGGCCGCATATGCTCCTAACGAACTGGACCGCATAAAATCTTGCTAAGTCGCGCCGCATAAGCTCTTCTGCTAAATAGAACCGCATAAGTTCACCCGAACCGCATAAGCTATCGGATCAGTGTCACATGGAACCCCCAACTGAATTGGGCCGCTTAAGGCTGTGTTGACCCGAGCCGCATAAGCTCTATTAAAGTCGTACCGCATGAGACCCAACTTCAATGATGCGAGCCGCATAGGCTCATAGAAGCTTCTTTTTGAGAAACTTTAAGTGGTTTCATTTTAACCATCTTTTAATCCTGTTTCTTTTGTCTTTTTTCAGTGAACCTCCCAACCAATCCAGCAGGGGAGCTTTTGGTGGATTCAGCACAATATGCCGTGGGTGTGCGGCTCGACGGCTTAATTCGATATGTGTCGGGTCAGCTTCCTACCAATGAGCCTTTGGAGAGGTTGGGCGCCATCAATAACCAGCCTTTCCACTTTCTTTGTACTATGATGAATTCGGGGAGACTGGACGAAGAGTATCTGAAACCAGCCTTTCTCTTCGGGGATGCTCTATCCATAAAGAACCTCCGAGTGCTGAACATTTCTGAGAGCTGGGATTTTACTATGGACGGGGTGGAGATCCATATTCCCGAGATGGAACGGCATTTTCCTCTCTCGTGGTTCAATATGGTATCGTTGAGCAGGAAAATGGTGGGCTCCCTAACTCCAACCCAATCGGGGTTGTTCATGGGCAACATGCACTATAATAGGAATATGGGGTCAGCATGTGCGAGCAGGGACTCGGTCAGTCGGAGTGTGATGGGGCTGATTCTGGGTACCTTCATAAACGTACCTGGTCCCAACTTCACTTTTACTCTAGCTGATACCTTCCTGAATCAGCTCGCGCACAAGGGGTCTTATCCTGTTGGTAGGTTGTCGCTGCTGAACTGGATAAACCCCATCTCTACGTGGGTCAACCTTACCTCATGGATCCTGAGAAAATACGAAGAATTCCTTCGGGAGATTGACCTCTATTATGCCATCCGCGGCACCTATTACGGGTTACCCATTAACAAGCCGTTGTTCATGGCTCTTTTGGAGATGTATAACCGGCGTACGGGGACTTTCTTCGTGCCCGGAGGGGAGTTGGGACTTGCTCTCCATGAAATACATGCTGTTTCTAAGCTGCGGTGGGGGGCGAGGCCTTTGAAGTATACACCCCGACAAACGAGGAATTCGAGGATCTGGATCGACGATTCCCGGGTTTCATTGCTATGTACCGGAAGCTGCTGTGCCACCACAGTATTTGTCACCAAGCGGCTATCAAGAAGAATAATAGTTCAGAAGGGAACGCTCCCCATACTACGTCTTGGGTCTCGTATCTTTTCCAATTCAGTCCCTCTGGCCGGGTTTTCTCTTGAGGTCCTCAGACCTAGGAGGAGATAAGTCACTTGATGTCGACTGCCAAGAGGTCGAGGTCCACCAGAGACAGATTTGGGAGTCGTACTGACTCCTTCAGCTATTTCCACCACGGTATCCGGCAGATGTCTGAGAAAGCACTCTTGGCCGGATTCTTGATGGTGTGGCTACGAAACTTCGTAGTCTCGGGGGGGCTGGTTCCATTGAAAGGATCGGCCGCCACTTCATTCTTCCGGCCGTAAAGCTGGTCTTCAGAGTCAGACTGGCCCTTCTTCCGGCCATGGTGTGTAGCATACACCACGGCCTCCGCTCCTTTTCGTCTAAAGTCATTGCTCGTGAGACGACACTGGACTTTGAGCGGATAGAGCTACCCTACCATTATCTAATGGGGTGGGTATTGATGCATTACCGGTCGTTGATGAGGCTCGGAACAAAAGATGATGTCACTGCTGATGATGCCTTCCTTTTTCGATACCGTCGTCAGCCTTAGGAATACGACACCATGCCAGCATGTTGGAGGGCATTGGCGAGAGTAGACGGGCCTGACTTCTTTGTGTCTCTTCCTCAATTTACCGCTAGAGAAGTGAGGGGTGTACATGTTGACGGCATTGAACCTCCCCTCCTCTTATCTGAGAGACTGCTTCTTTGGCTGCACAATATTCGCCCAGCACACCTGGTATATCGTTATCAAAATAACGTATACCTGGAGCCTTATTTGCCCAGCAGGTTTTCCCGCCAGTTTGGGTATAGTCAACTGTTCCTTGATTGCCCCAGTGCTTGCCTGGGCTTTGAAGGCAGCGTCCTCGATGGTATCAGGGCTTGGCATTATTACAATGCGGTCCATACCCGAGCCACCTTTTCGGTCCCTGATGCTAAGACGTCAGGAGAGATTTTATACATGGCGGCCCTCTATCATGTTGCGACGAGCAAGCCTCCTGTTAACTTTGACATGAGTACCAGCTTTATTGTTGGTACTGGCTTGGCAGAGAAGCTCGAGGGATCCAAGAAGAGGAAGAGAAGGGCGAATAGGGTTCTTGTGCCGGACTCAGAGTCCACCATGGCGGGCGAAGAGGATGATGAACAGGATACCGATGACTCGTCGCATTCCTCGGACGAGGAGGTGGGGGACCAGCCACCTATCGTGCCAAACGAAGATGTGGAGGATCAACCACCTGCTATGCCTGGTCCTTCGCGCAAACGGAGCAGGCGTATGTCTACTGATGATGGCAGAACCTACTCCACGAAGCGGGCTGCGGTAAGACGTCGCAGGCTGTTTATTGATGATGTTGACGTTGTTTCTGAGGTGATTTGAATTTCAACTATCTTTCCCTTCTTTTTCTAAACTATGGCCTAATCATTTTTCTTTTGCTCTTTGTAGGCGTCAGAGGAGTCTGCTTCTCGGGACCCGATTGTCGAGGTCGATCCGGTCCTATCCAATTTGGTCAATGATGTGTGCACCGCTATCATCTCTGCCGGGGTTCTTCCGGAGGCGGCCGAGGAGTCTCACCTTGCTGAGACCTCAACCCATGGAGACGGAGGCTCTACTGCACCTGTCCCTGAGACATCTGAATTTCAACAGGATGACACTGACCTGGCTGGCTCCCTTTCAGGGGCGGCTGGGGCAGAGAAACCAGTTGAATTCAACTTGGAAGCCGCGGATGGGGAGACTATGCCAGCTGCGAACGAGTTGCAGCCTCCATGCTCTTCCTCTGGTAAGATAAGCCGAATCTTGACTTGTGAGGAGGCCTATTTGCTCTATCATCATGTCCTTCGAGTTACGTCGATTGATGGTTGCTTTGGACGTACAGGTCCCACCCCTTTATTGTCGGTGACGGACATTGTCGGAGCGGACTCTACCGGAGGGGATCTGATGGAAGCATGTGTGTCTCTTTCTTTTCCAACCTATATTGAGGGGCCTCCAGCTGGGTCAAGTTCGGGAGCCCAAGTGGCAGTACAGCTAGGGCAAGAGACGATGCTTCATGCGCCCTCCTCTGCGAATATGGTTTCGGGGGTTAACCTTTCCGCCCTGCCAAGTATCCAAGCTCTTCGGGCGACGGAAGAGGAGCTAGCCGCTATTCATGCATCTTTTCGCACAGAATTCGTTTCCCTGGTAGCGGGGATGGCAAGTTCTGATGCTACTCCTTCGGTACTGCCCGCCACACTCCCTTTGACGCCGTCCTCTACAGAAGTTTTGGATGAAGTGTCCCAGGATGTAGTTGACAGCTTTCACCGTCACCTGAAGAGAGGGATCGAGGTAGCTGTGGAGAGGGGGACTCCCTTTGCTATGGCCCGTCAATGTGCGGTGGCCAAATTAATATCCTTAGAACACTCCCCGGTGGGGCGGGACTAGCTGCGCTTCTGGAGCCTAAGTTGCTAGAGGTTGATCGTCTTGTGGCCCAGTTTCGCGTACTGCGGCAAGCTGATTTATCAGTGGCAATAGATCAAGAGCGTACTTTCCTCACGACCGCGGTGGAGAAGGTGAGGCTTGCTCGGGAATCGATCAAGCCAACTATATTGAAGGACCGCCGGGATCTGACTCAGTTGTATGATCAATGGAGCCGTCGGACTGAAGATTGCGCGGCTCGGGAAGCGACTGCCTTCCGCGGGGTAACTGACACCCGGGAGCAGATCCTCGAGCTCCAGAGAAAGCTGGCCTTCCTGGAGTCCGAGCTCGAAGCTGCCCATACTGAGAAAGGGGTTGTTATTCAGGAGACTGATAGATTTAGTAGAGCTTCTGCCAATCTGGAACTTGCCCTGAAAAAGATGAAGAATGACTGGCAGGCATATATGTACTTGAATGATGCGGAGCAGTTATCCCAGGAGGCTGAGCGCCGAGCTAGACAGAGGCTTGAGCGGGGTACTGCCTTGGTGAGAAACCGCCTCTTGGAATTGTGTAATGCCGAACTATAGTCGGCCTTTCCTTCTTTTGTTTCTGTTCTTTTTTTTTTGAGAGGGACGTGGTCCCAAAACATGTAATGCTTTTTCGACTTTCAAATAAAGAGTACTTTCCATTCTACCCTTCATTTGTATTGTTTGTTGTGCCTATGGTATCATGGTGGTATTTGCCCCGCATGGGGGACTTGTCTGTGGACCTGTTACTCTTGGCATACCTTGGTTTTAGGTACGGGTAACAAGTTTGATTGGGGATACCTAGAACGGTTCCACAATAAGGTTGTCGTGGACGTTCCGAGTATCGAGAAAAAGAATGCCATGGAGCAGCTGGGCTCCCCGGGGCATGATGAGAAATGATGGGCCTGTGCTGAAAAACTTAGCGCAGGACATTTTATGGGCCTATTATCCTTGGCGTACCCTGGGTTGGGATACGGATAATAGGATAAAATAGAACCAACATACTTACTCAGAGGTAATGAGGACATGGCAAGCATGAGGGTTTTCTTACCGCAGAGTCTTTCTACTCAGAGGTGATGAGGACATGGCAGGAGTGGACTCAACGGAGGATATTTGTGGACCTACTATCCTTGGCGTGCTTCGGTTGTGGTTACAGATAATAAGTCGAAAAGGAATCAACACACTTATTCAGAGGTAATGAGGACTGTAGGCCTTAAAAATGAACAGTCACGCTGAGTTGATCAGAACTGAGTCTCAAAGTCACGCAGAAGTGATCAGGACAAATGTTTAAAAATCACGCTAGTGACAACTCATCATTTGTCAGAAATTTTATCATGACTGACAGTACGACAGTCGAAGAATGTCTCCTCGCATGCCACGTATTCACAGAACTCGAGAGATCACAGCCGACTATTGCGTGATTTTTGAAATCTTCTTCAACAAGACTCAGCCTTCGTCAAGTTGGCATACCAAAAGAGCTTCTTGTCATTTAATGCGACTGACAAAAGTAATCACTGTCAGAGATTTGTGTCAGTCAAGGCACGTCGGATCAAGACAGCTGGCAGTCCTACCTCAATCGAGCGTGGATTATGTTCCTTCCCAAAGTCTGCGTATATTTTGAGCTTTCTGTCTCAAGTTTGCGTGGATTCTGAAGTTTCCTTCCTTAAGTCTGCGTGGATTTTGAAGCTCTTTGCCTTAAGTCTGCGTGGATCCTGAAGCTTCTTGCCCCAAGTTTGCGTGGATTTTGAAGCTTTCTGCCCCGAGTCTGCGTGGATTTCGTCTTCAACAAGTCTGCGTGGATTTCATCAAATTGGAGTACGTGGCAGCCATGCCACTGATCTCTCGCCTGCGTGTCCTGTAACTTGCATACGTCTCATGCATGATTGCCATGTGTCCAACAGTTACAGGCCATGTCTAGTAACTGCTCACAACCTTGCGTATGTTAAATCCCGCGTGATTTTCAACTAGGCACAGGCTGTGAAGACAGTTATCCTTTCAGTTATTTTTGACTCTATAAATAGAGTTCTTTTTCTCATTTATTGTACAGATACATAGTTATCTAACTTACTGTCAATATTTTGAGAGCTTTTCTTCTTCGCATAGTCTAAGGGATAAAGCGGTCGTCTTCTAGATCGGATTCCTACAGTTGTAATTTTCCCAGATACACAATAAATAAAGTGAATTTATTTATGGAAAACAAATTGGCGACTCTGCTGGGGAAAACCATCTCCTCTTCTGAGATGGCAACAACTCAATGCAACACTTCGTCAATCGGCTCGACGAAGAAGGTGATGACGATCCAATTCGATCAACTCGCCTACAAAGAAATACAGTGGGCTAAGAGTGGCAAGCCCACTTCAGCCTCCATCATCCCTGCCAAGTCGAAGGGACACTCTGTCTATGTCCCTAAGATTCAGTTGGCAGCCAATGGTGAAGTCTCTGCCACAGTGTCTACTCCTAACACTGGCAAAGACTCTATTGCAAGCTCGCACACTCTTGTGCGCTCGAAGATGACAGCATTCAAAAGTTATGCTGACAGTACTGGCTCCTTAGCCAAGTCTGTTCCAGCGTGCAATCTCACATCCAAAAGTCACGCTGACAGTATTGGCTTCTTAGCCAAATCTGTTCCAGCGTGCAAATTCAATCCCAAAAGTCACGCTGACAGTACTGGCTCCTTAGCCAAATCTGTTCCAGCGTGCAAATTCAATCCCAAAAGTCACGCTGACAATACTGGCTCTTTAGCCAAATCTATTCCAGCGTGTATTTCCAAAGTCAAGAAACACGCCGACAGCACTGGCTCATTAGCTAAATCTGTTCCAGCGTGTATTTCCAAAATCAAAAATCACACAGACAGCACTGGCTCCTTAGCCAAATCTGTTCCAGCGTATAATTCTAAAATCAAAAGTCACGCTGACAGCACTGGTTCTTTAACCAAGCCTGTTTCAGCGTGTACATCATCTAAGAAGAATAGCTCTTTAGCTATCTCTTCCTCTTTGCCAAGTTCTACTAGAACTGGGGGTGGTCTTCCACACAAAGTCCCTTCGAAAAGAGATAACTCTTTAGTTGTTTCTTCTGCTCCTGTAGTTTTTACTTCAGGAACAGCTTTGACTGACAATTTTGTTAGTCAAAGAAAAGAAGATGGTCTTTTGACTACTCTTCCTTTTGGACATTCTATGTCTCAAAACTTGAATAAGTCTAAGAAGAAACATTCTGTAATATCTTCTTTTACGACTTCTTCAAATTGGGCACAGAATTTATCTATAAAAGAGGGTCTGTTACCAACTCCTAAACAAGGAGGTGGTTCAACTCTTCCTTCTCTGCAAATATCCAGATCAATGGAAGGAAAAATCCAAGTTTCCAAAACCAATGTGTTACCTCAAACTGATTTAAGAACAAAACTTAATCAAATCCGTTTGGGAAATACTTCTGGTGTTAAGAAACCACATCAATCGGAAATGAAAATAAAAGATCCGGATGCAGAGTACGCTAAAAATTATGTGGCTCATATTAATCACTCCCTATATAATCAAGAGCCATCAAGACCCAGGAACAAGAAATATACTCCTAAAAATACACAAGGAGTGTTCTCTGATGTACCTCAATCTTCACAAACAGATTTACGAGAACACCTTCAACAGAAAAGAAGGAGTAATTCTGTGACAATGGACCATGCTGAATGTGACTTCCAGTCAAAAGTCATAATTCAATGCAGATGTCAATCAATGGTTCAAGACTATGTTGATCATGAATGTGACTTCCAGCCGAGAGTTACAATGCAATGCAGATGTCAAAATAAATGACAATCTGTCTTCAATCGGATTCAGTGTGAACCTATGCCTGATGAAGATGAGCCTTTGTTTGCTTCTGTCAACATGACCTCTCGGGATACTGGGGGTAGAGCTGATAGTCCAGATGGAGTATATAAAGGCACAAGAGCAAGAGTCCTGGTCTCTAGTCAAAGAACTTTGATCTCTGAAGATGATTCTGAATTCTTTGGAGAATCTAACTTCCCACCTCTTCCTACTGGGGGTAGTTCTCCTATAATTGACTTTGATGCACAAAGCAATGATTCAGAACAAACAACATCCACCAGTTCATCAATAATCCCTCGTACAGTCACGACTTATATGGTTGATGGGAATACTGATGAACCTTCTTCTTCCTTGACTCCTCAAGAACAAAGAATTGCTTCTTTGGAACAGCAAATGAAATCCATGGCTGATACTATGAAATCGATGTATGAACTCATGGCAACTCAGATACAAAATCGACAGACTGTACCAGATGCCATACCAATTGATATTGGTGTAATATAAGTTCCTCCAGTAGTACAATCTAATACTCCTGGACCAGCTCAAACAAATCCTAGTCTCTCTGGAGCTGGGGGTAATGCTTATAATGCTGTTCCTCCTTCCAACTATTCTCTACAAGCTACAACTCCACAATCTTCCGGAGTTGTCTCTGAAGAATTGAAGAATCTCAAAACTCAATTCGAGGCATTCAAACAGAAAGATGGTTTACAAAGGTTAGGCATCAAACAACCTTATCCGATAGAATGGAAGCAAGTATCGTATCCTCCTAAATACAAGCTTCCTACTATCTCATTCTATGATGGAACCACTTCTCCAAGTCAGTTTATTAATCACTTTGAAGTGATGACTGACCAGTTGCAACCAAGTGACGCCCTCCTTACTCGGGTGTTTGTTGGATGTCTCAAGGGAACGGCTTATGAATGGTATAGAAGTCTCCCAGATGGGTGCATTACCTTATTTGCCGGTTTCAAACAGATGTTTCTTGAACGGTTCTATGAAGGGCTCAATGACATGACTATATCTGCTCTTATTAGAATCAAGCAGAAAAATAATAAAACTACAGAGGATTTCATTGAACGGTTTCGAAAAGAAGCTCTGAAGATGCCTCTTGGAACTCCAGATGCTGTCACCATCGACACATGCAAATCAAACTTGTTGCCAATCATCAGCATGTGGACAGAATCTACTTAATTTCAAGATTGGCCTTCCTTTATAGTCAGTGCCAAGGCCGCAGAAATTAGTGCTGAAACCTTCAAAGGTTTAGGAGTGCAGATGACTCCCAAAGAAACAGGTCAAGGTACTAACAATAATGCTAAAAACAATGCTCGCAAGGGAAAAGAAACTCTTGAAGTTAATCTTCAGAGCAAAGATGCATCAACTGTTCAAACTTCTCCTACCTCTACAACTCAACAACCAAGAACACCTCGCCCCAAAGAAGAGTACTCTTTCGATGACGACGATGTCCTTGGTATCTTTGAATGTCTACTGAAAGGTAATAAAATACAATTACCTGAAATCAAGAAACCTGATGAAGCTGGGAAGACAGATCATCCTAAATACTGTCCATACCACGGAATGTTGGGTCACACAATTCGTACATGTTATGTACTGAAAGGAAAGATCCAAGAAATGATTAAATCTGGAGCTATCTCCCTTACTCCAAAAGAGAAGACCGTCACCTCCAACGTCGTCTCTATGCAATTCGGAGATTTCCTTCCTCAATTCCTTGAAAGTGGGATCGTTCTTATTCCCAAGGTAACTCTTGAGATAGTGAATATTCCTCCTCCACAATCTGAAGGATTAGTGCCAATCACTTTGGAAACAGGAGAAATCATGTGGATTCATCCTGATCTAGTGGCAGATTTTGACTCTCCTCCTCTTCAAAAGACTACATCTCGAAAGTCCAAGAAGGCTGGAAAGATTAAGTTATGTCATATGACTTCTCTTGGATCTACCTCTGACACAGAGCCAAAAGAGAAGGAAGAAGCACTTGCTACTCGAACAGGAAAACCTTATCTAAAGGATTATTCTAAGAATCCTGAGGATACTCCTGATATCCCTCCAGCTGATAAAGATGCTCCTAATGTTCCTCCTGAAGAAGAATCATCCACTGCACCTGTTTCTTCAACTACACCAGTTGAACCTGTTTCTCCCAAGCCTACGGCTTTTGAGAAAGGCAAACAACAGGCCCGGTTTGATAAACTAATCAAGAAGTCCCCTCCTCTTGGGCTTCAGAAGCCTTATAATTTCGACATTCTAGCTCAACTTGCTAATACTCCAGCTAGAATGTCCCTCTTTGAACTTCTACGTCTTTCTAAAGAGACTCGGGAGACGTTAAGTGAAGCACTTCTTCAAGCCGACTCTTGTCTTGCACAATTGAAGAAGCCAGATACAGAACCTGCCACTTGCTTACATTGCAACAGTGTATTGGAGATTATCCCAAATATCACCTTTACACAAGATGACATGCTATTGGAGGATAATCGACATGATCGGCCTCTCTACTACACTGGTTATATCGATACAATGAAGATATATCGTATCCTCATTGATCCAGGGTCTGCTATAAGTATAATGCCAAAGAGTCTGTTGGATGAACTAAAAATTCCTCTTCATAAGCTCTCTAAGACGGTTACTACTATTCTGGGATTCAATCAAAGCCGAAGTGAGCCTTTGGAAAAGATTCATCTGAAGCTTCAGATAGGTGATTTCAGATCCAAAGTCACTTTCTATGTGATTGAGATCGTGGGATCCTACAATCTTCTTCTTGGGAGGCCCTTTCTTCATGAAAATAATGTGGTGCCTTCTACTCTTCATCAGTGTTTTAAGTACATGACGATTACTACTATCCTGGGATTCAATCAAAGCCGAAGCGAGCCTTTGGGAAAGATTCATCTGAAGCTTCAGATAGGTGATTTCAGATCCAAAGTCACTTTCTATGTGATTGAGATCGTGGGATCCTACAATCTTCTTCTTGGGAGGCCCTTTCTTTATGAAAATAATGTGGTGCCTTCTACTCTTCATCAGTATTTTAAGTACATTGATAACAATGGAAGAGTACAAAAAGAAGTTGCTGATATAAATCCCTTCCATGGGGTCGAAGCTTATTTCAATGATTCTCGAATGTACAAAGAAGAGTATACAAGGGTGATACAAGCTATGGAGAAAGAGGATTCACAAAGTGAGACTTTAATAATCCCTGTTAAAGGTCGAACTACTCAGCAACAATCTTCCAAATCCTCCGGAGAAGGTTCTTTCATCATTCCGGTGAGTGGACGGATCTCTCCGTTACCTCAGTCGTCTGCTCAAGATACAATGATCATCCCTATTAGTGGGCGTACTACAGTTTCTGTATCTTCACAGGATACTCTGCTAATTCCAGTTGGAGGGCGGATTACTCTTCCATCTCAAGCTTCAAGGGAGCTCACCTCTTCTGAGCCATTTGTTATCGATCTTAATCGAAACAAAGCTTCTTCTCGTTCTTCTTCTTCCCCTTTAGTCATTGACTTGCCTAAGATCTCTAAGGCTCAGCCTTCTCCCAATGTAAATATTGCTGCTTTTATATTTAATGAAAAGTCTCTATCTTTGCAGTATGCTGATGTGTGTAATTATGTTCATAGTTATTTACATTTGTTAGATGACTTGAGCACAATAACCATAGGAGTTATACAGACTGTTCATACAGATGTATCCCTAGAACCTGTACAATCTTCATACTTTTTAGTTCCCAGCAGAAACCCAGGAGACATTCCAATATTCTTTTACAAAAGGCCCCAAAGTCCTTCTAATTTAGAAGATGATGACAAAAATGATGATACTGGAAGATTACAACTACGTCGTTATAGTCAGCAATCTAAAGACATCATCAAAAATATGGGCTATGACTTCAGAACTGGCCTCAATAGTGGAAAAGGAAGAAAAATGCCTGTCCGGATTCCTCCTCTGAAATATGGAAGGACAAAATGCGGATTGGGCTATATTGCTCCTACTCCTTTTATCAATATTATCCATGAAGATCCCGAGTCTGACGAAGATAAGAGATCTGATTCTTCTAGTACCACTTCTTGGGATTCCGATACGAGTATCGGTGATTTCTACTGCAACATTCTGTCTTCCAACATGGTTTCTATTGACCGTTCTGAAGAAAGTCATTAATGCCTGAAGGTTCATCCGTTCGTTTATTATATCCATCCGACGGCTCGTCCGTTCATTATAATCTGACGGTTAACCCGTTCATTCATTATCTAGTCTTTTGATTTTCGAATCTAAAGATCATAAAAAATTGAGTTCAAAGATATCTTTATGTCGGAATCCTATTTTTCCAATCAGTATTAAACTAAGATCATTTCTGGTTTAATATCATCCGATAGAATTACAAAGTTTGTTTGTGTATTCTATTCTACTCGACGGTTCGTCCGTTCATTATAATCTGACGGTTAACCCGTTCATTACATTTATCTGACGGTTCGTCCGTTCATTAATGCCTGACGGTTCATCCGTCCATTACATTCATCTGACGGTTCGCCCGTTCATTGACGGTTCATCCGTTCACTTATCATATTCATCCGACGGTTCACCCGTTCATTAATACCTGACGGTTTATCCATTCATGAAAAATCGAGTTCAAAGATATTTTTATGTCTGAATTCTATTTTTTTCTAATCAGTATTAAACTAAGATTATTTCTGGTTTAATATCATCTGATAGAATTACAAAGCTTGTTTGTATATTCTATTCTATTAAAATGTGTCACGTATTATTTACCTCTGAACATATTTTCTATATCATTATCAAAACAGCAAAACCATAATCAGATCAAAAATTCTCATTTTCATTAATAATCAAAAACATTGGATACAAGTGAGAATGAAAAGATTCACTTATTGGGAGTTATTAGCTCCCTGATGCGTTAAAGAGAAGCATTCAATTTCTCTTCATGAGTCTTGCGAACTCGTTTCGCTGCTTCCACTGTAACATTCTGTTCATCAAAAATAATGATAGCAGACTGGCGACGGTTGACTTCTTCAATCTATTCCGCCTGCATCTGTTCTCGTTCCTTCTGAAGAATTTTACAGCGTTCGGCTTCAGAGATATAAACAGCAGCCACCTCAGCTTGCTCTGTTTCCATGGCAGTAATTCGTTCTTGAAGTCGAGCCAATTCCTCTTTCAATTTCTTCAGCTCTTCAGTCTTGGACGCTTTATCCTTCTCCAGAAGCTCTACTCTTTGACGAGTAGCTAATATTTCTTCGCCATTTTCTACTAATTTCTCAGTAGAAGAGGCAAGAAATGCTTCAAGAGCTGCTTGTTGGGACTGTGCTTCATGCTCTAATTGATTAATCTCAGTTGCAGTTAAAGATTGAAGGTCTTCCTTCTTAGTCTCCCAGTATTTTCGGATCGTTGCTTCTAATTCATCCAGGAGATGTTCAAAGAATATGCACTGAGACTCGCAACCAGCATGTCGCAGAGCCATGAGCGGGAACTTGACCATAGTTCGAAGATCAGAAAAAGGCATAGCTTCATCCTTCAAGAAACGTCTGGAATATGTATCTAGATATGAGTAAATGATTTCTGAATACATTCCCAGTGTTCTTGCTAGCCCAGTCTTAAATCCAGGAGTCGCTGTCATCATGGAAGAAGAAGCCTGAATGTTCTCTATCCTGGGAACAGAAGTGTGTGCGACTGGAGAAGTTGGTACGTGTGAACTCCCTTCATCAGCATCAGCCTGGATAAGCGGAGCATGAGTCGAACTCATTGCTGCAGCAGTTCCTACAGTCAAAGAAAGAAAAAAAATATATCAGCATATAAAAAAATATAAATAGCAGAAATAGAATTTGAAATAAAGTTCTACCAGGTTGAGGTTCATATTCAATATGCGAAGGGAGTCTGGCATCTTCTCGTAGCCGGTCCATGATTGTATCCGACACCTGCTTCATATGGCTGCTTTCAGCTCCAGAATTACTGGGAGCCGAAGCATTATCTGGAGATTGATCAGGTTCGGGGCTAAGTTCCATTTTGTTCCTCTTTACTTTATCCTCATCATAAGGAGCAGAAGTGCCAGCATGCCAGTCTTCTTCTCCTTCAGCTTCTTCTTCTTCCTCATCTTCAGGATGAGCTTCTGATTCGGAGTCAATGATATTCACATCTTCATGAGTCTCAGGGACAGTGACAATAGCAAGCTCGGTATTGGCTGCCGGTTCGGTTGTCTCTGGAATATCGGTTCGAAGAATGATGTCTTGACAAACATTCTTTAACAGATCATCAGCAGCTGATATCTCAGACGCCGGCACGTCTTCATCGCCTCTGGCCAAAGAAATGTTTTCTTCAGCTTGAGTTTCAGGAACTTCTGACTGTTTTGTCACTTCTTCTGGAGCTGTTGCTTCTTCAGAGTAATCAATCTGGTCATCCAGTGCTTGAATGACGCCCTCTGTCCCATGCTCAAATGGGATTATCCTCGTCTCTGAGGGTTCAATAGCTACTCCACTTGTGGTCGGAGCAGTTGTTTCCTGAGCTTGAACAGACTCTACTTCAGTCTGTTCAGTTGAAGCTGTTGCAAGGTGAATATCATCAGATTCGGTCTTCTCAGTAGAAGCTGCTTCATTGATTTCTGGCAAAACTCCTCCACTCATGATCGTTTCTAGGAATTTGTTGCCCTTAATTTTGCTGACAGACTTCTTGACATATTTGCCTCTTGACCTCCTTATCAAAGGAGTGTCGTCTTCATCAGTCTCTTCGTCTTTATCAGCGGCATCGTCCTCATCAACCGAGATACCGCCTAAAGATGATGTAGCAGTCACTGAGACTCCTTTCTTCTTTTTCCTAGATGTTGGAGACTTAGTACTCCTCTTGGAGACAGTCTCAGATTCATCGCTTCTCTTCCTCTTAGAAAGAGATACAAATATAGGGGGGAGAACTTCATCAGGAAAATTTCCCTCCTGAAACAATTCATACAGAGGTTCAACCTCCGTTGTTTCATCTTCGGGTTTCGGAGGGAAATGTTGAATAACAACCCTCTTCTTTGACCTCTTCGATTCATCCTCCGCAACAGAGGTCTTTAGATTTAAACTCGGCCTGAAGGTGCTCGACGACACATAGAAGCGAGCATACGTATAAAGCATCTTTGGCCCCGAGCTAGACAAAGGATTAGGCATAGAGAATACAACTTTTGTATCCCTAGCCGCAAAATATCTCCAAGCACGAGCTCCGTCGATAAGCCCTCTACGAGCAGATAGGCAAGTGGTGGCGTTCCCAACGTGGAGTTGGTCATATCCGAATTGTCTGGCAAATCGGCTTGGTAAATATGGCTCCAGATATGCCATTTCTTCGTGACGGTATACTAGATGAGAAGGCCGGATCCTCTGTAACCATTGAAAGGCTACATCGTCTAGCCTGTTCCCCATATCTCCATCCATCATATTTAAGGGCATACTCTCATAGCCCTGTGGTGGAGGGACACATTGGATAGACCAATGTGATGTCCGATTCAAGACATTTCTGCATTCTGGAAGGGTGTGAACTTTTCAGAACGTCTCTCCAGAGTACCTCTCCAGAAAAAGACTGCTACTCCCTCCTGTCCCTGGAGGTATCAGACCATCATGATGAAGGAGAAGCCAACCATAAAGATACGTGAAGGGCATCTCTATCCTTGGGAATTCTTCAGTCATCAGCCTCTGAGCAGACAGCATGTTAGTTACAAAATTCCGAAGACCTGCATTTAGCCTACAGGCCATCGCTGATAATAAGTCCAGCTTGTAACCATACACAAGGCGCACCGCTGCAAAGATAACACCTCTGTGTATCCTGTCCAAGGAGCTGGAGCCAGGAACGATGAATCTCCTTAACCACAGAGATAGAAATTCGGCCAAGTGACCGTTCCTTGACAGACTCTTGCCACTCTACCTCACATAAGAACTGAAAGTGGATCCAGCTTTGAACTCGTACCAGTCTTCAGTGATGGTGAAATCCTTGCAGTCATATTTCTCCAGCAGATAAGTGATTTCACTTTCAGAGAGGCTTGAAGTTGCTAATCTGGTACCACCTCTTCTCATTTATTTTTTTCTCATCCTTTTCACGATTCATGAAAAGGTACGACATCCACTTCTGTATGTGGTTGCCTGCTTCATCTTTGGAACCCTTGTAATATAGAGTACATGTGCCAAAATGACACATCATCTCTTCAAATAGATGTACCATCTCTGGGTTCTGTTCTGACAGAAAGTTCAGCTCTTCTGTCGTAGGAACATATTCCTTATACGGTAGTGAGCCTGAAGGCAGGTGTGAGATGTATTCCATCTCATGAAGGGCGAAGCCCATCTCTCCTTTCGGAGTCATAAAGGTTCCCGTCCTATGGTTGTACCTCTCAACCAAAGCCAGGAACAGAAAAGGGTTAGGCTTGAAGCCATAGGATGAATTGACGACGGCATCATAGAGATTTATCTTCTTCAGCTCAGTTTCAAAATTCTCCAAAGCCCAGTGGACTAAAGTCTTCCATCTCACATTCTCCTGATTCATTAGACCGTTCATCCTCGACGTCGAATCGGTCGGATAGAATGCATTCTTGTTGGATATGAATTCGTTTATGAAAATGGGCATCCTGAACGGCATCAATATGGCTGAGTCTTCAGGTGGTATGCATCCAGGCTTAAAACCCCGAAATATTGATACATGGTCTTCTGGGACACTGAAAAATCCCCCCTTCCTGTAAATAATACGGCTTGCCTTCGCCTGCTGATATTCTGTCAAATACTAGGACATCTTTCTTGGATAGCTAGCATGCATAAGTCTCATAATTGATAAACCCCTGGAAACCTTTGGCCAGTACATGGGTTGTTTTACATCCCCTTCGAAGTAGAAGCACACCTTCTCTCTGATGCCCTTCGGCTGAGATTTCTGTGCTATGGCATCTCCGAACAAGAATGCTGGTTTCTTGTGGGATACCAGATCCAGACTCTGAAAAGGTTGTCCATTCATCAAGCAGAGCAGGGTTGTATGATCTTGATTGGCCAACAATGATAGTCTTGCTTCAGGAAGATCAAATTGAGGGAATTGTACATGAGATAGATCATGCTTAAATGAGAAACTCAAGCACCCCTCATAATCCGCTTCTTCGCTTCGGATGTTCACTATAGAAAATGACAGAAAACAAAGTCAGATATATCTATGTCTATGCGTGTATTACAGTATTTGAAGGAAGTTCCAAAAGTCACGCAGACTTCATATGGATATACTACCATGACATGTTGAGTGATTTATTCACGCAGATGACTAATTCACGCAAATTTCAGAAAGATTAGGATGAAAGTCACGCATCATTGCCAGAATCACATTTAAGTGAAAATGACAAAAAAACACGCTGACAGATCAAGACTAATCTCATCCAGAAGATGACTCTCAGAAGTCTGCGTGAATAATTCAATATTGACATCTCTGTCAACATATGAAAAATCACGCAGCATCATCATGAAAGTTGCGTGACTATCTCAAACATGGACATTTCTGCCAACGTGAAAAGTCACGCAGAGTCATGAGAGTCATGCTCCTTTGCGTGGAATACAGAGCTTCGTAAACACGAAGATGTGAAGTATGGCCGACCCTAAAGAGGGGACATACTTTATTAATATCCTTTGCCCTAAGAAGGGGGGATATATTTCTGAAGTTTATTATCTTAAGATCCTAAAAAATTCTATGTGGAGTTCATCTTCATCAAAGTCGTCTTTAACAGTTCATGTTCTCCCATCACTTACGATGCATAGAAGCTTACGGGACTTTCTATCGAGGAAGTCTGTCAGTAGTGGCACGCGAAGAAGTTGTAGGGGCTTTCCCCTTGGCCTGAGCATCAGCTTTCTTGGGAGCCATTGCTGCTGAGAAAGGAGAAGAAGAAGTTGGGGAAGAAAGAGTTCGTCGGGGAAGATGAAGTTCTCTTCTGTAGGTTCTCTCTTTCAAATGCAAGTAAAGAAGGAAAGAAGTAATCTATGGCTTATTTATAGGCTTATGAAGAATTCCAAACGGCCCATCATGATTTGCCTCGATTTAGGAGATTGATACGGGATCCTAACTGCACAGAATCCCAACAGTCCAATCATTCAGGAATAAATATCTCTTTAAAGTCATCTCAGTGTGACTAAATTCATTTTTAACATCTCGATTTCAAAGTATTTTGAAATAATTTATCATTTTTCGAAAACTTTAAAGGGAGTTTTGTAGGCCTTAAAAATGAACAGTCACGCTGAGTTGATCAGAACTGAGTCTCAAAGTCACGCAGAAGTGATCAGGACAAATGTTTAAAAATCACGCTAGTGACAGCTCATCATTTGTCAGAAATTTCATCATGACTGACAGCACGACAGTCGAAGAATGTCTCCTCGCATGCCACGTATTCACAGAACTCGAGAGATCACAGCCGACTATTACGTGATTTTCGAAATCTTCTTCAACAAGACTCAGCCTTCGTCAAGTTGGCATACCAAAAGAGTTTCTTGTCATTTAATGCGACTGACAAAAGTAATCACTGTCAGAGATTTTGTGTCAGTCAAGGCACGTCGGATCAAGACAGCTGGCAGTCCTACCTTAATCGAGCGTGGATTATGTTCCTTCCCAAAGTCTGCGTATATTTTGAGCTTTCTGTCTCAAGTTTGCGTGGATTCTGAAGTTTCCTTCCTTAAGTCTGCGTGGATTTTGAAGCTCTTTGCCTTAAGTCTGCGTGGATCCTGAAGCTTCTTGCCCCAAGTTTGCGTGGATTTTGAAGCTTTCTGCCTCGAGTCTGCGTGGATTTCGTCTTCAACAAGTTTGCGTAGATTTCATCAAATTGGAGTACGTGGCAGCCATGCCACTGATCTTTCGCCTGCTTGTCCTGTAACTTGCACACGACTCATGCATGATTGCCATGTGTCCAACAATTACAGGCCACGTCTAGTAACTGCTCACAACCTTGCGTATGTTAAATCCTACGTGATTTTCAACTAGGCACAGGCTGTAAAGACAGTTATCCTTTCAGTTATTTTTGACTCTATAAATAGAGTTCTTTTTCTCATTCATTGTACAGATACATAGTTATCTAACTTACTATCAATATTTTGAGAGCTTTTCTTCTTCGCATAGTCTAAGGGATAAAGCGATCGTCTTCTAGATCGGATTCCTACAGTTGTAATTTTCTCAGATACACAATAAATAAAGTAAAATTATTTATGGAAAACAAGGACATGGCAAGCATGAGGGTTTCTTCGACAGAGCCTTCCCACTCAGAGGTAATGAGGACATGGCAGGAGTGGGCTCAATGAAGGAGGGTACATAGAACGACTCAGAGGTAATGAGGACATGGAAGTTCTATGTAGAGGGGTGATTTGTTTTTGGAAGAATTAAGACGACTCAGAGGTAACATCGACATGGTCATTTTAGAAATTTGTGGATCTGTTATCCTTTTTGTGCACTGAAAGTGCGGGTAGTGGATCATGTGGAAGGAGCTCCTTCAGGAAGAAAGTTCAGAGGTATGGTCATACATAACTTTCCCCCAAAAGAGTGACCGGGATGTAAGTTCAGGGGTACCAGCGGGTACATAACTCGACAATCCGGGAATTTTGAAATCAAAGTGTAAGTTCAGAGGTACCAGCGGGTACATGACTCGATAATCTGGGATTTTTGTGGAAGGAGGACGTGAGTTCAGCGGTACCAGAGGGTACATGACTCAGTAACCTGGAATTTTTGAGAATATGAGTTCAGCGGTACCAGCGGGTACATGACTCGATGATCTGGAATATTGTAAAAGTGAGTTCAGCGGTACCAACGGGTACATGACTCGATGATCTGGAATATTGTAAAAGTGAGTTAGCGGTACCAGCGGGTACATGACTCGATGATCTGGAAAATGTCGTTTAGATATAGTATTTCTTCAGGAACTTGCCATTGACGGGCAACATGAGCAAGTCTCCATTTTGTTTTACGAGTCGATAAGCACCGTTGGAGAATACGGCCTCAATGATAAACGGCCCTTCCCATTTTGGCTGGAATTTGCCGACGGTCTTGTGAGTCCTGACCATCGGCCTCCGGACTGCTAGAACGAGATCGCCCACTTAGAATATTCTGATTTTAACCTTCTTGTTGAAGGCTCCAGAGATGTGTGCTTGGTATAGCTCGATTCGTTGCTGAGCCAAGAGGTGTTTTTCATCTAAGGCCTCTAACTCTTGTAGCCAACGACGGTAGTTATCATCCGTCGTCAATTGGTAAGTAAGGGCGACGCGGAGTGAGGGTATTTGAGTTTGCAATGGGAGGACTGCCTCACTTCCGTACACCAGAAAAAATGGCGTATTCCCAGTGGCTGTTCGGACTGTAGTACGGTACGCCCATAAGCATTCACCAAGCTTCTCGTTCCAGTCGCATTTGTTAGAAGACACAAACTTCTTGAGAAGTTTGATGATTGTTTTGTTGAATGCTTCTGCCAACCCATTTGCTGCCGGATTGTATGGTGTCGATGTGATATTCTGGATGCAATACTTATCGCAGAACCGATAGAAGGCATGGCTTGCGAACTGCGGACCATTATCGTGGATGATCCTTCAGGGCAGTCCAAAGCGATAGATGACATGATGCTTGAGGAAGCTGATCACGTTTGAAGTCTTTACCTCTGCGAGCGGAACAGCTTTCGCCTATTTGGACAAGAAATTCGTGATTGCGAGTATGAAGCGATATCCTCGGGAGGAAGGTGGAATAATCGGACCGATAATGTCCATCCCCCATGCTTCATATGGCCAGGATGCCACCGTCGGATGTAGAAACTCGGATGGTTGGTGGATGAAGTCCGCGTGGACTTGGCAGGTTTTGCACTTTCTTGCATAGTCTATCGCATCTGCTACCATCGTGGGCCAGTAGTAGCCCATTCGACGAAGACGGTCTTACAATTTAGGGCCAGGCTGATAGGCCCCGCAGACACCGTCATGAGCTTCGCGTACGGCTTCTTTGGCTTCTGTATTTTACAGACACCGAAGCAATAATCCATCGTAAGATCGCCGATACAGCATTTTCGTCTCTGTGTCGTAGAAGAATCTGAGAGAACGCCTTCTGATGGAAGTGGCTTCCTTTGGGTTCTTGGGCAGGATGTCGTAGACTACGAAGTCTATGAATGGTTGTCTCCAGTCCGGCGCTTCGTCGATCGTTTGAGCGGAATAACTTGCCATGACTTGAACGTTGTTCTTGGGACAGACCAATTCGTAGCCTATCACGTCAACCGAATGATGAGTATGGTTTGGAACTGCTAGGGAAACGGCAAGGCCAGCTAGGGCATCGGCTTCGATATTTTGGAGTCTGGGAACGTGTTCGATGAAGAATCCCTCAAATGACGAAATAATGTTGATCGCTATTTGGTGATATGGGATCATGTCTTCATGGCGGACTTCGTACGAGCCCCGGATCTGATTGACGATTAACTGCGAATCGTCGTATGCTTCAAGATATTCTACCCCCAGCTCTCTTGAAAGTTGGAGGCCGATGACCAAAGCGTTGTACTCGACCACATTTTTAGAGCAAGGTTTCGTGAGGGAGTAAGCGCGATTGATCACTAATCCAGAAGGAGAAATCAACACCACCCCGACTCCAACGACTATGTTGCCCTTGGGTCCGGTTCTCGAAGCACCGTCGAAGAACATTCGCTATATATCATCGTGGATGGTCACATGTGAGTCGACGACCTCATCTGGGATTCTTTCATATATTCTGGACGACTCTGAGCCTGGGTGGGCTGCTAAAAAGTCTGCCAGAGCTTGACTTTTAAGAACCTTTTGCGGGACGAAGACCATATGATAAGGAGACAGCAATATTTCCCATGTGGCGAGGTGGGAGCTAAGTGCCCCTGGTTTAGTCATGAGGACCCTAAGGGGGTTGACTCGTGATATTACATGTATGGTTTGTCCTGTGACATAGTCCCGCATCTTTTGAATGACGAACACCAGGGCGAGGCATTCCTTCTCCACAACAGTATATCTGTGCTCTGGCCCGATCATCATTCGGCTGAGGTAATATATGGCTTGTTCATGGCCTGCATCGTTGTTTTGTGCTAGCAGAACGCCGAAGGAATGCTCCATTGCTCGTACATATAGCAAGAATGGTTTCCCAGCAACCGGGACCACCAGGACCGGAGGGATCGACAAATATTTTTTGATGCTGTCGAAGGCACGTTGGCATTCTTCATCCCATACGAACGAGATGCCTTTCTTCATGAGATGGGTGAATGGCCGACATCGTCCGGAGAGGTTAGAAATGAACCTCCTGATGTAAGCTAGCCTTCCCTGAAGGCCTCTGAGTTCACGAAGATTTCTCGGGGGACCCATTTCCATAATTGCCTTCGTCTTCTCTGGGTCTACATGAATTCCCTGGGCAGTAATAATAAAACCCAAGAATTTTCCGCTGGATACGCCCAAGAAGGATTTTGTGGGATTCAATTTCAGGTTGTGTGCTCGCATCAGGTCGAACACTGTCCTCAGATCATGCAGGTGGTCTCCCTTATAGCGACTCTCGACGGCGATGTCGTCAACATAGCACTCCACAGTCTTGCGCAAGTGGTCTCTGAAGATGATACTCATGGCTCTTTGATATGTTGCGCCAGCATTCTTTAAACCAAAAGGCATGACTGTGTAGCAATACGTGCCAATCGGTGTTCGGAATGAGGTGTGCTTTTCGTCATTAGGAGACATCTTAATTTGGTTGTACCCCGAGAAACCATCCATGAATGACATGCGTTCGAAACCGCATGTGTTGTCAATCATGATGTCTGTGATAGGGAGGGGGAATTCATCTTTGGGACATGCCTCGTTCAGATTGTAGAAGTCGATGCAGATTCAAATCTTCCTATTCTTTTTAAGGACCGGTACTATGTTGGCGACCCAGTCTGAATGTTGTTCTTCACAAATGAAGCCGCTGGCTATCAGTTTGTTGACTTCAGCTTCGATCACATCCATGATGCCCGGGCGGAAGCGTCGTTGCTGTTGTTTGACCGACTTCGCATCTGGCCGAATATTGAGATTGTGAAGGGCAACTTCGGGGTTTAGTCCTGGCATATCTTCGTAGCTCCAGGCGAACACATCAATAAATTCTTTGACAAGTTTCAGGAGCGATTCTCGCTCTTCGTCTGTTAGGCTTTTACTGACAAAGATTGGTTTTGGAGAAGATTCGCTGCCGAGGTCGACCTGTATAACCTCATCTTCAGTAGGAGGTTCTCTTTGTTTGAACCGCTTTTCCCATTGTGCATCCAGCTGTTGGGCCCATGGCTCTAATTCGAGGATTTCAGGGATGTCTTCATCCTCTTCATAGGCGTCGGCGAATGCCATATTGACTGACAGGATTTGTCTGAATACTTCTCCGATGCTTGTATCCGAATCAGAAGTTGGTGACCCGGTTGAATGTGAATGCCAGTCGCATTCCTCATCTGAACTTTCAGGGGTCGTTGCGGGCGTAACATACCCTAGTCCACATCGAGTCTTGCTGTAGTAGTCCCGTGGTTTGCCAGCTGGGACTGGTGGCTTCAAAGGTAATCATCGACCGGTGCCGTAGTTCAAGCCTGGCGTAGTCTCCAGATCATATCCCTATTTTTGCATGAGGAATTTGGACTGGGGGCTATAAAGATACAGAGGCAGTCTCCCGGCATCTAATTCGGGATCGACCATCTCTATGGTGAAGGGCTGTGGATCATCCTTCCGGGCGAAGATGATTGGATGGTCCCCTCCCTCGATTATGCGGTAAGCGTCTTCCACTGGAGTAAGCTGGTTTGCGGCCATTGTTTGTCTGCTGGTTTTGACTCAGGTTTCTGGCCTGTATCGGCCACCGTAGCCTGCTTAGCCCTGTTGTCCCGATTATTGGAGGGGCTACCCCTATTATCGTTGTTGGTATTAGGATGCTTGCCCTTGTTCTCTCCGTCCGAGATGTACAATCCCAGTTGGCGAGCCTTCTTCAACCGTTCTTCGGCGCTAGTGGCACTGATGATGAATGTTTTCCAGTCCTTAAATTGACTTTCGCCCATCCAGAGACTGATTGTTGGGAGCAATCTCTTTTGGCAAATTTCAATCAAGGAGGAATCTGGGTTACCAGACGGCAACTTTATCGCGGTTTGGCAAAATCGCTTGATATAGTTCCTTGTCAGCTCTTTCTTCCCTTGGACGACATCCATGAGGGTGGACATTGTGATGTCCTGTCCTACTTCGTAGAATCTCTCCAAGAACATGCGCTTGAAGCTGGCGAAGGAGTGGATGCAGTTGTCTGGCAGATTACGATACCAGTCGAAGGCGACTCATTCCAATGCCCCAATGAATAATCGTGTGAGGATGGCATCGTCATGGGGCAGATGGTCGATGGTGACCTCGAAGTAAGTGATGTACCGACTTGCGGAGGTCTTGCCATCATAAGTGTTAATGTTGAACGGCTTATGTCTTGGCGGGAAGGGGACATCCCTCCATGCAGCAGGGTACGGTTGCCGTATTTTCGAGCGTGAAACATGGCTCGGAGCTCCTGGACCTCTCTTCTCGCTTCTCGGACCTCATCCACAGCGGTGGGGACCGTCATTTCAGGAGGATTGTTGCCCGAATTCGGTGCCGCTGAGTTCGAGTCCGCATTGACCGCGGAACCCGCGCTTGTTTGGCCAGGCGTCCCTCCTTGAATAGTTGGAAGGGCCGCTTTGATCTCGTCTACAGACTTGACCAAGGCATGCAATATGGCTTTCAGAGTGTCGATGCATTGGCGATCACTGGAACCACCTTGGTTGCTGTCCGTCATGAATACCGTCCTTACATGAGGAGAGATGGATAGAACGGTAGAGGACGTGTCCTCCGAGTCATACCCATGTACCGAGAAGTCATCGGGATATGTGGGAATGTTCTTCTCTGGTTCGAACTCAGAAGGAATAGTACCCCCAGCTTCAGAGCTTGCTTTATCTTGAGAGTCGTGAACGTCTCGGAGACGTCAGTATTTGCTGTGTCTGACGGAAGAGTTGCTTCCTCGGACTCGTCCCCTTGGAACATCAGATTATCATGGATGTTCTGAGGAGTGCTACCCCCTGTTTCAGTAACCCCCAGCGGTGCGGATGAATCTCCTACTGTAGCAGATTTTGTCTTCGAATGGGTACCTTGGAATACTCCTGTGGTGGACAACCGTTTAGACGACGGTTTCTTAGTCGCAGTGGTTGAAATCTTTGGGCTAGAAATGTTCATCTTCTTCTCTCTTCCATCAGCGGGGATTTTCTGAGTGGAGTTGCAAGAGACGACGGGAGGCACTTCGTCCTCTGAGCTTGGTCGTTGCAGTCTTTGGAAAATAGATTGCCGGTCTTCTCTTGCTGTCGCGTTGTTGCAACAGCAATTGACAATGATTTGGGTGCAGTGATGTCAGTGGGAGGACTCTTTGCATGTCGGGGACTCTTCCCTTTCTTTGTGTTTGTGGAGGATAACCTCACGCAAGTCAGACGGGTCTGGAATGACCATGTTTGCTCCATGGGTTTTAGGAGACTTTGGGAACCACTCCGTCCGTTTGCCGCCGGGGCTGGACTCGAGTGGTTCTGTACAACTTCCCATTAGAGGCCCGCATAACAGTATGTGAAGCGCTCGAATGGTCAGAGGTTGGGACAGTCGACTGAGCTTGCCGAGCTCGCGCTGCCCTTGACTTCTTCACTTGAGCGCCCGAAGGCGTATAGTAGGAAGAGTCAGAGGTGATACTGCAGAGAGTCAGACATATTCTCTTGGACACATGAGAGATCAGGACCATAGAAGAGGCGATCGAATATTGAGCCTGAGCTGCGTGGAGCAGGCAGTATGCGGCTGGAGTCAACAGTCTTCATGCGGCTGGCGTTTGTGGCCGCATAGGCTTTCTTCGTGCGGCTGGAAGTCTCGACCGCATGAAGTTTCTCCATGCGGCTGAAAGTTCTGGCCGCATGGACATTCTTCATGCGGCTGGCAGTTTCAGCTGCATGAGCATCATGCATGCGGCTGACAGTCTTGGCCGCATGCGTGTTTGGCTTCTTCTTAGAGCACACAGAATCACTCTTTGTCCCTGCAAGTCTAGCATCGTAGTGCTTTCCTCTGTCGGACTTGGGGACAGCAGAGTCTTCTATGGCTTGAAGTGGGGCCGTATAAGAGTCGCCTTCGCCGTCTTGGATAGCAGAGAGTACTCCGTCTAGGGCCTAGGGAGGAGCAAATGATTTTGGCCTCCACTCCCTGCGAGCCTTCTTTGTGCGGGTTTGCTTCTGGACCGGGCCAGCGCTTCCGTCGGAGAGCATTTCTTCAAACGCCTGTTGGTCGAAGCGGACGACCATCTTCTGTTGCGTGGAGCTAAGTTTGGCTGCATCCGATTGCGTCACCAACTCCTCAGCCGCGGAGAAGTTTATTCCTAGCAGAGTCGCCATCGTGTTTGCCATAAAATATAAAAGAACAGAACAATTATCGGAGGACTGGACTTTTACTTCACAATACAAACTCACTTGTACAAAGAAAGCATAGGAACGAAAGCCTAGGTACAGCAGTCTAAGTACAATTGTTTATTTTAGATTCTGGGGGGTGACGATAGAGGCTCGGGAAAGCGACGGCCGCTCTGCCTTATTCCTTGGACGATCGGGTGCAACCTTTGCTCTGTAGAAGAACTGCTTGGCGTTGGTGAAGAAATGCTCTCCTTTCGATCTCTGTATATTCTCTCTCTGACT
Organism: Iris pallida; assembly: GCA_029216955.1. Lineage (NCBI taxonomy): Eukaryota > Viridiplantae > Streptophyta > Magnoliopsida > Asparagales > Iridaceae > Iris > Iris pallida. The sequence continues at coordinate 6,359,003 of JANAVB010031218.1, forward strand.
CTCTCTATATCCGAGGGGATTTGCTCTCTGTGCGCTCCTGCCAATAAGAGAATCTCCTCCTTCGCAAGGGAATGGCACCTTGCTATTTATAAGAGTGGGGGGCATCACTAGGGTTTGTAATGATTGCCCATTCTCAAAAGTCGGCGGCTAAGGATCAATGAATCTGGGCCGTTCATCTTGAATATAATAGATTTGAGCAATTAATGTGATTGCATCAAATCTTTTGTGGATAATTAATGATGATTGACATAAATCCTCATGATTTGTCATGCCAATCTCGGATTTCCCGCCACGTGTCATTGACTTGCTTGATTGCGAATGATCTGATTTGATCCAAATATTTTATTGGGATTTGTTGATAGATTTTGATCGATTTGATGCCACGTGTCCCACTATCATGCCACGTGTCTTAACCGCGAGCCACTGCGGAAATCTGAGCTGCATGAGGATTGCTCCCCATTGAGCCGCATGAGGCTGGCCACGTGTCAAGGCTGCTTGGGAGTGGCCCCTGAACATTTGAACCGCATGGTGATGATCTGAGCCGCATGAGCGTAGGTGACCGTATGATGGGTGCCTTCTTCGTGAGCCGCATGGAGATAGTCCTCGTGAGCCTCATGAGGTAGCCTCTGCTTGAGCCGCATAGGATAGCTTCGGCCTGAGCCGCATGGGATAGCTTCGGTCTGAGCCGCATGGGGTGGTCTCTGCCTGAGCCGCATGCGACTGTCCACGTGTCAAGGCCGCATAAAGGTTTCTGGATTTCGGGGGATCGTGTCAGAGATTTCTTTCGTTTCCCTAGGAGTCTGCCATTATGACGGAGTCATTATTGTTTCTTTGTGTCTGAGCTGTATTTATCAGAGCTGTCAGCAGTCAAGGCATTTAATGCAGTAAAGGACAAAGGAAAGAGCTGTTTGCAGGCCACGTGGCTCCTCTCTGAGCCGCATGAAACTTATTCGAGCCGCATAGACGCTTGAGCCGCATGGATCCCTGAGCCGCATGAGCTCTCTGAGCCGCATGGGGCTCCCTGGCCGCATGGATCTTTTTTTATTCTTTTCCATGCTTCTACATATATATATATATATATATATATATATATATATATACTGTTTATATATATTTATATATATATTTTTCTTATATATATATATATATATTTTTTTCTTATATATATATATATATATATATATATATATATATATATATATATATATATATATATATGTGAGACCCGTCTCACTGTATCAGTATTTTATACGGATACGTGTTTATTTGAGCCGTATTTCGTATTCATCGATTTGCGTGATATTTTAAAATTTTCCTAAGTGTAGGATTTTCATGACTTGGTTTAACTTGGATTTGGTTTTATTTGGTTCGGTTCCACTTTGACTTGGTTTGGTTTAGTTTGTTCTTTATGCAATGAGGTGTATGGATTAGATTGAGTGGAGAGGAATGAATGGTGGAGATTGCTTGGGCTTGTTATATAAGCCACCTACCACTCTCTCTCCTCCATTATTTTTCATTTCCATCTTCATCTTCTTTTTCCAGCCCAAGGCAAGTACACCTTGTCGAATGTTGGACGATTTTCGTTTCGTTTGTTCCATTCTCCTTATTGTTACATTCCAAGCATGTTTAGAACTTGGAGTTTTCCATTTTGATGGTTCATTTGTTGTAGATCTAGCTTTGAAGAGATTTCAGTTTTTATGGGTTTTGATCTGTCAAAGTTGCATATTTTGCTAGTTGATGGTTCCATGTTGTAGAGAATTTCATTTTGCCCAAATTTGACCCATGGAAGTCTGGATTTGGGTTCCTAATGTAGTTTGGTGGAGCATGGAGACCATGATATTTTCCAGGGACATAGTCTTTGTGGGAAGCCATTATTTGCGTTTTTTAGCTGTAAGCTTGTTTGTATTTTGAGCCGCATACATTAGTTGCCTACAATTAATTGTTGTGGGCCGCCTAAAATTTTTAGCAGTGAGCTTGCATTTTGGCACATGCAACATTTTGCATGTCCACATGCATTATTGTACTCTTGGCCGCATGGCTCAATTGCAGGATGAGCCGCATATGCCCCTCCAATTAATTGTGTGAGCCACATGGCCCATTAATTGCTCAGTCGTATGCCCCTTTTATTTTGCATGCACTGGTAGCCGCATGAATAATTGTTAGCCGCATGGAACATAACCTGGCCGCATGGAATGCAATTCCAGCCGCATGGAAAGCAATTCCATGCATTAACATTCAATGCATTTACTAATGCATAGCATTCAATGCATTTATTAATGCATTAGCATTAATGTCTAAATGAATCAGCCGCATAAGTACTCCAGGAAAGCACTTTGTGCATTCTTGAATGCACTTTATGCATTCTAACCCCTAATAAATGCACTTGTGCATTATACCCCATAATAAATTCATTTATGCATTCATATTTAATGCATATATTTTAACTTACATTCAACGCCTTATATTTAATGCATGCATACTTTTGCTTGCATGCTTGCTTATCGCCCAGCCGCATATGTATATTTGCTTGGCCATTTTGCCAGCCGCATGCAAGTCATTTAATTTGCTAGCCGCATATGGTCAGGTGACTTGCGGGTCGCATGAAATTTTTCCTGGCCGCATGGCCATTGTACTTTTGGACTTTGAAATAAATATTGGATCGCCTGGCTTTTATTGAGCTGCATGTACTTGCATGATATTTTTTTTATATATATATATGTCATCCTTGCTTGGTCACGTGAACCAATATTTAAATGGTTCACGTGAAACTTTTCTTATTGCATTAATTGTGGGGGGTCCCACATAGCTTCCTTTAGTTGACTTGCTTGCTGAAGTGGGAGTTTGCATTTAATGAGGGTCCCACTGTCTTTTGTCTTATTTGATTTTATGGCCTATTTATTATTTTCTGGCCGCATGAATGGTCTTTCACTTTCTTGGCCGCATGGGGTCCTTCCCACTCTTGGCCGTATGCACAATTGTATGCTAGCCGCATATGGCTTGCTGGCCTTAAATGTTTGACTGATTGCATTTAAATAATTTTGGAGTCGCATGGGTGGCCTCCCACTCTCTTTGACCGCATGTTTGTTCTTCCACTTTTCGACCGCATGGGTCCCACTTTGATTGTTTAAATGTCTTATTTGCGTGATTTGTGGTCCGAATTTCTTCCCACTCCCAACATAAAAGTTGTTGAGTTTCTCCTTGGCTTCAGGAATATATATATTATATTATATTATTATTTTAATTGCTCAAGTTTCTCCCCTTCTTGATAATGACATGACTTGAAAGTGACCCACCCTGGTGCACTCCTGACAAGATAACTTGACCTGACAACTTGACATGATAATTCTTGATAGTGGTCCGCCGTGGCGCACTCTTGACATGATAAACCTGATATGATATTTCTTGAAAGGCTGTTGCGACGGCTAGCATGACTTGATAAGATTGAATAACTTGGACACCGTGGACGATTGTGCTTGTACAAATGAACCCGTCTTGTCTTGCATCATGTCTAGGACGGGGATCCCTGAGTACCACGGTCAGGGGCACCCACTGAAATCAACTAAGGCTAACAACTATAATAAATCCAGTAGTCATGAAGAGATTTTTCCAGCTACAGGCAATCCCGTTATCTGGGCGCCCCACTTGGGATCTGTAGCCTGCCGTCGAGTAGGGCACATTTCCAGCACACTGTCATGTGTTGCACCCTCTAAGTCACCTAAGGGTACATGCATTTCCTGGACGATATACCCACTTGAATTCAACCCCTATTTGCGTCCGGATAGCCTGGATGGTCTGCAGGGCTTGTGGCTGTGGAATAATTTCGCTGCATCTTGTTAGTAATTAGGCTTATGATAACCCTAGTTAGTTAAAGTATCAAGCCGTACTTATTGCTTGGCCGTGATTGTTGGATGAAGTTCAGTCTGTCTAGTCTTGTCTTGATCTTGTACATGATTGTTACATGTCCTGTTTACTTATTTTATCTTGCCGATAAATGGTGGGAGAAACCAAGTTCCGTTCAGACGAAGCGTTACAACCCCGGTCCTTGTTTGGTTTAAGGGTTGTAACCTGGTTATCTGAATAGTCCCATGGTTATCCCACCGTATATCACCTTCCTAGCTCGATTTATTTAACATGTTCTCCAGTTTACTTTATGTCAAATAATAATTTACTTACTGTCTTCCTATAATCGGGATAAGTGCATTGGTACTGCACAAATCTCGATCATCCCTTACTTATTGCTTGCTTTGTTTACTAATAATTGCTGGTTTTAAGTTCATAGTTCGGCCTCCTTTGTGGTACTTGCTATTTGGGGTCTGACCCCACTGGTTTTGCATGGCCAGGTTCTAATAGAAGAGCCCGAAGGATCTACCGCACCATCTACTCGACGGTGACCAGCCGGAGCACCAGAGTGCCTCAGTGGGTTTCTTTTTCATTCTCCCACTGATATGTAAATTCTCCTCTTGTAACGTTTAGCCCCGAGTACGTGTTTAGCTCGTGTTTTGGTATTTTTTTTGATATTGTAGCCTACGGGCATAAACATGATATGTGTATTGTAGACTATAGCAAGTCCTTATAATGTACGACTAATACTCTAGCTAGTCCTTAGTTCTGTGGTACTGGCTCCATGATCATTCATGTATATATATGGTTCGGGATGCCTTCCTATTGTATGTATGATGATCGTACTCTTTGCTCTTGTATAATTTCCTGTGATTGAGATACCTAGGAATGTTAAACCATAGGATTGACTGATGTCTTGTAGAGTAACCCCTATGTCTTGACAGCTTATACGTGATTTCAGAGTATTAACGTACTTTGGGATTACGTAGCTGGCTATGTCTGCCCCCGCTCTCCAGTATTCTGGTTCTGGGGTGTGACATGGTTTTAGTGGTGGCCCATGCAGGTCTCGATTTTCAGATTTGTGGGGGTTACCATGTTTAGATATCTCAATCACGATTATCCTTATTGATCTCCTTCGGATTATTCTCTACCTCTGATACTTGACTTGATATCTGTTTTGATCATTGATCATTCCTGTTCCCATGATTTGATCTTTTGTCCTTCAACTTCAAGGGCACAGTTCTTGATCCTTCTGATTATCTTGTTCGTGTTTTGCCGAGGGCAGCTCAGCATTCTTCAGCCAGGCCAGTTATGGAGGATCACTCTCAGCATGCAGGCAGAGATGCCAGTCCATCCCGATCAGCCGATCGCTTCTGTCTTTGTATCTTGAGACATGTGATAAAGTTCAAGCATCTGTTTCAACTACGATGACACATCCTGGGTAGAGTCATGTCTTGAACTAAGTCATTGGTACCGACTTACCTTGAGGCTTTTATCCATTTTTTGGAATCAGTTTAGGCCAGCGAGGACGTTGGTTCCTACACAACTGTCTCAGGAGACATATTGATCCATATGCCTCCAGCCCTTCTTGATCATGATTGTATTTGTTCTTGTGCATTTATTTACCACTTACGCATTTATTTATTACCGATTGTTTTACTTACTTATATGCCATGCTTAATTTATTGAGATTGTTCAGTTTCTTGGAGCTTTTGTTTTGTTTTCTTGCTCGATTAGCCTCAGGAAATTTCGAGGACGGAATTTTTCTAAGGTATGGAGAGTTGTGAGACCCGTCTCACTGTATCAGTATTTTATACGGATACGTGTTTATTTGAGCCGTATTTCGTATTCATCGATTTGCGTGATATTTTAAAAATTTTCTAAGTGTAGGATTTTCATGACTTGGTTTAACTTGAATTTGGTTTTATTTGGTTCGGTTCCACTTTAACTTGGTTTGGTTTAGTTTGGTTCTTTATGCAATGAGGTGTATGGATTAGATTGAGTGGAGAGGAATGAATGGTGGAGATTGCTTGGGCTTGTTATATAAGCCACCTACCACTCTCTCTCCTCCATTATTTTTCATTTCCATCTTCATCTTCTTCCTCCAGCCCAAGGCAAGTATACCTTGACGAATGTTGGACGATTTCCGTTTCGTTTGTTCTATTCTCCTTATTGTTACATTCCAAGCATGTTTAGAACTTGGAGTTTTCCATTTTGATGGTTCATTTGTTATAGATCTAGCTTTGAAGAGATTTCAGTTTTTATGGGTTTTGATCTGTCAAAGTTGCATATTTTGCTAGTTGATGGTTCCATGTTGTAGAGAATTTCATTTTGCCCAAATTTGACCCATGGAAGTCTGGATTTGGGTTCCTAATGTAGTTTGGTGGAGCATGGAGACCATGATATTTTTCAGGGACATAGTCTTTGTAGGAAGCCATTATTTGCGTTTTTTAGCTGTAAGCTTGTTTGTATTTTGAGCCGCATACATTAGTTGCCTACAATTAATTGTTGTGGGCCGCCTGAAATTTTTAGCAGTGAGCTTGCATTTTGGCACATGCAACATTTTGCATGTCCACATGCATTATTGTACTCTTGGTCGTATGGCTCAATTGCAGGATGAGCCGCATATGCCCCTCCAATTAATTGTGTGAGCCACATGGCCCATTAATTGCTCAGCCGCATGCCCCTTTTATTTTGTATGCACTGGTAGCTGCATGAATAATTGTTAGCCGCATGGAACATAACCTGGCCGCATGGAATGCAATTCCAGCCGCATGGAAAGCAATTCCATGCTTTAACATTCAATGCATTTACTAATGCATAGCATTCAATGCATTTATTAATGCATTAGCATTAATGTCTAAATGAATCAGCCGCATAAGTACTCCAGGAAAGCACTTTGTGCATACTTGAATGCACTTTATGCATTCTAACCCCTAATAAATGCACTTGTGCATTATACCCCATAATAAATGCATTTATGCATTGTAATCCATATTTAATGCATATATTTAACTTACATTCAACGCCTTATATTTAATGCATGCATGCTTTTGCTTGCATGCTTGCTTATAGCCCAGCCGCATATGCATATTTGCTTGGCCATTTTGCCAGCCGCATGCAAGTCATTTAATTTGCTAGCCGCATATGGTCAGGTGACTTGCGGGCCGTATGAAATTTTTCCTGGCCGCATGGCCATTGTACTTTTGGACTTTGAAATAAATATTGGATCGCCTGGCTTTTATTGAGCTGCATGTACTTGCATGATATATTTTTTTATATATATATGTCATCCTTGCTTGGTCACGTGAACCAATATTTAAATGGTTCACGTGAAACTTTTCTTATTGCATTAATTGTGGGGGGTCCCACATAGCTTTCTTTAGTTGACTTGCTTGCTGAAGTGGGAGTTTGCATTTAATGAGGGTCCCACTATCTTTTGTCTTATTTGATTTTATGGCCTATTTATTATTTCCTGGCCGCATGAATGGTCTTCCACTTTCTTGGCCGCATGGGGTCCTTCCCACTCTTGGCCGTTTGCACAATTGTATGCTAGCCGCATATGGCTTGCTGGCCTTAAATGTTTGACTGATTGTATTTAAATAATTTCGGAGTCGCATGGGTGGCCTCCCACTCTCTTTGACCGCATGTTTGTTCTCCCACTTTTGGACCGCATGGGTCCCACTTTGATTGTTTAAATGTCTTATTTGCGTGATTTGTGGTCCGAATTTCTTTCCACTCCCAACATGAAATTTGTAGAGTTTCTCTTTGGCTTCAGGAATATATATATTATATTATATTATTATTTTAATTGCTCAAGTTTCTTCCCTTCTTGATAATGACATGACTTGAAAGTGACCCGCCGTGGTGCACTCCTGACAAGATAACTTGATCTGACAACTTGACATGATATTCTTGACATGATAATTCTTGATAGTGGCCCGCCGTGGCGCACTCTTGACATGATAAACCTGACATGATATTTCTTGAAAGGCTGTTGCGACGGCTAGCATGACTTGATAAGATTGAATAACTTGGACACCGTAGACGATTGTGCTTGTACAAATGAACCCGTCTTGTCTTGCATCATGTCTAGGACGGGGATCCCTGAGTACCACGGTCAGGGGCACCCACTGAAATCAACTAAGGCTAACAACTAGAATAAATCCAGTAGTCATGAAGAGATTTTTTCAGCAACAGGCAATCCCGTTATCTGGGCGCCCCACTTGGGTTCTGTAGCCTGCCGTCGAGTAGGACACATTTCCAGCACACTGTCATGTGTTGTACCCTCTAAGTCACCTAAGGGTACATGCGTTTCCTGGACGATGTACCCACTTGAATTTAACCCCTATTTGCGTCCGGATAGCCTGGATGGTCTGCAGGGCTTGTGGCTGTGGAATAATCTCGTTGCATCTTGTTAGTAATTAGGCTTATGATAACCCTAGTTAGTTAAAGTATCAAGCCGTACTTATTGCTTGGCCGTGATTGTTGGATGAAGTTCAGTCTGTCTAGTCTTGTCTTGATCTTGTACATGATTGTTACATGTCATGTTTACTTATTTTATCTTGCCGATAAATGGTGGGAGAAACCAAGTTCCGTTCAGAGAAAGGGTTACAATCCCGGTCCTTGTTTGGTTTAAGGGTTGTAACCTGGTTATCTGAATAGTCCCATGGTTATCCCATCGTATATCACCTTCCTAGCTCGATTTATTTAACATGTTCTCCAGTTTACTTTATATCAAATGATAATTTACTTACTGTCTTCCTATAATCGGGATAAGTGCATTGGTACTGCACAAATCTCGATCATCCCTTATTTATTGCTTGCTTTGTTTACTAATGATTGCTGGTTTTAAGTTCATAGTTCGGCCTCCTTTGTGGTACTTGCTATTTGGGGTCTGACCCCACTGGTTTTGCATGGCCAGGTTCTAATAGAAGAGCCCGAAGGATCTACCGCACCATCTACTCGACGGTGACCAGCCGGAGCACCAGAGTACCTCAGTGGGTTTCTTTTTCATTCTTCCACTGATATGTAAATTCTCCTCTTGTAACGTTTAGCCCCGAACACGTGTTTAGCTCGTGTTTTGGTATTTTCCTTGATATTGTAGCCTACGGGCATAAACATGATATGTGTATTCTAGACTATAGCTAGTCCTTATCATGTACGACTAATACTCTAGCTAGTCCTCAGTTCTGTGGTACTGGCTCCATGATCATTCATGTATATATATGGTTCGGGACGCCTTACTATTGTATGTATGATGATCGTACTCTTTGCTCTTATATAATTTCCTGTGATTGAGATACCTAGGAATGTTAAACCATAGGATTGACTGATGGCTTGTAGAGTAACCCCCATGTCTTGACAGCTTATACGTGATTTCAGAGTATTAACGTACTTTGGGATTACGTAGCTGGCTATGTCTGCCCCCGCTCTCCAGTATTCTGGTTAAAAAAAAAAAAAAATATATATATATATATATATATATATATATATATATATATATATAAAAGAAAAAAAAAATATATATATATATATAATATTTTTTTTTAATATATATATATATATATATATATATATATTTATATATATATATATATATATATATATATATATATATATATATATATATACACACACATAGATAGGTTATTATTATGTATATGTACATATATGCATATACTAAATTATATGTATATATTTTTATGTATATAGATGTAATTTTGTGCTAATGTTATTATGTACAAATTTATATATTTTGATTCTATGACTTATATATTTCACTACCTTAATATATATTATTAAAATACTTTAATATTCTTTAATATATATATTTTTTAATATATGTATTTTCGTATTTCGATTGATTACAGCCATTTGAGTCCAGACCTAGCATGGGTTCTGTGGACTCAAATTAGCCTAAATACATTCAAGGCCTGTACGAGTCGTATCGGACTTGATTCATGACTTTGGGTCCCGTATCTGGACTCCGGTTCAATTTCGTATATGTGGATTATCACTACCACATTTCTAGTTTGAGGGTAAATTTGTTATTTTTGGGGTAATTTAAATTTATTAGAATTTATTAGAATTTATGGGAATTTTTAGGAATTATTTTGGAATTGTTTGGACTAGATTGATTTTGGCTAGTTTGGACTCATGTAGACCAACCTAGGAGCTAACCCTAGTTAGTTGGACTTGGTTAGGTCAAGTGACTCTAGTCTAACCTAGCATGACTTAAGTTAGTGGGTTTTGATTCATTAGAAATTGACTTAAGGAATTAGGAATTAAATGGTTTGAGAAATGGCTTATGATTTCACAAGTCATTTTGTGACTTAACCTAATAGGACTAGCTAACCTAGTTAAAACCCTAACCTAGCCCATCATGGCCGGCCCCTATGGGTTAGCCTAGGGATTCCCCCACTATAAAACCCCTCCTAAATTCTAGGGCTAGCCTCCTTCCCTAGGAAAAATTATTTCAAGAAGAAATAGGTGAGTTCCTATCTTTAGAAATTCATTATAAATCCATTTTAGGTCCTTTTTCCCCCAAACTAGTTGCATTAGATCCTAATATCAATGTTCATGCTGTTGGTATTGATTGTTTGCAGGAAAGAATCAATTTGTGAGATTTTGGTGGTTGAGGAAATCATTCCATTTGGGAATTTTTTTACCCATTGTTCATCAATAGGTAACTTTCCCATTTCTCCATGGATTTTCATTTTGTCTTCATCAATAGGAAGCCCTAAGGGTCCCCTAAGAGTCTGGATAGGATTCGTATCGGGTGTCTTGGGTTTTGTGTCCGTTTTGGACACGTTTCTGTGTCCCTACACTGGTGTTTGTGAAAATGCCACAAAGGGGCTGTTGGTGTTATTTTCGATTTGCTTTTGAATAGGAAATTTAGTTTCATGATTGCTTATGCATTTTTGATCTGCTGTGGTAGTATCAGTGTCGTTTCGTGTCGGATTTACGGCTTGGACACGCGCGTGCACACGCTCGCGCGCGTGCTACAGGGATCCCCTGCTACACGGGGTCTGTAGCGGACACGACACGATTTGTATGGACACGAGACTTAACACGTGGCATGGGGCCATGACTGACACCCCGTGTGTCAAGCCCCATGTGTCCCCGTGTCGTGTCTAGGTAGGAAATCGTGGTGCATGTGTCGTGCACTATGTGGTTCAGTGTCTGGGACTTGTTTCTGTTTTGATTCGATTTCTAATGGTTCTAATTGTGTTTTAAATTGTTAATCAAGATCCTAATATGTCTAATGATCTGTAATAGATTAGGTTTTGCATAGTAGTTTAATGATTGGGGTGATATTGGTCTCGAGCATGGGTTTTGGGTTCACTGATACACACTGACACTGTTTTCCGGTTTTTCCTAATGTTTTTATTCCTTGGTTGATGATGTGTTCTTAACTGTGATGTTTTCCACATGTTATATTTCCTATTTACTAAGCTTTTACAAATGATTATAGGCTTTGATTATGAGAATAGGATTTTGGCTAATGGGTGGATTCATTAAATTGCTAACTGTCATTACCTAGTCCTTGATGAACTGTCAACATAGATTCTAATGTTTCCTAAGTTGTTTTAAGATGGAAACCTGAGAATAGATTATTCACTGTTAATATGAAACCCGGGATTTTATTGCAAACTAGATTATGTAAATTGTTTTCTTATGATTATTGAGGTTATGAATGATTCCTAATGAGATATGAAGCCTGAGATGCAAGTCTCCTTTTCTTGAACTGTCAATTAACTGAAGTTATTTGGATGGTTCATTAATTCTTAAACTCGAGGACACCCTTACCTTGATCTGAAACCAACTCTAGTTGTATTGATTGTTTTCTTGTTAGCTATTGATTCATGAATCTTGTAGAACCTGAAAGAGGAGCTGGGAATTGATCCTATAACTGAAAAGCTGAGTTTTGAACAAAGGGTATTGGTGTTTCAATATGTTAACTGAATTATAAACTGTTGTGATTGATTTTGTGTTTTATCATGAACCATGGTTGATTCCCTTTCACATTTACATTCCTGTTTCAGTCCAGTGCAGTCACACACACTGTTTTGTGCACTCCCCATTACTGTTCACTGATTTTAATTCCTGCACACTGGTTTACACACACACATACTGGTTGAATGCTTGCACTGTTTTCCAGTTTTTGCCCACTAGATATGTGCACATTGCTTCATGTATGCCTCAATGTATAGCACACACACACACAGCTACATTCATGCACACACACACAAAGTCCTGTTACACACTGCTCTCACATTGCACTCTCCTGCCTACACACTCAGGCCTTCCCTCTCTCTCTAGGCACATGTATGTATATATTTTAGATATGAATATCTATATGTGGAGTGTGCAATGTTTTATGAATATTGTGTATACATATGTACTATGTGTGATGTATATCTGTAGGTATAGTACTTAGCCTAGATATATATATAAATATGTGATGTCCTAAATGAACTGTATTATAGGCTATATGTAAAGTATTTAACCAATGGGTGTAATGAGGAATGATGTTAGAATGTTGGATATATTCTAGTTATAGCTAGTAGCTATGTTGTGATATAGCTAGTATAGGCTTGCATAGCCTTGTAAGGGTTGTGCTAGCTAGTGTAGGTTAGTTTAGTCTAGTGTAGACTAGTTTGACCTAGATTAGACTTGGTTGACCTAGGTTGACTTCTAGGGTTGACCAAGAGTTGACTTTAGCCTAGATTGACCTAGAATCATGTAGAATGCATAGTAGAACTTCATTTTGTCATTTTAGACTTGTTGTGACTTGTGCTGTTCTGATTAGGAGCCAGACACCACTCCTCGGACGGTACTTTTTATATTGGACACTCAGGTACAGGCGAGTACATTCTCTGATCATTTCATATCCTGCTTAAAACTATTTCCTGCAGTAGATTACTTTACTTGTACTGTCACGATGGTCACACAGATTGGTACTATATGGATCCCTTCTTGAGATGTTATCCTTAGGGAGCATCGGGTACTTCATGTTCTGTGCGTTTCACTTACATGGCGATCACTATGCTTCACTGGTTCTTTGATCACTTGCGACATATACTCTTATGATCACAGAGTCTCCTAGAATCTCTTATCCCATTCACTGGGTATCCTAGAATCACCCATTTATGGGCATCCATGTATCACCCTTCGGGGGCCTTGCATGGAATCATAACATAACCTGGCTGGATCCTTGTGTATTGATTGGAGGTACGGGGGAGTAGAAATGGACATGTGAATAATACCCAAGTAGTATCTTATTAGAATCTCTTCCATAGTGTCTTATCAGAATCTCCTATGCCATTTACATGTCTATGTTGTACTCTGACTCACTAGTCACATGATAGTTCTCTATTTATAGTAGATATTTCTATTACAGCTTTCTCTCTCTGTTTACATACTGCACTTCTTTCAGTACTTGTATCTTACTTTACTGCATGATTATATCTTCTAACCTGCTATGAACTGTTGAGATGTACTGTACTCGCTCCTGTCCTGACTGGACCTGTTGAAAATATTACAGAGGACGAGGAGGAGGCTTGCCTGGACACTTACTACGCGGCAGCCTTAGATGACACCTGCAAGCTGGGCCCTCAGGAGGACCCAGCTCTAGCTGAGGATATCACCCCGATTGCCTAGACTAGATTAGTTAGGCTTATCTTACTTTATGCAGTCTTGAGACATGTTTTAGCTAGACTATATTTGGAGTTCAGAGTTGTATATATTCTTTCATTCTGTATCTGAGACCATGTACTTCTGGATATTGCTAGGATTATCTTAGACTACTACTATTTCATCTATTTATTTCCTTGAGTTCTATTTCATATCGTGCTATCTCTTTCTTAGTTGTGAATGAGTTTTACTGCTATGTCACCCCCATTCGGGGAGTATAAACTGCTTAGAGATATATTGTTAGATGTTGTGACCTAGGACAGCGTTCTACCGCCGACACTGCGGCATAGGCTGGACGTACCCACGTCTCGTGCCCTTACTCTAGGGTGCGGGTCGTGACACGTTTTTAGTGGTGGCCCATACAGGTCTAGACTAGAAGTGCAGTGGTATTCGAATTAGAGTATTACTACAGCCTGCAGTAGGATATAGGACATTAATTTTAAGATACTCAATCACTTTAGGAAAATTTCTTTTAATGCCATCTAAATCCTTTTGTCAGCTGATCCTTTGAATTATAATTGTCCGCCTTTGTTATTTTGCTTCTTTCTCAGAAATTGATACTCTTGTTTGTCTATCTTCAGGATGGTAGAGACTAGATCGCAGCGTGCCATTCATGAGGATGCTATAGAGGGGACTGCTACCTCTCAGCCAGCACGGCGAGGCCAGGGGACTGCAGCTCCTGCCACCTCAGCTCGTGTTGAGACCCCGGTAGCCGCAGCAGGGGGTATGCATCCACCGACTGGGAGACAGGACCCGGTCATTCCAGAGGATCCCTTCCAGTAGCCACCGCCTCCAGGACACGTGGACGCAGCTCAGATGTTCGCGTATTTCCAGCAGTTTATGGACCGACAGTAGGCTCGACAGGACAGAGGCATGGAGTTGGCCGTCACGACACCCGCAGGTCGACCAGTGGTACAGCAGCCGAGGACACCGGGGATCGAGCAGATTCAGAAGATGAGCCCCAGAGACTTTCTGGGGACAGAGGGGATCCTATATGCCGATGAGTGGATCGAGCATATAGAGGAGATCTTCCGCTTGGCCAGGATTCTAGTAGACCTTCAGATCGAGGCCGCAGCTAGCCGGATGCGAGATCTTACTCGCACCTGGTATCAGTCAGACCCCAGGGTGGGAGTACCGGGGCAGACTTAGGAGCAGTTCAGGGGCTTCTTCCAGAAGAAGTTCTTCCCAGATTCAGTAGTCAGAGCCTTAGAGTCGCAGTTTGAGAGCTTGGTCCAGGGGAGCCTCTCAGTAGAGGAGTATGCTGGAGAGTTTGGTCGTCTCGGCAGGTTTGTAGAGGGTTTGAGCGAGACGGCGAAGGCCCAAAGGTTCCGGAAGGGTCTGGTCAAGGAGGTCAAGTCCCTGACCAAGGGCAGCAGAGATGCTACATTTGAGGAGATCTTGATGGGAGCCTTGCTAGCAGAGGATGATCTTGAGCTTAGGCTCAAGAGGAGGAGAGACCCAGTTGGAGACAACAGTAACGGAGGCCAGGCCAAGAGGCCCCACTTTCAGCATCAGCAGCTGAGGCAGTTTCAGCCGCAGCCGATCCAGCAGAGGCCAGTTCAGCAGCAACAGCCGAGACAGCACCAGCAGGGTCAGAGACAGTGAGTCACTTGTGCCTACTGTAAGAAGCCTGGGCACGTCTTCAATGAGTGCCGGAAGAGGCTGGGCCTGTGCATGGTGTGTGGCTCAGCAGACCACCAGATGAGGGAGTGCCGCATAGCACGAGCAGGCCTGGAAGGAGGAGCCAGAGCTCCAGCAGGCCAGCAGAGGGGACCAGCCCTGCCGACACAGCAGCAGAGGTTCGTCCAGCACCAGCAGCAGGCCAGGGGAGGCCAGCAGGGGCGAGCTTTTGCCATGGCATCTGGGGATGCAGAGGTGATAGGAGAGCTGATCGCAGGTTCGATTCTTCTCGACTCCAGTCCAGCATTTACATTATTCGATTCCGGTGCTTCGCATAGCTTCATATCAGTATCTTTTGCGATTAGACACGGTATCATAGCTGAATCGTTGCCTAGGACTTACAAGATCACGGCCGGGGTGGTATTATCCTCGTGAATGATATTTGTAAGGGTCGGAGAGTAGTTTTGGGAGGCCGTGCGTTGGAGGTGAGCCTGCTCGTAATGCCATTGCCGAACTACGATATAGTACTAGGCATGGATTGGTTGAGCAGGCACCACGCCAACATTGATTGCAGAGGGGGTAGAGTTCTCTTCAGAGCACCGGGGGAGCCAGAGTTTGAGTACTCCAGACGTCAGGCAGAGCAGAGCAGCGGAGTCTTCTGTGGAGTCTCGGTCGAGGAGAAGATGATTCCACACCCCTTGATAGCAGAGTATATGGATGTTTTTCCAGAGGAGTTGCCGGGATTGCCACCAGACAGAGACATAGAGTTCTCGATAGACTTGGTTCCAGGAGCGGAACCCATCTCTCAGCATGTCTATCGGGTGTACAACAGCGAGCTGGTGGAGCTGAAGAAGCAGGTGGATGAGCTACAGGACAAGGGCTTCATCCGCTCGAGTTCGTCGCCATGGGGTACACCAGTGTTGTTTGTACCGAAGAAGGATGGGTCAGTACGCATGTGTATTGACTATAGGGCACTCAACAACCTCACGATCAAGAACAAATACCCACTGCCGCGGATCGACGATCTATTTGACCAGTTGAGCGGAGCTCGGGTATTTTTCAAGATTGATCTGAGGTCGGTATATCACCAGGTGAAGGTGAAGAGGGAGGATATTCCCAAAACCGCTTTCAGGACGCGGTATGGACAGTTCGAGTTTTTGGTTATGCCGTTTGGGCTAACCAATGCACCAGCAATGTTTATGAACCTTATGAACAAGGTGTTCCACCAGTATCTGGATCAGTTTGTGGTGGTATTTATTGACGACATCTTGGTATATTCCAAGACTGAGGAGGAGCACGAGGAGCATTTGAGGATCGTGCAGGAGACTCTCAGGAAGGAGCAGCTTTACGAAAAGCTCTCCAAGTGTGAGTTCTTCTTAGATCGGGTGGACTTTTTGGGGCATGTGGTGACTGGAGATGGTATCTCAGTTGACCCCAAGAAGATTGTAATAGTTGAGGCGTGGGCAGCGCCGACTTCAGTTGCAGAGATCAGGAGTTTCCTGGGGCTGGCAGGATACTATCGGAGATTCGTACAGGATTTCTTCCGAGTTGCAGAGCCGTTGACACGGTTGACCCGAAAGGATGCTGAGTATGTATGGTCAGAGGAGTGTCAGACAGCTTTTGATGAGTTGAAGAAGCGGCTGACGACAGCTCCGATTCTGACGTTGCCTTCAAGATCAGGTGGATTCACTATTTATAGTGATGCTTCAGGGAAGGGGCTGGATTGCGTCTTGTAGAAGCATGGAAAGGTGATTGCCTATGCTTCCAGGCAATTGCGTCCCTATGAGAAGAACTACCCTACCCACGACCTGGAGCTGGCAGCAGTAATATTTGCTCTGAAGCTGTGGAAGCATTATCTGTATGGTGAGAGGGTGGAGATCTTCACAGATCACAAGAGCTTAAAGTATGTGTTCACTCAGAAGGAGTTGAACATGAGACAGCACAGATGGCTGGAGTTGATGAAGGATTTTGATATCCTACTTCAGTATCACCCAGGGAAGGCCAACATGGTTGCCGATGCCTTGAGTAGGTATCCGACAGCCATGTGTTTGACCATAGATCGGCACTTGCTTACAGACTTGGAGAGTCTTGGGATTGAGGTGATCGTGCCTGGAGTGCGGATGCAGCTATGAGGGATGCAGATTCAGTCAGACTTGGTGGAGAGGATCAAGTCGGCACAGTTTGAGGACGTTGCTCTGCGGTGTCTCCGAGAGCAGGTTCGGGCAGGATTGCTGGAGGGCGAGTTTTCTCTTGCAGGGGATGGTGCCTTGAGGCACGGTTCCAGGTTATGTGTGCCCAGTGGAGATCTCAGAGAGCAGGTTATGCAGGAGGCCCACAGATCTCAGTACTCTATACACCCGGGTGCCAACAAGATGTACCGAGATCCGTGGGAGCATGTATGGTGGTCAGGAATGAAGCGGGAGGTGGCTCGCTTCGTGGCTAGGTGTTTGGTCTGTCAGCAGGTCAAGGCCGAGAGACAGAGGCCCGGTGGATTATTGCAGCCGCTGTCCATTCCCGAGTGGAAATGGGAGCATATCACTATGGATTTCATTTCAGGATTGCCGCGTACTCCAGGAGGGAAAGACGCAATTTGGGTCATCGTTGACAGGTTGACCAAATCGGCCCACTTCTTGCCATTCAAGGTGGGTACGTCTACAGAGAGGCTGGCGGAGTTGTATATGTGGCAGATAGTCAGGATCCACGGAGTTCCGGTCAGCATCGTCTCAGATCGGGATAGCCGTTTTACTTCCTATTTTTGGAGGAGTCTACAGACCAGCTTGGGCACTCAGCTCAAGTTTAGTACTGTATAGCACCCCCAGACGGACGGACAGTCAGAGCAGACTATTCAGACCCTTGAGGATATGCTGCGGACGTGCGTCCTGGACTTTGGAGGTTCCTGGGAGGATCATCTTCATTTGGTGGAGTTTGCTTACAATAATAGTTACCAGGCCAGCATTAAGATGTCACCTTTGGAGGCTCTGTACGGGCGTAGGTGCCGTACACCCTTATCCTGGGATGATGTTGGTGAGCGAGCTTTACTGGGGCCAGAGATGGTTGTTGATGCGGCCGAGAAAGTGAAGCTCATCAGGGACAGACTTCGCATGGCGCAGGACAGACATCGGCACTGGGCCGATAGCCACCGGAGGCCCTTGGAGTTTGAGGTACAGATTAGAGTAGGATTAGATTTAGGTTGTTTGTTGTAATTTTTTTGATCATGTTTGTTTATTATATTAATTGAGACCTTGCTTGTGATTAGGTCGGAGACCAGGTTTTCTTGAGGATATCTCCGACTCGTGGTACGATATGTTTTGGTGGAGGCGGGAAGCTTAGCCCGCGCTTCATCGGCCATTTCGTTATCAGCGGGAGAGTCGGTGATGTTGCATACAGGCTAGACTTGTCGCCTGTACTAGTGGGGGTCCACAACGTATTCCATGTATCACAGTTGAGACGATACATGGCTGACCCTAGCCATGTGCTCGATCATTCAGAGATAGAGGTTGGGCCTTCTCTCAGCTATCCAGAGCAGCCAGTGGAGATTCTGGATCGACGGAAGAAGGTTCTGAGGAACCAGGTGATACCCTTGGTGCGCGTCGCATGGAGGCATCATTCTCCAGGAGAGTCTACCTGGGAGCAGGAGGATGAGATGTGCAAGCGCTACCCTTATCTTTTTGGACCGTGAGGTATGCTTTCTATCCTTCTCATCAGTTGTATTTCGCCTTTCAATTTCGAGGACGAAATTCTTTTAAGGAGGGTAGATTTATCACTACCACATTTCTAGTTTGAGGGTAAATTTGTCATTTTTGGGGTAATTTAAATTTATTAGAATTTATTAGAATTTATGGGAATTTTTAGGAATTATTTTGGAATTGTTTGGACTAGATTGATTTTGGCTAGTTTGGACTCATGTAGACCAACCTAGGAGCTAACCCTAGTTAGTTGGACTTGGTTAGGTCAAGTGACTCTAGTCTAACCTAGCATGACTTAAGTTAGTGGGTTTTGATTCATTAGAAATTGACATAAGGAATTAGGAATTAAATGGTTTGAGAAATGGCTTATGATTTCACAAGTCATTTTGTGACTTAACCTAATAGGACTAGCTAACCTAGTTAAAACCCTAACCTAGCCCATCATGGCCGGCCACTATGGGTTAACCTAGGGATTCCCCCACTATAAAACCCCTCCTAAATTCTAGGGCTAGCCTCCTTCCCTAGGAAAAATTATTTCAAGAAGAAAGAGGTGAGTTCCTATCTTTAGAAATTTATTATAAATCTATTTTAGGTCCTTTTTCCCCTAAACTAGTTGCATTAGATCCTAATATCAATGTTCTCGCTGTTGGTATTGATTGTTTGCAGGAAAGAATCAATTTGTGAGATTTTGGTGGTTGAGGAAATCATTCTATTTGGGGATTTTTTTACCCATTGTTCATCAATAGGTAACTTTCCTATTTCTTCATGGATTTTTATTTGTCTTCATCAATAGGAAGCCCTAAGGGTTCCCTAAGAGTCTGGATAGGATTCGTGTCAGGTGTCTTGGGTTTTGTGTCCGTTTTGGACACGTGTCTGTGTCCCTACACTGGTGTTTATGAAAATGCCACAAAGGGGCTGTTGGTGTTATTTTCGATTTGCTTTTGAATAGGAAATTTAGTTTCATGATTGCTTATGCATTTTTGATCTGCTGTGGTAGTATCAGTGTCGTTTAGTGTCGGATTTACGTCTTGGACACGCGCGTGCACACGCTCGCGCGCGTGCTACAGGGATCCCCTGCTACACGGGGTCTGTAGCGGACACGGCACAATTTGTATGGACACGAGACTTGACACGTGGCATGGGGCCATGACTGATACCCTGTGTGTCAAGCCCCATGTGCCCCCGTGTCGTGTCTAGGTAGAAAATCGTGGTGCACGTGTCGTGCACTGTGTGGTTCAGTGCCTGGGACTTGTTTCTGTTTTGATTCGATTTCTAATGGTTCTAATTGTGTTTTAAATTGTTAATCAAGATCCTAATATGTCTAATGATCTGTAATAGATTAGGTTTTGCATAGTAGTTTAATGATTGGGGTGATATTGGTCTCGAGCATGGGTTTTGGGTTCACTGATACACACTGACACTGTTTTTCGGTTTTTCCCAATGTTTTTATTCCTTGGTTGATGATGTGTTCTTAACTGTGATGTTTCCCACATGTTTTATTTCCTATTTACTAAGCTTTTACAAATGATTATAGGCTTTGATTATGAGAATAGGATTTTGGCTAATGGGTGGATTCATTAAATTGCTAACTGTCATTACCTAGTCCTTGATGAACTGTCAACATAGATTCTAATGTTTCCTAAGTTGTTTTAAGATGGAAACCTGAGAATAGGTTATTCACTGTTAATATGAAACCTTGGATTTTATTGCAAACTAGATTATGTGAACTATTTTCTTATGATTATTGAGGTTATGAATGATTCCTAATGAGATATGAAGCCTGAGATGCAAGTCTCCTTTTCTTGAACTGTTAATTAACTGAAGTTATTTGGATGGTTCATTAATTCTTAAACTCGAGGACACCCTTACCTTGATCTGAAACCAACTCTAGTTGTATGGATTGTTTTCTTGTTAGCTATTGATTCATGAATCTTGTAGAACCTGAAAGAGGAGCTGGGAATTGATCCTATAACTGAAAAGGTGAGTTTTAAACAAAGGGTATTGGTGTTTCAATATGTTAACTGAATTATAAACTGTTGTGATTGATTTTGTGTTTTATCATGAACCATGGTTGATTCCCTTTCACATTTACATTCCTGTTTCAGTCCAGTGCAGTCATACACACTGTTTTGTGCACTCCCCATTACTGTTCACTGATTTTAATTCCTGTACACTGGTTTACACACACACACACACTGGTTGAATACTTGCACTGTTTTCCAGTTTTTGCCCATTAGATATGTGTACATTGCTTCATGTATGCCTCAATGTATAGCACACACACACACAGCTACATTCATGCACACACACACAAAGTCCTGTTACACACTGCTCTCACATTGCACTCTCCTGCCTACACACTCAGGCCTTCCCTCTCTCTCTCTAGGCACATGTATGTATATATTTTAGATATGAATATCTATATGTGGAGTGTGCAATATTTTATGAATATTGTGTATACATATGTACTATGTGTGATGTATATCTGTAGGTATAGTACTTAGCCTAGATATATATATAAATATGCGATGTCTTAAATGAACTGTATTATAGGCTATATGTAAAGTATTTAACCAATGGGTGTAATGAGGAATGATGTTAGAATGTTGGATATATTCTAGTTATAGCTAGTAGCTATGTTTTGATATAGCTAGTATAGGCTTGCAGAGCCTTGTAAGGGTTGTGCTAGCTAGTGTAGGTTAGTTTAGTCTAGTGTAGACTAGTTTGACCTAGATTAGACTTGGTTGACCTAGGTTGACTTCTAGGGTTGACCAAGAGTTGACTTTAGCCTAGATTGACCTAAAATCATGTAGAATGCATAGTAGAACTTCATTTTGTCATTTTAGACTTGTTGTGACTTGTGCTGTTCTGATTAGGAGCCAGACACCACTCCTCGGACGGTACTTTTTATATTGGACACTCAGATACAGGCGAGTACATTCTCTGATCATTTTATATCCTGCTTAGAACTATTTTCTGCAGTAGATTACTTTACTTGTACTGTCACGATGGTCACACGGATTGGTACTATATGGATCCCTTCTTGAGATGTTATCCTTAGGGAGCATCGGGTACTTCATGTTCTATGCGTTTCACTTAAATGGTGTATCACTATGCTTCACTGGTTCTTTGATCACTTGCGACATATACTCTTATGATCGCAGAGTCTCCTAGAATCTCTTATCCCATTCACTGGGTATCCTAGAATCTCCTAGAATCACCCATTTATGGGCATCCATGTATCACCCTTCGGGGGCCTTGCATGGAATCATAACATAACCTGGCTGGATCCTTGTGTATTGATTGGGGGTACGGGAGAGTAGAAATGGACATGTGAATAATACCCAAGTAGTATCTTATCAGAATCTCTTCCATAGTGTCTTATCAGAATCTCCTATGCCATTTACATGTCTATGTTGTACTCTGACTCACTAGTCACATGATAGTTCTCTATTTATAGTAGATATTTCTATTACAGTTTTTTCTCTCTGTTTACATACTGCACTTCTTTCAGTACTTGTATCTTACTTTACTGCATGATTATATCTTCTAACCTGCTATGAACTGTTGAGATGTACTGTACTCGCTCCTGTCCTGACTGGACCTGTTGAAAATATTACAGAGGACGAGGAGGAGGCTTGTCTGGACACTTACTACGGGGCAGCCTTAGATGACACCTGCGAGCTGGACCCTCAGGAGGACCCAGCTCTAGCTGAGGATATCACCCCGATTGCCTAGACTAGATTAGTTAGGCTTATCTTACTTTATGCAGTCTTGAGACATGTTTTAGCTAGACTATATTTGGAGTTCAGAGTTGTATATATTCTTTCATTCTGTATCTGAGACCATGTACTTCTGGATATTGCTAGGATTATCTTAGACTACTACTATTTTATCTATTTATTTCCTTGAGTTCTATTTCATATCGTGCTATCTCTTTCTTAGTTGTGATTGAGTTTTACTGCTATGTCACCACCATTCGGGGAGTATAAACTGCTTAGAGATATATTGTTAGATGTTGTGACCTAGGACAGTGTTTTACCGCCGAAACTGCGGCGTAGGCTGGACGTACCCACGTCTCGTGCCCTTACTCTAGGGTGCGGGTCGTGACACGGATAAAATAGTAAATACTTAATTATTTATTTTTCAGAAATTGTAACTTGCTATTTTTGAATTTTTTGTATATATTTTAAGTGTTGTAAAAATATGGAAAAAATTATATTTAAATACTATGTTAATTTAGCTAATGTAATATAATTTTTCTAGTATTTATTTAGTACTTTTGACATTTTATAAAAATAGGAAAACAACACTCATTTTCAGGATACTTATGTTTACTGAATTTTAATAAATATCTATGAAGGTTTTTAAATTCCAGAAAAGTGCACAGATGGAATTATAAAAATAGGAAAACAGAACTCATTTTTAGGATACTTATGTTTGCTAGAGTAAAATGCACAGATGGAATTATTAATTAATAATTGTTTTTAAGTCATGACTTGTGATTTCTAGGTATTTCTAGATATATAGTGTTGACCTACCTTAGAATAGAAGACCTAGAGGTTGATTTAGATACCATATCACTTCACGTTGGATTCCCATGCTAATTTCACTTAGCAAAGTATCCAAATGCGCCGTGTCACACCCGTAGTGTTAGTCTTTGTTTATAAATTAGATAACTGAGATAGTTTATATTTGTGACAGTGCCAGGACACCAGACATCTATAGCATTTCTTTCACTACCTTGCTTTGCCTGAGGCAAGTACCTCTACAAACTTTATTTACTGCATATAATGAATTGTGTATAAACCATGTTAAAATACCGATGCCTAAATTGTAAGTCATATCTCTCTATGTTTAACATACTTTATACTGCTCTCAGTATCCACCATGTTTTATACTATTCTCGTATCTCTCACATGTTTAGAATCTGGATTATGGAGAAACTGATAGTTGAGTACGTGATCATGCCCCCTCTACTGTACCGAGCAAGGTCGTATTTTATATGCATATCTTGCTGTAGGCCATTACCCCACATTTTTGTACGGATATACACATATGCTTGTACATGTGTACGTATGTACATTTTATTTATATGTGCCACAGCACATTGTACACCTATTGACGATCACGTACCTGCTACAGTTTTAATCATTACATATACATCTGTCTCTATGACATATGTGTCCTTACCATGATAGATTGTGATATGCCATGATTCCTGTTTATACGCTTCAGATCATTTCATGCTTCGTATATTTAGTTTGTTAGAATCAGTACTTGCTCCTGTCCTGACAGGATAACGTTGTAGGTATACTTATCGAGGAGGAGTTGCTATGTGATTCCTATTATGGAGTTGCCGTCGAGGATCAGACTTTACCTTACGAGGATATACCTGCGGGAAAACTCGTCTAGTTTGTGTAGTTGCTCGGGACTTTTGAGAGTAGTCATGTTGTTAGACTATGTATTTTTGATACTGGACCTGTATCCAGTTTTATGTCTTGGCTATGTATTTGGAACATATTTTTATACGAGATAATTTTGTGTTTGGAACATTATTCTGACTCAACATGACATATAGAACTGTTAGCACACTTTGATTATATATTGTTTATCTTTAGAATAGCTTACTATGCTTTATCTCTAGCGTAGGCTGGACATGACTCGGTCCAATCCAACAATTTGGGTAGCAGATCGTGACACAACGACCTTCTCCAAGATGGCAACTTTGGTCTTGAGTTCTCCGCAACTCTCGACCATGGTCTTTAGCTTCTCGTAGCCTTGGATCTTCCTACGCAAGTCCTCAATCTCCACACGATGCTCCTTGAGCTCTTCCTTAAGTGCGGATCAGAACTCTTAGAATTGCTCCCGAAAGATTGCCATGGACAAAGCAACGTCGCTCTCCAGCCCGTCGAAGTACTCTTCTAGCCTCGTGTTGCTTTGCTCCATGGAGCCCATGCGCATCTCCATGTCCCTCGAACCCGTCTCCAAGACTCCAACACGCTCGATAAGACCGACAAGGCTACGCTCCACCGTAGACTCCTTGCTCTTGCCCCTCTTGTGCGTCTTGGCGTGCCCCTCCTTAGGTTACGTGGGTCGCTCTTGGGCGTTCTCGAATTTTGACATGGCACCAACCGACCTTTGCTCTGATACCACTTGTTACGGACTTAGTATTTTAGGCTATACTTCGACCCGTACGGCGCACAAGCTTCTTACTCGAAAACCCGTGCCAGCCTTCCCGAACCCGCTTAGCTAGTCCGCTATAGCGATATTGAAAATATTATGGAGCAAAAGAGAGAGATTGGAAGTATGAAAAACTTCACTATACCAGAAAGAGATCACAACTTTGGGTGGTGAGGAACAAATGAGCCTCCCATTTATTTATAGGGCCTCCAAGGCTCACATGAAAACTTCTGGAATCGGCATATTCCAGGGATTATTCTAGGGACTAAATATTTCTAAGGAAGCTTCTTGTACATCCAGAAAGATCATGAGACATCTAGAAAGGTCTTGAGTCTTCTGGAAGATTTTCGGGTCCTCTGGAAGATTATGAGATCTTCTGGAAGATTCTACCATCTTCTAGAACACTCTGGAAGCTTCCCGCATAACCCCGGTCCGTAAAGAGTTATGCAAGTCCGTCTCGGTGGAGCGCAAACTTTTGTGCGTGACAATTTACTGACTTAGTCACTGATTCTACTATGCAGAGATGGGATAGTGCACAATGTGTGCTCCTCCTCAACGATTTTATTTGCTTAGTTATGTTGTATACGACCCTTCTTCGGTCATTATCTTGTATAATTTGTTTAATTTGTTTCAGACATTTGGATGTACTATTTTGAATGTATACCGGGACTTTTTATTATTATACTAGTAAAAGTACATGCGTTGCACATAAAATTATTATTTTTCTTTTTATCTTATCAAAAATAAATTAATATTTAAATTTAAATTAAGATTTGTTATATATATATATTTATATTTAATTAAAATTTGTAAAAATTAATTAAATTCTAATTATAATTTGTTATGGATATATATGGATAAAAAAGGGTATTCGGTTGTGCGGAAGAAAATGTGAGAATAATCTTGGGTTATTTTTTGTGGATAAAAAAGAGGGTATTTGGTTATGCGAAATAAAAAAGAAAAAAGTTTAAAATAATATTTCTCCGAAATTTGTTTTAAATGAAATAATTGATGATATACACACGACTTACACGGCTTAATTGAAGCTATTTTGAAGTCCCCTAATAATAGTAGAGATATATATTATTGATGTTTTATATGTTTTTATCATTATTGTATTTGTTCATTTTCATAGATGTTCTATTAGTTTTTTAATATAATTGTGGGAGTTGAATAATTCGTTATATTCTTTGAATGTATTGAATAAATAGGTCCACTGATGTTTTCAAAAAAAAAAAATTTCATTTCCTTTGGGATTTAGCCACGTACGGTGCTTGATGAAATTGTACCTCATTGATCTGTTTGAGTGGAAATTGTCAGTTTGGATGTCGCTAAAAGATCGCATAAGACAATGAGACGTCGCCCATACATTGCTACTTTTCATGCCACTTCGTCAATTGCGAAGGCACGTCGTCAATTGTGAAGGCAAATTTTTGCCTCCTAAGCATATAACAACTTTTGTGCGACTCACCGCAACGAAGCATGAGCAACATTTGGCGACTCTATCTATGACTTTGTTCCTGTCGACCGAGAGTTTTGCATTGCTAATAAAGTCGTTAATCTGAACTAGCTATGTTTCTATACATATTAGTGACAGTTTTCGGGGTCGCTAAGCTGACAGTTTTAGTGAATATCAGATATCAACAATCACGTACATATGTCGGATAACACATGCATATGTTTGTGCTCTAAAACACATACCTTCACTGTTTCAATTTCAAAAGCTTGTGACACTAATCCAAGCTTGATGTTAAGCGAATTAAGAATTTTATTACCCCTGTTTTGAGTCACCAGAACATCCCATAACACAGACGGTCGGTCTGCACCACAAGTGAGTTGGGAATTACTTAACAGTTTTCTCCTGTTACAAGCAGCCAGCAATTCCGCTACCAATGGCTGAAATATCCATCAAAGTTCATTTACTAGAATCACAACCAAAGTCCTTTAAAGATTATATATAAAATTCAACCACAGCTGCAAAACATTGTACAACACGGCAACTCGCACTAGGCATTTATTATCAATAAAAATGGTTGTGGAAAAGATAAAGTAGAAGCACAATGTTACATCTTTAAAGCTTTACATCAAGTATCCACGAATTAAATGCCACTTGTACCAAATACACTGAAGCTAACCCTTTTAAGTACAAGATACATAATTACATAGGAACTTATCAGGACTTGGGATGTCTCATAAAGTAGATTCCAAACTAAAATAAGCCCGAAAAGAGGGGTACATAAATGGTTAGTTGCTAATCTGTATGTCTTAGATTTCCTACATGAATTAACATCCACATCCTGTATTGCTTCGCCAAGATCAAAATGGATTGCCCAAAGGAACATAAATATGACCCCTTAGACAGATTCGAGAGTAGAATTCCCGTCATGGGCATCACAACTCTCCTTACTAAGTTTTGATTTTGACAAGGGAAAAGATGGCTGGCGAGTTGATAATTTAGTTGTCTGCTGCTTCGAACCTAGCAAGTTGAGGTAAGTGTACAATGACATACCTCCAAGGGCAGTAACAGCCCCGCAGATACTTGTCATTCCTGGATTAGAATTAAAAATAAGGAACCCTCCAAGAAGGATAACACATGTTTTGAACTGCCCAAGCACAACATGAGAGGT
The DNA here is from genome assembly GCA_029216955.1 of Iris pallida. Classification (NCBI taxonomy): domain Eukaryota; kingdom Viridiplantae; phylum Streptophyta; class Magnoliopsida; order Asparagales; family Iridaceae; genus Iris; species Iris pallida. The sequence continues at coordinate 6,386,658 of JANAVB010031218.1, forward strand.
AGCCGATGTAGCCCTGTGATGAACACAAATAAAGAGAATTTTCAGAAGGAAATCATGTAATATAACAACTTACTGTTCCAGACAATGATTGACGGTCCAAAAAAAAAAAATCCCTTTCGAATGGGTCATCTATGAAACATAATTCACGGTAGTAGTAGCTCCAAAAAAAGAATTGGTCCTGTTCTTACAACCAACTGCCAATTGACAATTTCCTTCGTAACGGAGCTATGAGAAATTTAGGGTCTTGCCATAAACTTTATGGAACAAGTGAAAGGTAAGTAGCTCAACCTTCTTCACTAATGCGGGTAAGCTCATGAGACAAAGGAGTGTTCTTCATGGTTACCCTAGATAAATAAAGTGTCTAGACGAAAGAAATTGTAGTATTTGTTGGAGGGAATGGCAAATCTATCGCAGAATAAGCTGAAGAGGAAAATGTATTCACATAGACAAGATACAATCAGAGGTTATTACAAAATAAATAGTGAGGATCCAGGATGCAAGCAGATCGGCATCCAAAGAGCTAAAGCATGTCTAGTTTTGTCAATGTAGGACTTGAATTGAAATTATTAATCCAAACCTGATCAACTTATATTTAGAGCAGATTTGGTTGTGTATGACATACAAACATTCTTATCTATTATAGTTCAAGTTTAGTTGGGATAACAAGATTAAAGAAACACACTCATGAAAATGATTTATGCTTTTCAACAGCACAAGAAATCTGTATGCCTAACCATATATGAAATATACAAACGTAGATTTATGTAGAAGTTATCGAAAATATATGAGAATTGTTACTATAAACACACTCATGTGACTAGTTTCCAAGTTATTACTAACAAGTCTTGAAGTGTGATATATTTCTGTCTTGGACAAGGTACAGACTGGATCTTTCATGCTAACCCATTAGTTCATTTATGTAAAGCAGGATTAATAGATCAGAACTTATTTAACTCATGTGTAAATTAGATATGGGTGTTCAAATTCACGTGTGGAGAGTGTATCACAGCTAAAATGGTAACCAAACATCTGATGGAGTTCTTCACTGATGTAAATAGCTTACCCAAGTGCCAAAGCTCCCGACCACTGAAGCAGGAAACCAAGAGCCGCCGACATAAGGATAGCTGACGTATTAGGGAAGTTCCAATTGAAGGATAGAACACCTGGTGGATCGAGCCAAGGCATTAAAGCCACCAAAAAAAGGAGAGTAATTGGTGTCGTCTTCCACATCAACCTGTTTAATGAAATCAAAATTAAAAACTTTGATAGCAAGGAAATTGATCTATGGAAATACTAACATAAGCGAACAGTACAAAAAAAAAAGGAAACAAGAAACCACATACGCTAATGCTGTCCAGTTCTCTTGCTGCTGTAGATTGGACCAGAGAATCTTATTGACTGCACTAGGAACTATCCATGCTAAAGCAATGCATGCACCGAAAAAGTGAAATTCAAGGTCTGTAACTGTTGCAATAGCAACACCAATGGATACTATAGTTAATGCAGCTACCTGAAGAACAGAAAACCCAAATAGTATATGACTGAATGAATTAAAATCCAAATCCGACTACATTTCCTTGAAGAACATTTCATCCAAACATGAGTCTCTACCTTTTGGTAAGAAACTCTCTTCTGAAAGAGCATGAATTCAGCTAGGACGATAGTCGGAGTCACGGCGATCTTAGCCATCTGATAGAAGCCAACACTACAACATAAACAAATCCAAGTGTTAACAAGTGAAAACTAAATGATCAAGGTCTGCCAGCAAAGAATGGGCCATAATACCTATTGTACTTCAAACTGACATTGGCAAGGCCATTAGAAAGGGACATGACAATACCAAGTACAAAAAGAGAAGAAAATGGGGTAGACTTTGCGGGAGGCGAAGCTGGAAGAAGTGAGAGCACATTCATGATGGCCATCAAGAACCAGCTTAAACCATAGTGTATAAAGGTCAAAAAGATGGGATAATTAAAGCCGACTTTCCCAAGAACCTACAAGGAAAAGAAGAAGTGGAAATTGTAAAGATCATTAACAGAGACTAAGTGAATTGAACTAAAATGACAATACAAAAGAAAGAATATACATACCAATTTGTTCATCATAATAATACCTACAGAAATGAAGAAATTGAATGAGAGCGCAACCGTCGGACCGCAAATTCTTTGCTGCAGTCGCTTAGCTCCATCCGACGTTCGCAGTTCATTGAAGAGGGAAGCCCGCAGATCCTCGAGCGCTCTTCCTATTTCCAATTTGAAAACGAATGTATTCATTGGAATGTGAACACATAAAGAACTAACCCGATATAGCCATCTAGTGCTCTGTCTTACAATACTTATTAGTTGAACTAATGACCCATTATATATAGTGAGAAAGATCCTTGCAAATGATACATCTTTCTAATAAATTTGAAAATCCTGAAGGCTTGACAAAAAAAAAATTGCACCTTGATCTATACAGAATAATGAGGCAATTAATGAGTGGACTTTCACACTGACTTTATTCAACTCCTCTCCAGAACAAAATTAAAGAAGTACAGAAAATTTACAGACTCGCATAAATAACTAGGCTTTCTTATACAATGTGGAAACTACAACTACTTGTGTGACAAAGTAAATAACATATTTACTGTAGTCACTATGTACATAAATTAATAATACACAACACAAGGCGATGCGGACACGGCGACACCGACATCGGTTTGGAATGTTCTTTTGTGTCGTGTCCAAGACGTGTATTGGAAAATGTGTCCATGAGTCCGTGCTTTTTAGAGAATGCATGTTGATCTACTTGGAACAATGCCGTAGTTGATGCAAATTAATCCAGGCAAACTAGAAAATGACCTAATATTCCCTAAAAGTCCTAATCGAGTAAAAATAACATCTTTGTTGACCGTGAGCGAAAATGGTAAATGATCCAGAAATTAGTTCCTGCAGAAATTAGGAATCCAAATTGAAATGTGACATTTGGAGTAGTAGAGGAATGAAATCTGCACCAAATTAATTCTGCTGAAGACCCATGAAACCAAAAAAAAGATTAGTTAGAGAGAGAGAGAGAGACCTCTCTCGCCAGTATCGCTGTCCTTTCTCTTGAGGAGCTTCCTCACGTCTTTCCTCAAGAAGAAGTTCATCACTTTCCTACTGCAGAGCATCTCGAGAGAGCGAGAGAGAGAGAGAGAGAGAGAGTAGAGAGAATGAGGAAGTTGGGGAAGCAGCAGGAGGTGACCTGACCCACGTTTAAGCAAAGGAGTGTTTTGGTAACAGTCCTTAAATCTAAAATATATTTGAGAAATTTCACTCACCCTCATTTTATTTACCCATGTTCAAGGTGCACCTGGCTACTTTATCACAAGACATGAATCCTCCACTTTTAACTAAACCGTCAATGAGTGACGATTAACTCCTCTGCACTGAATTTTATGACTAAAATATTCTCGTCTTCTTTTCCGCGTCCCCCCTTTGCTGCCCCCTCCCCTTCATCTTCCCGCTCAACCTTCCCAACACAAATCCTAATCCCTTCTCCTCCTCCTCCACAGACGTCCACCGCCTCCTGCGTCCCCCCCCCCCCCCCCCCCCCCCCCCCCCCCCCCCCGCGTCCCCCAATCCTCCACCGGCATCCTCTACCGCGGTCCCCTCTCCACCACAGCGTGCCCCCCGTCCCCTCCTCCTCTATCGGCGAGTTCCTTATAAATAATGTAGTCTAAATTTTATTATAAATATTTTAGTATTTTTTTAGAAATAAATATTTATGTTTACTTTATAAAATATTATTTTATTATATTGATTTAATACCATATATGGATATGGGGTCATATATATTTAGTTCCGTAGATTATGTCTAGTAAGACTATATTAGTAAGTCTATAAATAGTATGTATTAAGGCATATATATATCATTAATATTGAAATTATTTAATCTAGGCGTGCATGACGGACGTAGCGCGGATCTCTGAGTCGACCGTCATATTCGCAATTGGAAGTTACAGGTAAGTATACCTTGCCAACCTGTACAGTATATTATATGCATATTTTTTTACTTCTCTGTTGTTTCCTTTTTCCTTAATTGTTATATTACGATTACTTTATCCCATGTCTTGTTTTACTTTTATCTGTGTTTCTAGCTTACATGCACGTTCTTGATTTCTATTATATTGTTATTATCTGCTATATTGCTTTCGTGTTCACATGTGTCTCGTGATAGATTGTCTAGTCTACCCCACTATTTTTCTTTCGACTTGACATGACTTGACTTGAGTATGACTTGACTTGTGACATACTATAAATTGTCAGTTGCTTACCTGGACTACGGTATAGAAGATTATTTGACCTTGATATTAGAAATGACTACAATCTCGATTGAGAGTGCTTGCCTTGACTACATTGATACTAAGATTGGAAGTACTTGCTTTGACTACAGTCTATGGGATTGACCTGAGAGTGTCTTAGTTCCTACTGTCTTAGTTTTTTTTTGTTTTAGGTTTCTTATGGCCGTGTCAGGTGCTAGTCCCGTAACTTGGGACTGGAACGTGACACCTATGGACACACAGGTTCCCTATTTTCTGCTGAGTTAACCATTATACACAGACGGTTACCTATGGACACACATAAGGATAATACTCAAATTTTGTACATACTCTCCACCCCCTGACACACCACTTTTATATATATATATTATATCTATATATATATATATATTATATATATATATATATATATATATATATATATATATATACTAACTGACAACCCAAGCTGAGAGTTGTTTACAATATGTACTTTACTCAATACTCCAAAATTGTTCTGATGCTAAAACCTCCACCGCCCATCCAGGACACCCTCCTTCCTACAGGATACACCAAAATTCCTATACATAGGACACACCAATCCCCCATATCTATAGATATGGCCTAATTATCATACGTAATTAATAATAATTTTCCAACAATATCTAGATGAATAAACGCTAATAGTTGTCTAAAATTGAGTTATTTGTATTTATCCCCCCTCTCCCCCCCCCCCCCCCCCCCCCCCCCCCCCCCCCCTCTCAAGCTAATTCTATTTCTACTTCTCCCCAATTTTATTTTAATTAGGTTACCATCCCAACTTTGGATAATGCAAATAAACCTCCCTTAAATTGCGTTTTTTTGAAGACCCCTTGCTTAAAAAAAAGATCCCATTTTAATTTTTGCTCAGTTTTCCCCCATGCCATTAACAGACGTTAAAAATACGTCTAAAAATACGATTTTATCCCTCCCCCCACTCCCCCCCCCTCTCTCTGGTGTGGGAGTTTGTCAAGCGGGCCGACCAGAGGAGAGGGGAGTGGCCGGCCAGCGGAGGGAGGAGGGGGCAGTCGAGCTAGGGCTGAGCATTCGGCTAATTCGGTTCAAACCGAACCGGAACCGAATTGAACCGAAAATCGAATAAGCAAAACCGAAACCGAACCGAATTGGCTCATAACCGAATCAAACGGAACCGAATTAAATCGGTTCGATTTACGGTTTATTGCACTTTTTTGTTAATAATATAGTACTTAATATATATATATAGATATATATTATATATATATATATAAATATATATAAACTAAATTTTCTTATTTTGTTTTTGGTTTGGACCGAAACCGAAACCTAAGACCGAAACAGAATAAGAACTTTTTAAACTGAGCCGAATCTCTTATTCGGTTCGGTTCGGTTTTCGGTCCAAACCGAATAATGCTCACCCTTAGGTCGAGCATGGCCGACCAGCGAGCGGGGTCGGCCAGCGGAGGGAGGTGGGGGTTGGGTGGGCAGGCTAGCGGAGGAGGTGGGGACGGGTCGCGGGGGCCAGCTAGCAGAGGGAGGGGGCGGTCGAGGGGGGCCGAATAAGAAAAAACCGAACAGAACCGAACAAGAGATTCAGTTCGGTTAAAAAAAGATTCGGTTCGATTTCGGTTTTGAAATACTAAATTTCTTATTCGGTTTCAGTTTCGATTTTGGGTTTCGGTTTCGGTCCAAAACCGAAAACCTAAGACCGAAACAGAATAAGAAAATTTAGTAATTTCAAAACCGAAACAGAATAAGAACTTTTTAAACCGAGCCGAATCTCTTTATTCGGTTCGGTTCGGTTCGATTTTCGGTCCAAACCGAATAATGCTCACCCTTAGGTTGAGCATGGCCGACCAGCGGAGGGGGTTGGCCACGGAGGGAGGAGGGGGTTGGGAGGGCTGGCTAGTGGGGGACGGTCGAGGGGGCCGGCTAGCAGAGGGAGGAGGGGCGGTCGAAGGGGGCCAAATAAGAAAAAATTGAACAGAACCGAATAAGAGATTCGGTTCGGTTAAAAAAAAATTCGGTTCGATTTCGGTTTTGAAAAACTAAATTTTCTTATTCTTTTCAGTTTTGATTTTGGGTTTCGGTTTTCGGTCCAAAACCGAAAACCTAATAAAAAAATTAGTTCTATATATATATATATATATATATATATATATAATATATATATATATATATATAATATATAATATATATATATATATTACAATATCTACTAAATAAATTTAGGTATATTTAAGTACTATATATATTAACAAAAAAGTGCAAATAAACCGAATAACAAAAATCGAACCAATCTAATTTTGGTTCGTTTGATTCGGTTATGGGCCAATTCGGTTCGGTTTTGATTTGCTTATTCGATTTTCGGTTCGTTTTGAACCGAATTAACCGAATGCTCAACCCTAGCTCGACATGTCCCCTCCTCCCTCCGCTGGCCGGCCACCCTCCCCCTCCCCTTTAGTCGGCCCCACTTGACAAGCCCCACCATCGGAGAGAGATGGAGGAGAGAGTAGGGGGAGGGGTAAAATCGTATTTTTAGACGTATTTTAACGCCTGTTAATGACATGGGTGCAACTAAGCAAAATTGAAATGTGGGAGTCTTTTTTTTAAACAAGGGGTCTTCAAATGCAAAAACGCAAATCTAAGGAGGGTTTATTTGCACTTTACCCAAAGATTGGGGGTAACACTAATTAAAATAAATTGGAGGGGAAGTAGAAATAGAATTAGCAATTGGGGGGGGGGGAGGTAAATACAAATAACTCTCTAAAATTCTAATGGCAAATACACAACAGTTGGTGATATATAAATCCTATTGACCACATAATCAAGGAACAAGGAATTAGTTGATTACCTACTAGAGGTTGTCTCTAGTGATGATCCTACGTCGAAATGAAACTAGAAGGGCCAACAGCTCTACAATAGGTCGAGGTTTCCTCCTTATCCTAGGTCGTCGAATAAGAGTCCACGGTTGCCTTTGCAATGGAATAAAATGGTAGAAAAGAATTTAGGTTTTGAAAGAGTAGATGGGAAGGGTTCGACTGTTGTTTTTGCGAAAGAGATAGTGAGGATCAGCGGTTATTTGCTCCCTTTATCCCTTATCAAATGGAAAAGGATAAGAGGGAACTATTTAGTTTGGTTTAAAAAGATTATTATCTTTATGCAAATTTCCCCTTTGAAAAAAAA